>CABFOW010000157.1:346474-385711 GCA_902141385.1 Timema californicum
GGGAAGGAGTGAGGTAGAGCTACCACGTGGTGGGAAGTTGGGAGGTTATGTTCGTGCTGGTGGGGAAGAGTGAGGTTGAGATAACACGTGGTGGGAAGTTGGGAGGCTATGTTCGTGCTGACGGGGAAGGAGTGAGGTAGAGCTACCACGTGGTGGGAAGCTGGGAGGTTATGTTCGTGTTGACAGGGAAGGAGTGAGGTAGAGCTACCACGTGGTGGGAAGTTGGGAGGTTATGTTCGTGCTGGTGGGGAAGAGTGAGGTTGAGATAACACGGGGTGGGAAGTTGGGAAATTATGTTAAAAGCGCGTGAAGTAGCGTTGTCCTTGAGTTTTGAGAACCGGTTGTATTTCGCTCTCGTCCTCCTATTCTTTACTCTCTCGTGGCGGGGGAAATGATCATTGTAATTGCCAAAGTGGCTACACATGGTTTCCCTCACACTCACTATAAACGATGCGCTTTTGTTGCCAAATGTGCTGCCATCCCTCTCGCCCCCAATATTGGGGACATTACCTGGCAGTGAGAGATGTTTCCCTAACTTACTTTATGTCAGATCTGATCTACCTTAACTGGCTGGAGATTTTATGAAGTTTCTTTGGAATGTTGTTTTTACTGTAGTCTTGCGACTTAATAATTACTGCTTAAAAATATCCCACATGGGAGTAGAGTATTCAAATGAAAAATTACAAGGGATTTTAAATATATTCCTAAGGTAAATTATTCCAATTTTTAAAATAAGAATATAATTGGGTAAAAACAAATATTTTATTTGGATGGTCATTAATAAAATGTAGAGATACCTTGCTTTAAGGCCCCAAGAGGAGGGTCCCATGTTAAAACCCAGAGATATTTAAGTAACAAGTTGTGCCTATCCACATCTTGAACAAACTAGCATAAAGACAAATTGTGAGGTTGGTTAGATATAAGAAAACCAACCAATATTTTTTTGTCTTGAGAAAGTATGTAAAACCACTCAATGGAAATATCACATTCAATACATAATGTGCTAACTAAAGTCCAGCCTTACCCAGTCAGAATAAAGAATAAAACATTTCACCAACCCTGTCAGGTCCTCAATGAACACAAATTGAATCATCAAAGAAAAAAAAATTAAATATCTGAGATTCAGTCAGATCAGCAGCATTATAAATAGACTTAGTTCAAAATATTGTGAATATAATACAGATACTAAAACGATTTGGTTTCATATATAGTCACAATTTTGATTTTAAATTGCATTTAAATCTTTATGCCGGAATCACGATCAACTTAACGCTCACGTAACGTTCGTTCACTCAACGTAAGTTTATTTAACTTAAGTAAACTAGTTTGTGATTAGGATTAACGTAATGTAACAACTCTAGAAAATCTCAGACAGTGTGGACGGTTTGAAAACAAATTGTTCAGTCTTAAAAAAATGTAATACCATAATAAAATTTCCCAACGCATTGTGTTCATTGGAAATACTTTTAATCTGTGATAAACCAACAATGACATTTCATATACAATGTTAATAGATTGACTGCTATAGTCATTTATGGCTGATTATACTACAAATATTCATAAAATATAAGCTTTATCAGATATACAAAATATGTTGTAACAAGAGGCTACGGCACTTTAGAGTTCGAGAGCCTTGAAAATCTTTATCAAAGAATTTTTCTACATACCATAAACAAACAAATGAAGTAATAAATAGGTATTATTAGTTTTCTCGCAATATGATTGGTTGTCCAGAACACGTGATACCCTTCACTTAACGTTCATGTAACGTGTTCTCCCATAGATAACTAGGTGAACATTGAGTTAACTACATCGTGATGGCTTTAATTTAAAAACACGAATATAGCCTTTATGTTAAGTGAACATTAAGTTGATTGTGATCCTGGCATTAGGTACTGAACCCAAACCCCTTGCTTAGCAACATTAATTTTTAAAATATTTATATATTTTTTTAACTATAAGTTATTGGTAACTCTAAAACCAACAAGTAAACGAAATAATTAATGGATAGTCATAACCATAAACCTCAACCCACATCATGAATTCAGATTGACAAGTTATATTCACGAGTAGCTTCTGTTGTCTAGAGCCAGATTCATCCCTGCCCTGAAGGTGAGCTGGATAAGGTGCTAAGTGAAAAGTCAAACTGGCTCTCAAATCACAAGGACAACGCCACTTCGCGTGACCAACATAACCTCCAAATCTACCACCACATGGTAACTTAACCTCATTCCTTTCCTGCCATCACGAACATAACCTAAAGCCTTTCATTCAAATTGAAACCACACTCAAAATCATAGGCCACAACAATATGGAGAGGATATATTGCTAATAAAAAAAAACAAGTATATTTCAGTGGAAGGTGCCAATAATCAACCAAAAACACTATCATAGTCAAAATACTTGAGTTATGCACACACCTTTGACTTCAATAAATGATTATTTAATTAATGATGTTATATTGTAGTTTAATAACATCAAATATTTGAAAAAACTAAATATTTTTACTCGAATACAACCAAAAATACTTGCAACTTAAAAAAATATCAGATATCCTAATATTCATTGTTTGCCCTATAGGAGAGCTGAAAAGCTACTAAAATATGTATATTTATCCGCATACCTCAAATATGTATGGTTGCTTTGAAAAAAGATGTTAACTGGCTATTCTTGTCAAATGTGTCAAAAATAATGTGGGCCAAGTAAATACAAAACATCTTTATAGCTATAGGCCCCCTATAAGTGTCATAAAACGCCAAAGTTAGCGTGAATCAACTATACTTAGCCTCGTGGGGCAATCACACTTTACCTACAACTGAAGTAAAATTATAATTAAAATGTGTGCTATGTTTTGTGTGGTCCTCACCAATTAACAAATGTTGAGTTTATATTATATATGTCTATCTATTTGCCGGCAGCTGTGGTCTAGTAAATGGAGTATAAAAGACGAACATAAGCTTCTCTCGGAGCTCGGCAGTGGCGCTGCGAACGGCGCTTCCCCGTACTACGACGCGCAGACAGGCTTCCCTACAGCGACCACGGCAGCGGACTTGTACGAGAGTATAAGTACGATGACGCAATCGCAGAGTACACCCGTCTACACCCCGCCCATCGGCACGTCATTAGGTGAGTAAGGGCTGCGAGGCGCATGCGTGGGACCTGATTGGTACATTAGTGTGCATGAGTTGAAGAGCATGTACTGTGTATTTATAGGCTGGCACTTACTTATTTTAGTTGTTTCTGTAAATTATCTCACTTCATTCTATGATACTAAAAAAGGCTTTATTTGACCTTCTCAATTAAGTATTATGGACTTGTAATTTCTATGTCAATATTATATTTCAAATATTTAAACATCTCGACGACAAACATTTTTAAGTTTGTGAACAGCAAGTGTTCATAAAAAATATACCCAAACATAAATTTAAAAAAGATTGAACTCCAATTTAATGCGTTGATGCATTTTACTTCAATTCATTCTGGTTTTAAAAGGACTCTATTAACTACAGTACCGGTAGACAAATATATTAGACATAAACCGTCGTAAGGATATTAAATATCCTAAACTTACACCAAACGTTTCGGTAATAGTATTAGTTAGTCTAAGAAAGTATCAATAGGAAAGATTTTAATGCCAGGTCTAAGTGATTTTCAAACAGGTATAGCTTTTAAACATTAAAAGTGCCCCTAAAATTCCCAATAGCAAAAATAACAAACATAAAAAATGTATTAGTTATATGCACTACCCTCACACCTCTAACATACCCCCATCCCCCTTCTAGCCCACCAACTCTCAACAAGACAATACCCAATAATATTCTTATAAAAGTACAATACAAATTGTTTAAATAACCATAATTTTCAAAAAAATTGTTATTTTCTAGAAAGGATTGAAAACGAATAAGCTATTTTTAGGAAGAAGGCTAGTTCGGAAATAAAGGTGTGTTAGTTGTTCACGGGTATCTAACAACATTACATTTCTCGCTTCTTGTTCTATCCAAAATATATTTGGATTATTTTCCAAATGTTTTCTTCAAAATTCATGACTGTATTAGCTAACGGACGTCCAAATGAAACTAAAAGAATTTACTTTAGAGGATATTTGTGGGCATGGGTAGCAAATACACTAAGTATGGGTACTAAACAAAAATTAACTATATCAATATTTTTATAGTTCGTTGCAATACATATTTAATATTATTAAAACAAAAATAGCTATTATTTTGAAAATATGCTAACTATAATATATTAAAACATATCTGATGTTTTTATTTACCAGCAACATTATTATTGTAGTAGGCTACCTAACCTACTATATACAACCTTTTTCTAACAATTATATACATTTTTTAACCAATTCAGACATTTGCATTTAAAAAAATATTTTTGGCGCAATTTTTTCCCTACTCTAGACTTTCATGAAATGTACGAAAAGTAGGTATTACATGGTGGATGCTCATAGTTTTATGAATATAAATCTGTTTAAGGTAGCGTACAGTATTCAAAATACACCCAATCAGTATTAAATTTTAATATTCATAAATATCAATGGTGGAGGTAATATCGAGTATACTAAAAATCTAAGTGGTAAATACAAATCTCCATACACTTTCAATTGGATAGCTTTGCACTGTATATCCTTATAATTGAAATAATTTATTACTAACCTTTTATTAAAATCACATATTAGTAGAAATAATAAAATTTTAATGAGCAAGTATATTAAACATAATAGTCTTTACTTATCACAAGTTATTTATTTCCTAAATATTTTTACTTTGAAATTTATGTAATACTACAAAAAGAAACTAGCTTATTGCTAATAATAATTTTATGTATAAAAATTGTATTTTTGAGGTGATTGGAACGTGTTTTTACTAAATTAGCCTTCATACCCTTTTCTGTCAAAGCATTTCCTTTATTAAAAAATATTATCTCATGGGGAAATGATGGTTGTGCTTCACATAAACTCTTTGTCATTCGATGTTTATTTGTTTTTGCAATGAATATTAAATAAATCTATATTTTTGTGTCCATTTAATGTCATCTGATATTCGTCAACATACATTGTAAAGCCACCCACATTTAATAAATTATAACCCTAATTATATTGTTTCGTAAGAATAAAGCTACATACTACTGCATTGTGTTAGGAAACCCGTGTTTAAATAACAAATGTAGTGGGGGGAAAACAGGTTTACGAAATAATTATTTCTTAATCTCTATTCATAGAAGCAAAGGAACTGTAAAAGTCAAAAGTTTTACCAAAAATCTATACAGTTATCAAAACAGTGTGTATGAAAATTCATTATTGGCTTAATACAAATTAAAAGTATTTCTAAAAAAAAAGACACAATGCGTAGATAATTTTTTTAAGTGTATTACATTTTCACAAAAGGAATACAACTCACTACTACCGACTTTTTAAACTCATGCTTTGCTAAATGAGGTTAATTACAATCCCGCACTAGCTAGTTAGCTCCTAGTTGTTGTTTAATAGCACTGCGTCTTACTACCCGTTTGGGTTGTACGCATTTATACTATTTACTTTAGCTTGTTAGGGATGAAGAAGGTTGAATTTTAAAAGAAGTTTACCTACATTTGCAGTACACCCGACCAGGATTCAAACCATAATTTCTCTGTTATTGATGATCCAGTTTACTATGAGATGGGCTTAGACTTGAATCATGCAGCCACCGAAGTGGGTTCTTAGCACCTCGTTGATTTTTCACATAGATTTAGTTGTTTTTTTAAGACAGATTTTTATAGAAATACCATTTTATTGCATAAATAAAATAATGTGTAACATAACCGGTTTGTCGAATATGTTTGAATTTAAAATACTAATTAATGCTTTATAGCTTTCTGAATCTTTTCTGATATGTGTCTATTCTGCTATAAAGATTATTTTTGATCAACTATACATACATATACATAGCTAATCACGCCGTTTGTTAATGGTTGGACAAGAAACTGTGAATAGAGCTCAAATTATAGTGACTTTATAAGTAATAGACCCCCACTAGCTTTCTCTACACTTCCCTATCCTTGCATACTCCCTTTGATTCAACAACACCCATACACCGTGTGGTGCATGCTCTTTTTTTAAATGTGTTTCTCTTTCTCACATATTTGTCTACAATATTTAGACACGTTTTATATGGCCTACCTCTTCCCTTTGGTCCACAAAATCTGCCTTAATTTATTTGCTTCGTAACTCGATCCACACTCATCCTCTCAACATGCCCAAACCAACGTATGACGCTTCTTTCACATTAACCTATTTCATTCTCTTTCAAATTAGACTCTTTCAGCCCCAATTTGTTACTGACGCTGTTCATACGAGTTTTTCCACATCCATTTCTTAAATATCTCATTCCAATCGCATTCACCTTGTTCTTGAGTTTATCCTGACAAATCCACGCTTCACATCCATAAAACAATGTTGGCGTTAACACACTTTTTATATACTAAGCTGACATTCATTTCCTGATCAATCCTTATCAAATACTATCACCTTAATTTGGGAGACATTTACAATAAAATCCACTTTGACTGTCGTCACATACCAACGATTTATTTATTTCGTCAAGTCACTTTCATTCTCAGCCATTAATACGGCATCATCTGGATATAACAGCACTCTCAAATTCACATTCACATATCTCATTTTTACACCAACCGCGTCCTCACAAGGATCCCTCATACAATTATCCACGAATACATTAGTCATTCATGGAGACATAACACCAACTTTTCTAACACCCTGTTCTATTTCAAACCATTCGTTCAAAGCTCCATCCAGTTAAAACTATACTAAAAGCTTAACAAACATAAAAAATGAAATGAACATATCTTCCTAAACATTCACTGATCCGGTGAAAACAAAAATGTACACATTCAAATGAGCATGGTTTGAAAATAATCGAAAGAGATTATTCGTTATAAGATTTTGGCAGAATAAAGCCGTTTGCCAGTTAACATTGCATAAATAATAAAAGCTTTAATTTCAAACAATATCAATAAATTTGAACCTAGTCTTATAACCAAGGTACGATAAAATAGAATAATGTAGTTAAACAATTGTAGTGATTCCCGCCTCGGTGGCGTAGTTAGCTAACGCGGTAGTCATGTTGAGCTGGACTGCCGAGGACGGGGAGATCGAGGTTCGAATCTCGGTCAGGTGAACTGGGGGTAGTTTTTCCTAAATGGTTTTCCACTCTCCCTCCACGCTAATGCGGGTTCACTTCATCTAACTCAACCTTCCCAATTCCAAATCCATTAGCGTAATTAGTACTTAAAGCGTATAACCCGAACGGGTAGTAAGACGCGGTGCTAAATAATAATAATAATATTAATTAAAGTGGTGATAGTATTTAACACCTGAAAGTTGGTATTAGTTTATTTAAATAACGTGAACGTTAGAGAAAAGAAAAGTGTAGGCCTAACAGTAGAGCAATATTTTCCACGCCCCATGAATTAAAGATTTAATGGAGTCATCTGGCTCCTGGAATTATGCACTCTATTTATACACGTATTGGTGGAAACGCGGACTAAACGTCAAGCTCATCAAGTTTTTTTTGCCAGACTATGAGGAGGTTGAGGCTGAGGATGATATTTTCCTGAATGGTTTTTCAATATACCTATACTCAAATGTGGGTACATTTCTTCAGTGGCGGTATATAACTCATAATTATCACTAGGCAGTTAATAGGTGGATAATCTGGATGGGTAGTAAGCCGTGCAGCACCAACAAAAATCCTATTTGTCTAGGTTTTTATTTTCACTTCCCTAGAAGTTTGTTAAAGTGATTAGTAGTTATCTTCATAGTGATTTTGAAGATGCACAGTAGAGTGTGGTTCTTAATGTTGGTATCTTGCATATCCCTGGTATGCATCACAGATTCCACACTCCCTCTTCCTCCTGTTCTCTTGAACTAGTTGGTCAAAGACCTCCCTATCAGCAATGCATACTGTAAAGGTCAAGTGCCGGGAGTGGGGCTAGTCTTGCTAAAAGCCGGCCCCACACTATTCGTGAGTGTGAACGAAATGTTCGGGTTCCCGATGACTGTCCGAGAGGTAGGGGAGCTTCACGAATGGCGAATGTTCACTAGAATATTCGGGACTCGAGGGGTTTCGCTCTGGGGCAGTTTTTGTGCACGAATCAAAGGAGTCTCGGCCAACATTCGGTACGCTCTCACACTACAGATTAGTTCTTGTCGTCTCGTTGTGTACACATCGGGGCGGTGCTATTTGTATTTGTGGCTGTTGTAGAATAATTGTTAGGTAAACCATAACAATACACTAGATGACATGAGAGCTGCAGCAGAAAAGCAGTGATATTCAGTGGACGCATAGTCTAGGGCGTAACACGGATGACCGGGATGTCGGGGTTTTAATCCCAGTAGAGTGTACCGAGTTTTTTACAAAATTGTTTTCCACCCTCCCATAATGCAAATGTGGGTACACTTCATATAATGTCAACCAACATCATCCCAAACTCAATAACGTAATTGGTACATATGCGTATAGCCTGAACAGGTAATAAGACGAGGTGCAAAAGAAAAAAAGCAGTGACGTCATCCCTTGCACTGTCAATTATGCTGTGGCTGCCAACTACCACCGGATTGAATAATTTGGTCGAATATTCGGGGTATACATTCGTGAGAATTGTCCAAATAAGGAGAATATTCGTATAGGTTTCATGACATGAATGTAGGCGAACTTTCTGACAAATTGTCTGTTGAAATATTCGTCAACATTCGCGAGTAGTGTGGGATATGGTTTAATGCTGTATATGAATGTGATGTGCGTGCAGCGGAGAGGGGGGAGGATAGTAGCCTGTGACATCTTACACATGTGTTGGTTCTTACATACTCACTCCCTCTCTGCTAATGTAGGTACATTTCCTTTTAGTCACAGTCCCAAACCCTTAAATTAAGTTGTTAAGGTGGTATGGAAGGAGACGCAAGAAAAATACAATTTTTTTTCAGTTTTTATGGCAACACATTTCTTTGCCCAAAATAAATAATATATTGCTCCGGTACAAATATAGAATTTAATTTTTCTTCCCATGATGACCTCAACAGGTTGTTGAATACCTGTCAAGGGTGTTCGGGAATTTAATTCCAACTTTTTATATTCATTAAAAAGTTTGTTAGATTATGTCACTATGCTTTTGACAGATATTAAGGAACTGTTGATATTATGTGAAGAAAATTAAACTCTTTGTTTCTATTGAAATAATATTTTTTTAAATTTTATCCAAAGAGTTTTGCCATAAAAACTGCAAAACACTGGCCTTTTCTCGCGTCCCCTTCCATCCCACCTTAATATCCCTGTAGTTGAAGATGGGCTACTAATTAAAACATATAAGCTTGTATAGAACATTAAAAATAATTAAAAATAGAGGAAGGCCACTCATTGAAAAATAAATAGCACAGTCTCATTGCTTGACACTCTTTCAAATATGTGGCTTGGAATTTATTTTCATGTCTTTACTGGGTAATTATTAATTAAATCGTTTCTTTCCGATAAAAAAAACTGTCAAGTGAAGCACAGCCCTCTCTATTTCCCCTGCAAACTATTGTACCCCACCCCACGATGTTTTACCCTGACCTAACCTAACCTGTGTGATGTAGCCGGTCCCGGTGGCTCGCTGACCCCTCTGGCGCCAATCAGCATGCAAGAACTGAAGCTGGGAGTCAACACTGGTCTCGAACCCTCCATGTCTCCCTACCAGCAAGGTGAGAACCCGCCATGAACATCCCTAGCGCTGCCCTCCACAATATGTCGAGGATGTTCCAGCGAGCTGGGAGCTTCGTGGCCACATGGTCTAAGGCGTCACTCTCTCAATAGACTTTGCCACTGGTGACAGGGAGATCGGGGTTAGAATCAGGGATGAACGTGCAAAGGATAATTTTATTAAATGGAAGACGCGTGTACAATTCCTTTAAATTAAATCCTACTCATCCTTAACTCAGTAACGTAATTAGTACTCATACGAACAGCCCGTATGAGTAGCAGGACGTGGTGAAAGAAAATAAAACATTCTTTTTTTTTGTGAAACAATTTTTGATTAACAAACTTAAGTTTTACAATATACATTAAGTACATTCACTGATATTTTTCATTGTTGTATAAAAATATCAGAATATTTATTAAAGTTTTAATAATTTATTCACACATTCTTAATACAGTTCAAAAGTTAAGCTAGATTTCTTTTTAACATTAGAAATGTTAAGAAAGTTCAACAACATTTTTGGAATAAAAATTTGTAAATAAAGAAAATAAATACAAATGGTTTCCCAATAAAAAAAATAGAAAATAATTCCAAATTTTCTTGAACACCATTATTCTGACCTATATTATTTGATACTCTACACAAATAACCCCATTTTAGCCCGTCACTAATTCAAGTTTAAAATTGACATAAGAATACTCCAGAAATTGGACAAAAGTACGAGCAGACCACATAGGGATGTGTATCATTCAGTTAGTGGACATTTAATTAGAAGTTACACATTTCCTCGTAATATTTATATTTAAATTTCACTTCCAGACTCATATATCTATTTAATTTCAGTTTTTTTTTTACAATTATCAAAGTCAGGGTTCGAATCCCAGTTAGATGTACTAAGGATGTTCTCCACTAAGGATTATCCCTCTGTCACTTCACCAAACTAAGGATATATTTATTCTAAATTCTACCTTTATTATCAATACCCAATTAACTTTTATTAAAATATATACATCCCGCATCGATGGACATGTGAACTAAATGTCAGGCTCTACAAGCATAGTTTATTTCGGTAACGTGTTGGTTGAAGTTCAAATCCAGGTTGGGTATACCGAGGAATTTATTCTCTAATCGATTTATCGGTCTCCTTCCATGCTTATTCGGGTGCATTTCTTCTAAATGCTACCTTCCTCACCACTACACGTGATTAAAATATCCCAGTGGGTAAAAAAGTACATAAAAGATGTATGTTTTTGTTTCTTCCTAGAATGTTGTTGGTATAACTTAATACAATTTTCAAAGAAAGAGCCCTTTATAAAATACAAACGTGTTGTTTTTGCATCAAAATATTAAACATTTAACAATTTTACTAGTGTTATTTGACCAGGCAAAGTGAGGTCCTGTTTTAACATGAGCAGTTGGTCTGTCCGGATCTTTGGAGTTTGCAAGGATATTTTAGGAACTAGTACAAACGATGTATGTACAAAGATTTTCAATCTGGTTATACATTTCCATTTTACTGACACACAAATGTTTTTCGTTTAATATCCCATCCGGATTGATTTAAATTTATAATTTTAAGTACTTGATCGAGTACCTGAGGCGTATCTGTTCTAATTTTGATATATATTTCGAGAACGACGCCTTAAACCACGCGAAGAACAACTACTATCTATATATTTAATATTATTTTGAATATAGTAAATTATTAATTTTATTTCTGTCTAATACGATCACGAAGAAAAAACTCCACTTAAAATCCAATTAAAAACAAAAGGAAGTATTTCAACTTGAAATCCAATTAGAAATGTTAAAACTATAGTGACGATAAGAACATGACATAACTATTAACCTGGTGTACTTATCATTTTTTAAATGAAGGGTGCGAGTTCTACTGTTCATATAAATACTAGTTTAATAGTAGCAATTAGTCTATTGATAATACTCGTACATATCAATGAGAACTGCAGTTCACATGAATTAACGTGTGATGCTGTCAAATGACCCTGTGACTGTATCTCTGTCTACATTTATAAGTGGTCGATATTAGCGCGTGTGTAATGCCATCATTGCGGCCGGCCCAGACCAATATTGCGGTCTGAGGCTCATTTACAATCCAGGAATGAGTTAACATACTTCATCCCACCAACTAGGCTACATCTCATTCATCCCTTTGTCGAACACTAACTCACTCAGCTCTCGGGGAAAAGGACGAACCACCATTGGCTGATGATATAATTCAAGTCCTCGGATAAAGAACCCCTCAAGTCAATTCCTTAGCCGAATGTATTTGAAAAAATATATTAGGTATTATTTTAGCACCGGTTTTATTTAACACCCATTCGGACTCTACGGATCATTATGTTGCTGTGTTAAGTTTGAGAAAGGTTATATTTAGAGGAAGTGAA
Source organism: Timema californicum (assembly GCA_902141385.1). NCBI lineage: Eukaryota > Metazoa > Arthropoda > Insecta > Phasmatodea > Timematidae > Timema > Timema californicum. The sequence continues at coordinate 358,621 of CABFOW010000157.1, forward strand.
CCCTGGTTTTCGTGGTGGGAGACTGAGAAACCACTTATTAAAAAAACACCTTCAGTGCACCCAACCGTGATTCGAACCCTGATCCCCCCCTATCACGTTGGTCCAGTATCTTGTGGACGAACGCCTTTGACCCCTCTATCCCCAAAACAGGCTGATGTGGGAATAGAATCAAGGTTTTCACGGACCTATTTAGTGGAAGATAAAATAGATATTGATACAACCCTTACAAGATATTTTATTTCAACATTACAATTTATGTACCAGTATATTATATTATTAACCATTAAAAAGAGAGAAAATAATATCAACGAATATCATATTTTATTATTCATCATAATATCACATACTATATTTTAACTATTTTGTTAATCATTATTATTAATTTCAGTAAAATTGATCGAAAATGACACTTTAAAAAACAAATCTTTAGCAAAATATAGTTATTTTCAAACTACAAACTCAAAAATATATATTAGAAATAATACAATTCGGTGGCCGCATGGTCTAAAATATTACTCTCACAATATACTGGACTGTCTATGATTGGGAGATTGGGGTTTGAATCTTTGTCGGATGTATTAATGGTTGTGTAGTTTTACACTATCCCTCCTCGCGAATGTGGGTAAACTTCCTCTTAATCTAACCTTTTACATTCCTAGTCCATCCACGTAATTAGTTAATATGTGTGGAACCCAAATGAGAAGTGAGACGTGGTGACAAACAAACTAATTAAAAAAGACGAACTAAAAAATCTAAAATATTTATTTTGGTTTAAACCAACTTGTTTGATCAAAGTGTTTTAATTCTTGTGTGGCAATCTTTAATATACAATTAAATGCTATTTTGGTTTTTAAAATTCATAATAAAAGTTTTTTGCCAAGCAAATTTTGCATAGAAAAACAAACAAAAATATTATTTAAAACGATAAGAATACTTTAAGCCAAAAGTATTTTAGTTTTTCTTCCCATCTAAGACAATCATTTTTCCCAGCCCCTACGACTAGTAAAAGTATGACTTTCATCATTCTACTTCCAAGGCCACGAAGCTCTCTTGAGTTCTTCCCCTCACCTATTCCCCCCTGCAATTTGCATGAAATGTCACTTCTGAGCGCTTCGCTACCCCCTCCCCACCCCGCTCTTTCTCAACCCGCGCGCTCTCAAAGAATCTCTGTAACCTTATTGCGCCATGGCGTGGTGAAACATGAATGTCATAACCCACACAGGCATGATGGCATCCAAGCTACCACCACCAACACACGAAACTTCCCCCTTCACCCTCTCTTGGCTTAGACCAAACATAATAAACAAACAAAAAGTTGATATGAGCTCATTTTGATGAAAAATACTTTTGCTGGCGTGTTTTATCATTCATAATATGAATGTGATTTTCTTTCTAGGAATAGCACGAATATTTTTTTTTTTAAAGATAATATATTAAGAATACGAAATTGTTAATAATACACGTAATTCTTGAGTTTAACGCTGCCCTACCCGCATCAGTGACGAGGACATTGGAGTTAGAATCACAATAATTTGTGTTGGAGCGATTTTTTTTTCTTTTTTTACTCAATGGCTTTCCACTCTACTTCCACGCAATTGAGAACACATTTCACCTGAATTTTATATCAACTTTAATCTCATTAGTTTAAATTATCGAATATCTTAGCTAGAAGTAATACACGGTTTACAAAACAAGCGTCATCATAAGTTATAGTTCGTGTGTTACGCTTGTGTAAGCCATGTTGCATTACACTGTTAGCTAAGGGGATAACACTTCCAGCTATACACTATTATGTTGTTTTTATTAAAGGTCACGCAACCACCGGAGTTTTAAATATTGTGTTACTCTATTTCCTGTATTTTTAGAGGGCTGGAGATTTAATATTTGTCATAGTTTAGTAATAAATGCTTTCAGTTTTGGCTATAGATATAGCATGAAATGTGATGTTACTAGATGTCTAGTTTTATAACCTAGTGTTAAATAGAATTGTTCTTAAATATTCCTAAAATGTCTAGCTTAGATGATTTAAATGATATATCATCTATATTTACCAAATTGTTAATAATATGGAATCAAACGTTGTTTTATTAAACAATGGTCAGATTTCTTACATTACGTTGTGTGTAAAAGACGCTTGGTTGAGACGTCTCAGAGCTGAGTTTGACACCAAGAGAATTTGTGTTTCACTGTTATAAAATATTATACCTTACCAGAAGCTCCCAGAAATAATGGTTTATAGTATGATTTAATCCAAATAAAAAGTAAGCTTGCTTTATTAGCACAAATAATCTATAATAATAAAAGGAAGAGTTTGTGTGCGATGCCCAGCCAAATCTACGGCACGCAGAGAACATAGGTGAACGGAAGGGGGTCCGAATGCACCTCAAAGCCAGATTTTTAAAATTGTAATTAACTCTTTAATTAAGGCGTTTTAACAAATTTTTGAAGGTGTCACGAGCAACGCCGTGTCGAATTGCTAGTTTAAAATATACTTAATGTTTGACAATAATTAGAATTAATGTAATCAATGTCATAATAAAAATGAGTGGAGTAGATTAAAAAATATATATTAAAACATTAGAACAATTTATAGTAAAAATTATAAATATAAAGTGGTCAATAGTAAGAAGAGTAGATATTCAAAACTTGATTAAAATGGTTTAAAGTCTGAAAGAGTTATTAAAGACATGTAACATTTAAGAAAATCTAAACTATTAGTTCTTAAAAAGTTTATTAAGAATTTTAAAAAATAAATAAATAAAATATTACTGTAAATTATTTTGTACCCCATGCTTTCCTATACATTTTATTGATGGTAGATCTTTCGACATTTCATGTCTTCATCAGACTGGAAGTAAACACGAGGTTAGAGCTTTGTGAATTTAAATTTAAATAAAGCATTTGTTCTTTTAATTTGAATGATTGTCAAACAAAGGGGACATGGCAGTCTAGGTGTAGGGTGTCAGACCTCTGTGATAGGGGTCTGGGGTTGAAATCTCGGTCACGGCGCAGATTTATCTGATAGCCAAAACCTTCCTTCCCTTTTAACAAAGTGTGTGCTTTCACGCTTTATGAATGTGTTGAATACCAGGCCTCCACCGTGGTTCGGAACCCACGTTAAACTGTATAGCCCCTCTGCTTTCCATCATCACGTATCATCCTAACAACTGGGGATTATTTTTTGTTTCTGGAATTCACCTTAATGGTGTCCACACCTCAGAAATGAATTCCTCCATACATCAGAAGAGCAGAGGTAAGAGAAGGTCGAATGGCCAGATCTAGATAACTAGCCCCCCCCTCCACCCCCCACCCCCCGTTAATTTCAAACATCAAGAATTGAACAGTGCCTCAAGACAATAACTAAAATGAATTCTAAAAATATTAAAAAAAAATTACGATGATGTTAATAATTGTATTAAAGTATTATATATTTGTACGAATTGTTAGAAAACTTTATATAAATTAAATTTCAGTGAACGTTAGTTGAGAGATTCTCTTTTATAACATTTAAACAAAGACTCCTTGGGAACCAAAATCAGGTCTACAAAGTCCGGCTAAGTTTATTATTTCTTCCTTCATTTTTAATGAAATAATGCATTCAACTATTTGTTTTGCTACATAATATTTCATAAACTGAAATAGTTATAGTTTATCTTTTGAAATGTTAATTTTTTAATCAGCTGTTGATTAGTATTATATTGGTCCATTGAAGTAATTAGATTGATATATATTAAAGTATGTAAAATATGTGACAAGTATAATTGATTAATGGTAGCGTGGTCATTTTTGTCAATTTAAAAGTTACTAAAAACCAATTCTGGTATTCATTTACCTCGCGAATATAATGTTGTTACTTTGACAAGTGAAGTTAGTTTGCGTCATTTGTCAAATTATCTTAACATACAGGTAAAGCAGAGGAATAGATAACCTTTTATCTACCATTATCTCAACTGTTAATCGCAAACTAACTCTTAATAACAACTAAGCTAGACTATTGCATGTTGCCTATATGTGTAGAGCAGTGAGTAGGCTACTTACAGAGCCGCCGAGGCATGTTGTGTTGATGCTGTGTTTGTTGCACGTTGTCCCGCCAGAAAGCAGCACGTATAACGGTGTTAGCACGAGCACCACTAGCACGGTGGGGGACGCTGGTTCGTCCCCCGGCCTACCCCTCTCCTTACCCGCTGACCCTGCACCCAGTGGGGCCTCTCCAGACCCGGGATCGCTGACAGTGCTGCAGCCTGCGAATAACAATAACAACAACGTGAGTGTAGTGGGGCCCGCGTACTCCGCCATGTTGCCGGGATTCGCCCACTATTCCACAGGTATGGACAATCTCAGCTAGAGTAACAATACGTAAATGGATAAAAGAAATTTAACTGTCATTGTTCTTTATATGAACATTCTCTACTCACCTACAGTTCACTTTCTCAGGACTTTTATTTAATCTCTCTGGTACACCAGACACACAGTCTCCAAGATAAAATGACCACACTCATTGGAAAAGCTTGAGTCCTTCAAAGCTGGTGCCATCAAGAGGCTTTATTATTTTCTTACAAAAACTCATTTTAAACATGGTTTCACTACATAGAGAGGACACAAATATCCATCTCGAGTCAATAGGCCTGCTTTCACGAAGCTAAGTTCAGGTAGTGACCCAACCCCCTCTTCACATAATACTACCTCACAAAGAGCTTACTCCAACTGCCCATTACGATTATTATGGTTCCTTTATGATGAACGTGTTGAAAGTGTGTCGTTTAACAAGTGCACATTTGGCTGTGCTTTAAATCACCGATCGTTGACACTAGCGAACTCCAGTGTTTGTTGATGGACTCAACCTTGCTCAAGGAGCGCAGTGAAACTTCCGTAAGGCAGAGGATCTAGTCTTATCTGTGGCCCTGGACCATTATTACCCTTCTTTGAAAGCTAAAATTTCTTCTTCTATAGCATAGGTATAATTTACACCTTTGCAAAAACTCTTTTACAAAATCATTCTATCTGATAGGCCCAAAGTAATTTTATTTTGCTAAGATTTCTTTAGGGTGCTTAAAACTTATGTTTTAATTTATTTAATACACATACAATTCAAACATGGTATTATATGTTCATTTATAATTTTTTTTAACTCACTCGTTTAGAAAAACCAAGCTATGTTTATATTTTTGTAATATTTCGCGAACCCATTATAATAATAAAACATTATTTTCTTTAGAAAGTCTTTGGTCTAATTTTATTAAAACATACTCTTATATCTAAAATGTCCTTGTAAAAGTATTATCCTACTTACATCAAATATATTTAAATTGTGATTATCTGTGCCTCTCTCAGGTTGTGTTTTGTTTAACCAGACTAGTTTTTAAAAGTATTATCGAGACATTTCATTATTTCAATAAAGCAATCTAATAAGAGCGGGATTATCAACTATTGAATCACAGATAGTGATTGGTCAGTTAAAAAAATTATACCGGTTCAAGCTTTTATCGTTTCAGATCTCTTTGACATATCCAACTTAATTCCACTGCCTTAGCAAAATACTTTCTATTTCCTTTTATTTGTTTTCGTCTTTTCGTAATATGGGTAGTTATATAATCTGTCTTTCGGAGAGCTAGTTGACATAAGGTTCTAAGAATATAATGAAAATTTAAATGTTTTTTTTGTGTCAACTTATATTAATTTCATTGGACTATATGTATTTTGGAGTTATGTCAAACCCACTATTTTATGAATCTAAAATTTGAGTTCAAATTTTGGAAAATGATGAACATGAAAAAAAGAGAAATATAATAAAAATAATGAAAATAGGATATAATAATAACTAAATGTTCAAATTTCGTTATGCTTTATTCATTATAAGTTATAACATTCAGTACATGTTAGATTAATTTTACTTTTTTTTATGCACTAAGTTTGATTACCCATTCGCGTTGTACTCTTGTGTACTAACTACGCTAGTAGGTTAGGGATAAGGAAGGTTGAATTTTGAGGAAGTGTAACCGCATTTGTATGGGGAGAGATAGTGGGAAACCATTCAGGAAAAAAAACCTCAGTACACTCGGCCGTGAAAGAACTATGATCTTCACGTAATTGGCAGTCTACTATATTACGAAAGTGACGCCTTAGACCATGTGGCCACAGAAGTGGGTGTTCAGTTGTTAAGTTTATCCTCTTGTTATTTTGGGGCTGAACCACAAATAAGAAGCATTAGGTTTCTTAAACTCAAATTTTTAAATATACAGCCTATATTTTAAAATAACAGTCTCGAATCCGATATTTACTCAACTCTTGGAATTTCCAATATATTTAAGTATTCGGTGGTCCGAGGGTTCAAACACTAATTTATTTACTAATATTTAAAATATATCTATATAATAGCATTTTAAAAACTGAGAATTTCTAGAATTTGAAATGAAACCCCTATAGAACCAGACTACCAAGTAAACTTATTAAAATTGATCAAAAGGACTTTAATAATTTTGAGGTAAGATCCTAAAGCTGTCTAATCAACTGTAGATGTTTGTTGAACACGAACTAAGCGAGCATGTTTGGCTTGTGCATGTTTGAGTCCTTTTGTGTTTAGTCACCAGTCGGTGCATGGTAACTTGGGCCTTTTATTACGTCAGAATAGTTACAGTCTTATATCAGTACTGCCAACTCATGTTACCAAAATACCACGAGAAGGGATCAAAATAATTCAATTTCCCGCTAAGTTCTAACTAAATAAAGCTAGATTCTCTAGTAATCATGTTTAAACGTAGGGACAAAAATATATTAAAAAATACAATAAAGGTGTTTTTTTAGTTTATAAAAGTCAATAAGGCGCTAATGACCTTTACATGTCGATGCACCTCCAAATATTAATAATAATAATATTTATTATATTAATAATAATAATAATAATAAAATACAAATAGTAACAACAACAAAAATGATAATATTAAAAAAAATGCTCAAAATAACAAAATTTCTCTAAATCAATTATAAACAAGAAAAATTCTTAAAATTCTATTAGAGGTCACTTGAACAGAGCATTAGAGCTACTAATGCAAAACTAAATCTACATTTATGTACCTCACCTTCTGATAACTTTAAAATAAAGAAAACCATTAAAAAATTGTCACATTTCTCCCACTAGAAAAAAGGCTAAAGCAAGATTTAAAATATGCTAGAAATCCTGACTGTCACTATTTGAATAATTTAGTTGCCACACCCCAATTTTTTTTAAACTTGAGAAATGGAAAAAATAATAATTCGGCAACACAGTTTGATCTGCCTCAAAACGAGTGTAGTGAAATGAACAAAATAGGAGAGGTAAAGTTACATCATTGGACAAATTGATATTACGCACTTACCAGGCGGATATGTTTGGAGCTATCTCAATTTAGATTGTTCAACTGACGGGAAAAGGCCAAATTACTTTGAATGGATTAAAATATATAGTTCAGAGCTTGTGAGTAAGCTTGCATCCTAGCAGGCGCATTTTTAAATAGTTATCTAATTTCATTTAGTTGAAAAATGACACCTGAACACGGGAATAGAACACAGAATACTTAGCCTACGCGACACTGAGATAACAAGGAGCAATTCCCTTCTCGGGTAATTTTTCACTCTTAGTTTAGTTATCTTATTATAAATAATATAATGATTCTAGTAAATTGAACTTGTATGCCTATATAGACAGTAGTTTATAAGATCGTGTCAATTATTTGAATGTATTTCTCTCTCAGAATTAATTTCTTGGTTTATGTTTTCACAACACAGACATTCGAAAAAAGATGTACTTACCAGAAATTGTATCTGGTCACCAGTTCAACGTTCATAAATTTTGATTCTCTGGAATACCTATGAAGGGTTAATTGGGGCTAGAATCTTGAGGGTGTATTTCGTAAAAGGTTTTACACTCTCTCTTTACAAAAAAAATGCCGGACACTTCATATACACTCAGCCTTGCCTTTCATGTCAGTGTAATCAGAACATATGTTTATAAATAAACGGGAGTAAGATGCGGTGTTAATATTAATAACTCTCATATAACGTTTTAGAAGATAAAAAAAGTATAAAATAACGGGTTTTCCTAAATGTTTTTCCACCCTCCTTCTACGAAAATGTGGGTGCGTTTCCTTTAAATGAAACCTGTCTAATCCCTAATACATTAGTGTGTTCAATGTATAGGCTTATAAACTGAACGGGTAGTAAGACAATATGATTAAAAGGTCAAAAAGCTATTATTAAAAATAGTCACAATCTGTCAATAGTTCCAGAAGCATATACCATTGCTTGGCGTCTGCATACCTAAAATTATTATTATTAGCACCGCGTCTTACTACCCGTTCGGGTTATACGCACTTATGCTAATGTGTAATGGTAGGGTGATTGTGAGATGAAATGGAGGACCTACCGTTTAACGTGGAATCCGAACCACGGTGGAGGCCTGGCATTCCCCACATTCACAAGATGTCTTGTCAGAGGTGAAGGAAGGGTTTGGTAATCAGACAAATCTGTGCCGGGACCGAGGATTGAACCCCAGCCGCCAGCTCAGAAGTCTGACACCTTACCCCTAGACCACCAGGTCACCTTAACTCGTTAATGTAAAGCGTGTTTATTTATTTATTTGAATGCGCCACGACACAACAATATTATTTAAAAACATCCTTTGGGAGAATAATCTTAAATATATGCATATCTACTATAAAATAAAATATGTTGTTAATAAGCTGTTTTAAGTTAGCGTTGCAATGCATCATGGATCAACATACAGCGTGTAAATTGCTGCACTACTTAAGCAGATTATCCTTTCTGTGAATCAAGCTTTACGCCTTGTGTTATTCTTATAAGCAGCATGAATGATTGAGGATAAGACTACAGAAATATCACAGTCTCACTGAACACCATTTGTTGTGTTTCAGTTGGCAGCGGTGCAGTGGGAGTCCCTGTCAACGACTACTCCTACAGTTCACCCTACACGCAGTACACCACATCTTACGGCACCTACGGTTACGGCACTGGCGGGTTGCTCAGTAAGTAAACAGTGAGTATAAAAGCAAGAGTTGTTCTGTTTACTACCGCACCTTACGTTGGAGTGAACTATCCTCCTTAAGAGCAGGTCTTGCACTTTAGAGAGACACTGGAGCGAACTATTCTTCTTACGAGCAAGTCTTGCACTTTAGAAAGACCCTGCAGTGAACTATCTTTCTTACAAACAAGTCCTGTACTTTAGAGAGATCCCGGAGGGAACTATCCTTCTTACGAACAAGTCTTGCACTTTAGAGAGATCCTGGACTGAACTGTCCTTATCAGAAAGTCTTGCACTTTAGAGAGATCCCGGAGGGAACTATCCTTCTTACGAACAAGTCTTGCACTTTAGAGAGATCCTGGACTGAACTCTCCTTATCAGAAAGTCTTGCACTTTAGAGAGAGCCTGGAGGGAACTATCCTTGCTACAAGTAAGTCCTGTACTTTAGAGAGATCCCGGAGTGAACTATTCTTCTTACGAGCAAGTCCTGTACTTTAGAAAGACCTTGAAGTGAACTATCTTTCTTACAAACAAGTCCTGTACTTTAGAGAGATCCCGGAGGGAACTATCCTTCTTACGAACAAGTCTTGCACTTTAGAGAGATCCTGGACTGAACTGTCCTTATCAGAAAGTCTTGCACTTTAGAGAGATCCCGGAGGGAACTATCCTTCTTACGAACAAGTCTTGCACTTTAGAGAGATCCTGGACTGAACTCTCCTTATCAGAAAGTCTTGCACTTTAGAGAGAGCCTGGAGGGAACTATCCTTGCTACAAGTAAGTCCTGTACTTTAGAGAGATCCCGGAGTGAACTATTCTTCTTACGAGCAAGTCCTGTACTTTAGAAAGACCTTGAAGTGAACTATCTTTCTTACAAACAAGTCCTGTACTTTAGAGAGATCCCGGAGGGAACTATCCTTCTTACGAACAAGTCTTGCACTTTAGAGAGATCCTGGACTGAACTGTCCTTATCAGAAAGTCTTGCACTTTAGAGAGAGCCTGGAGGGAACTATCCTTGCTACAAGTAAGTCCTGTACTTTAGAGAGATCCCGGAGTGAACTATACTTCTTACGAACAAGTCCTGTACTTTAGAGAGATCCCGGAGTGAACTATACTTCTTACGAACAAGTCCTGCATTTTAGAGGCCCCGGGGTAAACTATACTTCTTACGAACAAGTCTTGCCCTTTAGAGAGGCCCTTGAGTGAACTATCCTTCTTACGAGCAAGTCTTGCCCCTTAGAGAGACCCTGAAGTGAACTATACTTCTTAGGAACAAGTCTTGCACTTTAGAGAGATATACTGGAGTGAACTATCCTTCTTACGAGCAAGTCTTTCACTTTAGAGAGACCCTTGATTGGACTATTCTTCCTACCAGAAAGTCTTGCACTTTAGAGAGATCTCTAATTTTTTTTAAGCCACTGAACGTATTTTTGTAAGTTTTAGGATGTAATGGGTACGGTAGTTCTGGAGGAAGTGCACGCGCAATAGTAGGAAGGAAGGAAGGGGGGAAACTACCACAATACAAGCCAATACTGTACTATCCAATCCCTAAGGCACCAAGCCGTGACTCTAACCTCAATATGCACCCAGTAGTCCAGTATATTTCAATTGTGACTGGTTGTATACCATGTGACCACAGAAATAGGCACTTCCTTTAATCTTTAAGATTAAAATTATTTTAAACTAAATTAATTCACAAAAGCAAGAGAATAATAATATTGTTTAGCCAAAAGTATCATTTTGGTAAGAAGAATATTTTATAAAATAGCAACTTTTTTGTTGTTGCCAAAATCGAAAACATTATAAATATTATATTATTGGTATTAATTTATAGGTGTTTATCCTGTCAATCAAACGTAATAGCTGCAGATAAAATCACTTGACTTATGGTTATGTTAAAGAAGATCAAATCATTGTATAGCTGTCAAATCGGCCTAAGAGTTGTCCTACAAAAATTGGACAATACAAGTCCAATAGGATCGAATTTAGTTTATAAGTTACATATAGATAGCAGCATGACAGTGTTTTACAGCTCCTTCCAATAATTTTCATTACAAGTTTAATCAACGACTTAATTTCAAGGACTGTGATAAGAAGAAAAGTTACCCACTTCGGTGGCCGCTCGGTCCAAGGTGCTACTCTCACAGTAGATTAGACTGCCGATAACGGGGAGATTGGGTTTCAATTCCAGTTTGGTGAACTGAGGGTGGTTATTCGAAAATGGTTTTCCACTCTCCCTCTACGCAAATGCGGGCACACTACCTCTAAATATAACTATCCTAGTACCTATAATCGTAAGCGTAATTAGTACATAAGCGTATGACTCGAATGGGTGGTAAGGCGTACTCTTAAAAAAAAGTTTATAACAAAAGCCCTATTGTTAGCACAGAGAGAGCATGTAAAAACCAATGCCTTAATTGCATTTAAACCCCCCCTCGAAATAATGAGAGCTACATGACCATACTCAATGATTGGAAAAGTAACTTTTAATAATATTAAACCAAATTAGGCCTGACACTTGTAAAGTTAAAACACCTGATCGACATTTTTTTAAGTCTTAGGAGGGAACGTGGACCAATGCTCCTGTATAGAGCCTCTTGTACAGTTTACAAATGATGAAGGGGTGGTTTTTCTAAAGTGATTTTCACGAAAATGTAAATAGGTCTACACTTCCTCTAAATTTTACTTTATCCATCCCTACCCCATTTGTGCAAATGTTCGGATATCTCAGGAATGTACTCGTATTATGGTGTGGAGCATAAAACAAAACAAGAAAAGAGAAACATTTTCAGGAAATAACAGTCAGATCTTTTATAGTCGAAGACTTCAATTTAATGAAATTAATTTGTCATAGTAAAAACAATAAATTCATACCAACACCCTAATTTACACACACTACTCACACCACAGCTTAAAAAAATAGTAGTAGAGTCGTAAATCATTTTAAAAATATATTTTAATCTCCATAAAATTTGTAAACCAATATTTAAATTTAAATGGTTTTCGTAATTTCAAGTATTTTCATTGTTTAAAAACTTTGTTAAATCTTATGACAAGTTAAAAAATTTGTGAGTACTATGACCAAAACATTGATTTCATGTAACAATATATATAGAGAAAATAATTAAAAAAACACCAAAGTGACGTAAATAAACTAATTAAAATACCACAATGAACTAGTGGACAGATATTTCGCAACTTATACTGTCTTACACCGCTTTTAATAAACAAAGATTAGCAAGGTTTACTCTTTACACTTCTGTATTTAAACACAGTAACATGATTCACATTTTACACTGCTGTAACCAAACACAGAGTAACATAATTTACAATTTACACTGCTGTAATTAAACACAGAATAGTATGATTAACATTTTACACTGCTGTAACTAAACACAAGAATAACATGATTTATACTTTACACTCCGCTAACTAAACACAGAATAACATGATTTACACTTTAAACTGCTGTAGTTAAACACAAAATAATATGATTTATACCTTACACTACTCTAATTAAACACAAAGTAAAATGATTTACACTTTAAACTACTGTAATTAAACACAGAATAGCATGATCTACACTTACACTACTGTTATCAAAGATAAACATAATTTACAATTTACACTACTGTAATCAGGCAAAGATAAACAAAGTCCCCAATTTAAAACTTGGCTTTTTTTGAGGAATATTTATCATAAACATCCAATACCATGATATAAGCTTCATTCTATCTTATCTTTTCAGGATGGTGAGTGAAATATGAAATATAGTTTTCTAACAGAGAAAACAAAACACAAGGAGAGATAAATGAAATTTGTAAGGACTGATAGGAAACTAATTGCAAATTTCTTTTAAAAGGGCACAATGTTGGATAGAATGGTAGAAATATTATTAAAACTTATTAGCCATTAATGAATTAAATACAAAAACCATCTTTGATAAATCTGCCATCAATAATTTTGAGTCTATATAAATCGCAAGCTATTTAAATTGTATGTAAAAAACCCAGAAAATTGTAATTCAATGATATTGGTAAAGCTTATTCACAAAGATAAATGAAAATATAGTCATACCAATCACAATATTTTGTAGTGTCCTCTAACTGGTTAACTTAATTACTGTTTTTATCCTCGTCAGAATTATTTACTGAATACAAATTAATATATTTTAAAAATAGAAAGCTGTTTTAAACATTATACATTTTGTTGAAGACCACATTAATGCTATTTTAGCATGCGATCCCTTCTCAACCCTCATTATAGTCACTAAACCTAATGAAAGAAAGGTATGGTAAATTTATATTAAATATGTACTTTTTTCTGCAGATGGTTCACCCTACTTTTATGGCGGAGGTTCCTCATTCAACCATAACATTCTCCAGCGTGGTAGCTGCGCTCTACAGGGAGATAACGAAGCTCGGTCTCCCATGGCCGCCACCAGGGCTAGTTCAGGCGCTAGTGCAGCCTCTCCTACCGGCAGCGCTTGTATGAAGAGTGATTACCAGCACCATCATCATCTTCTCGGCTGAGCTCATGGGACTGTGGCTAGCTAACCAAAGATATCTATGGGACAACCAGAAAAATTGCCAAATATAGAGAAAGTTTATTTTCACGAATATTAATATCATTCGAAAATATTGTTGATATAAGAGTATATAATAGAAAAACGGACACCAATGTATTGTAAAATTTTCTATAGAAAAGTTTTGATCAAATATCTTTTGGCGAAAAACGTGTTCGTTACAAGAATGTGATAGAAAGTTGTGTGACGCTAGCAATGGAAGTGAAAACAGTATCAAGCTTTGCTAGTGGATCATCATTGTAGCCAAGAACTGAGTCTGAAAATCACATTCAAATGAACAATATATTGTAAATCATAATAAACGTTATTTCCGTCGATATAGATGTAAATTAAGAACAAGAACTTTCAGTTTAATCTTTTGTACACATTCGAGCTGTATGAAAAAAAGAGAAGCAAGAAACCAAAGACTTATTTTGAACCCATCGTTGTTGTCAAACTTGATTTTACATTCTTTGAAAGACTACTGTACATTAAAGTGATGGTTTTGAATAATGTTATGTATTTTTGTTTTGTTTTTGAACTGTCCACAATTTTATGTTTTGCACATTTTCACTATTCGCAATGCATGTTGTTTTTTTTACAATTCGTATCCACACATTTAAAAGCACAAATGCATTCACCTCATGTTACTAAATGTATCAAATGTAAAATACAAGTATATTTATTTTAAAGAGGCCTGTCTAATGAGAGTAGCCATATTTCATTTAGTTATTGACTCTTTAACAATTTAACATACACTGTTAATATACAATGTTTAACTATTCAAATTTAATTCATCTATGTTTACTAACGTGCAAGAATTTTAATAAACCATTTGCTTAAAGTAATAGTTGGAATATGAGCCACACGTTTGTAAATGCTAAGTTTTGATGAAAATGCATAATAAACTTTAATAATAATATTTAATTCATTTAAAAAACAATTTTTGGTGTGAATCTTTGGAAAAGTTTTCAAAAGATTTGCTATTTCAATAAATATATTGGTATGGCTGTGTTTAATATGTTTCTTTAGAAAAGTCAATAAATTTTTAAATATTAATTTTTGGTTTAGTGCTGTAACAATTTAATAGTATAAAAGGAACCATTTGAAATTTTACTCAAATATCTTATAAAATTAAAAAATGAATTACCTAATTGACAGTTAATTATTTCAAGATATAATTATGATTTGTTTAATAGCCCATACAGTATCATTTACTTAGACAGGCCTTGAAAATTAGTACTTATCATATTTTGTAAAGTTAAATATACAGGTTTGTGCAATGTTTTTTATTTTATATATTTTAAAAGAATATTTAAAACAACTATTTGAAGTGATAAATGTCAAAGCTGCAAAGAACGAATCTACAGTGAACTGTACTTACTAGGGAGTCATCGCGAAAAATCTTAAGTCCTAGTCAAAAATAAAAATATTTTAAAGAGATTTTTTAATATGATTTATTTATTATTTGTAATATCTTCACAATGAATTAATACATCGTATTGTACTTATAGTACATGTATTTTGTTATTTTTATCTTACCAAAGAAGAAAAAGATTGCATAGCAATATTAAACTAGTAAGTTTTTTTTTTAGTTTCTATATTTTGTGTATATCATTTTGACTTGAATTATTGCATCAGTTGCAATGTAGTATTTGTTTGTAGCTTTATTTAACGAGTTTTCATTTATTTGTTGTAAGCCTACCAGTTCCTGTTCTAAGATTTATTCATCCAATCCTTCCAGCGAGTCCTTTATCTTGCCAAAATAATTCCCGGTTTCCCTTAAATATGTTTCCCTTTTACCTAATATCATCCACCTGATATCAGTAGTGTAGAATTATAGAGAATATGAATATTGTAAAAAATAAATTAAATACATTCTTGAAGATAATAATGAGAGTATTTTTTTATTTTTAAACCTTCTTTTCTAGACAAAGTCAGTTAGGTTAGAAAGTTTAAAAATAATATATAATTTTGCTATTTCAAACTAGCCAAAGTAGTTTTCAACGCTAAAAAGGGTTGAATTTAAGTTTTCTTTTTGGGATGATTTAAATAAAAACCAACTGAATACGTTAATAGCATCTTAGCTTCTATCAGCTATTTAATAGAATTTAGAAAGCAAATTTTATATTTCAAAGGTATATAAGAGTTTAGAGTAAGATATAGTAAGTAAGGTGTATAAATATACACTTGACTTTACGTATTAATACGTGAAGTTAGATATTATAACATTTTTTAGCTGTCAGATAAGGTTATCTTGATTATATTTACTGTACCTTCTCCGCAAGCTTCAACTAGACCAGGTTTATTTTTTAACCTTTTTACAATTACAAACTTCCAATGTATTGCTCAATATGTCCTCATACTCCCTATGCCAGACTGTCAAAATCATCATCATCATCACCACCAGCCCTATTTGGTACCAGTACAACTTCAACAGAAGACAATATCTTGGTCTTACCTTACACGCCGATAGCTAGGAACAGAGCAAATGACACAAAATACAAGGATTTTATTATATTTATTCATATAAAACGGTGAGTCACAAATACACAAGCTAGTGAGATAGTTTCCTTCGTCAAAAATGGAGTCCTATACCCCCGTTATTTGGCCACCATACTCCTGGTTAAGAGCCCCAGGCCCTTTAAAATGTAGTCTTTTTAGTGCTTTGAATCTTACTAGCAGTTCAGGATGCCCAAATAAAGGAAATGTACCCACATTTGTATGTAAGGAGAGGGAGAAACTATTTAGGAAAAAGCACCCACCCAGGATTCTAGCTACGAGCTTTCCTTCACAGGGGAACATGGCAAGACGAAACTGACATCTTTGTCCAAGTACCCACTGGTGCGGGCTAAAGTAGTAATTTGATGTCAATAGCTGTTTTATCATTGTAAACCAAATGTTATCGTCGCTTATCCCTTAACATGAAGTCGATGTTTTAAGTACAGACTCTTACATCTTAAACCTTTGTGCAGACCAGCTGTTCACGATCCACGGCACTTAACCTCACGTTATGTGGCTCGTGAGAGGTCGACATAAATCAAAATTGTGTTCGAGAATCCACCCGGCACATCGAATATTCTGGTTTTGCATCACCCGATTCCCAAATGGCGCTAATTGATCTTAAATTAAAAGGCAAAAAAATCAAATCTGAAGATTTTCTACTAGATTCTCTTAAATCAAAATTTAAGGCGACCTGGTGGTCTAGGGGTAAGGTGTCAGACTTCTGTGCTGGGGGTCCGGGGCTCAATCCTCGGTCCCGGCACAGATTTATCTGATTGCCAAACCCTTCCTTCACCTCTGACAATACGTGTATTAATCACAACTTGTGACTGTGGGGAATGCCAGGCCTCCACCGTGGTTCGGATCCCACGTTAAACTGTAGGTCTGTTTCGTTTCACAATGACCCTACCATTATACATCAGCGTAAGTGCGTATAACCTGAATAGTTAGTAAGACTCGATTCTTCTTCTTCTTCTTCTTCTAATAATAATAATAATAATATAAAAATTACCTTCCTAAGAAAATAGAAGCATTGAACATTAATGCTCTAAAAAACGTTAACATTATATGGAAGCACCTAATGATTTGAACCGTCATTTACTTTGATGAAACCGTTTAGATCAAGAGGTCGTTCCCAGATACCTGATGAAACTTTAGAATTGGGGCCCAGCATTGAACCCGATATTGACAGACTAATAAAAAAGTGTCAAGTTTCTCACTAAGCGATATTACACGGTCAAATTTCTTTGATCAAAGAAATGTGATAGGACTTGGACGACTCATCAAATATCTTTTATCAAAGAAAAGATTTTACAAATCTTTGATCAAAGATTTGAGCAAAGGTTTGATAAAAGAAAATTGCGATTGAAAAAAATAGCATGAACTCAATTCTTTCTTTTATGATACTAATTGTGTACAAGCTACAAGGACCGCGATAAAAGATTGGCAAAATATAAATTAATCTTGAGTCTTCTAACGCGTGGTTGAACACAAAGTCGTTTACAGGGTTTTAATTTCGTTTCAAACAGCAATGAGATTATCACAGTCGCTGCATACAAAACTAAACCAATGGAGTCCATTTTTGCATTAATCTATTGTAGAAACTTTTAAATACATTTTATGTAGTGTAATAACACTTCTTTGATCAAAAACTGTTTCAGATATTTGGCAAAATTTATTTTTCTTTGATCATAAAAAAATATTTGTTTTATCAAAGCGCTTTGACAGGATAATACCGCTCATAGGCCAACTATGATTTAACAACACAGGAGACCTATTTAGGTTTTCTCTTTTCTAAACATATGCTTTCTTTAATATAAATAATTTTAGTGCAGTGGTGTGTTTTTAGAAGTTTTTCTTTACAAATTAAATTTTTATTTTGGATTCTAATAGCTATTGCTTCTGTGAACTCGTTGTTTTTATGTATAACATTTTTTAATCAATAGCCTACTATAAATAGTTTAGGAGTATCTGTGTATGTTTTTAACATGTCTCATAAGTGTAAAAGTATATACAAGTGTACAATTGGAATAGGGGGCGGAAGTTAGGTGAGTGGTTGGCAAAGGGGCAGGAGGGAGTATTGCCCTGCTCAGTCAAAATAAAAGTGGTCCTCAGGTGTTAAAAGGTTGTGCATCCCTGGTCTAGTCCAAAGTTCGGTTAAAACCCAAGAAAACCCCCTTCCCCACTCCCTATGTAATGATATTACTCTCAGTCTTTTGTTGTCTCTGCGGGTAAACTCAAAATGCTATCAGTAAACCGTCTCTCTTGACACTCCGTGGATCTTATTGGCCACAATCTCTCCACTCTTAGATCTCACTCTCCTGTTCACTCTCGTTGTTATGTTTTCATTGAAAATTCTGTGTATGCGTCCAGACCACTTTGCTACACATTATGAACAGAGCTCCCGAGAGAATGCGCTCTCAGTTGCGTGCGAGAGGGGGCTAGGTCCATAGCTCCAATCGCATCATATTCCAATATACACGTTGTGACAAAGCGTCAGTCACGTCTGGTCTTGGTTTACTAGTGAAAGGGAGGTCAAGATTCAAATCCCGTACGAAAGTACTGAGAAAGCTTATACGAGATGATTCCCAATTTTCCTCCGCGTAAGTGCATATATATTGCCTGTAAATTTATACCTTCCTCATACCCGCCCCGTATGTGTAAATATGCGAACATCCCAAACGGGTGGAGTACGCTCTGAACGTACAACAATTAGATTTTAAAGAAAGCGATTGAGTCTTAAATATTTTGAATGAGTAATTTTTTTTAGTGGTACCAAGGACATAGAAAGCCAATTTTTTTTCTATGATTTGCATTAGAAAACTGTACAATACCTTTAGCGGTTAGCCAATAAAAGTTTGTATACGTGTATATGGATGAATACCTACAATTTACGTATGCATATATATAATTTGAAGGAGGGGAACAGACTCTTTGATTCCCCTTTCTACGCCCTTACGTTGTACCTTTTATATACATAAATATATTATTTAACAATTAAATAAATGGGGATAGGAAAACCATCCCTTTAAACCATTAAATAAATATAGCTGAAATATAAACCTTAGCCTATCTGCCAAAGGCCAGAAAATGCAATTTGGGTCAACACGTCTTATATCGCTCAATCACACTTGAAAATTTTATGTACTATACTTAATTTACTCTAAATTAAAAAATGACACCTTGTCATGGGAATTGAAGCTGGGACCTTAGGCTCAATACGCCAATGTTCCAACCACTGAGCTATCTAGGAATCTTCCCGTGCCTGGGGTCATTTCAACTCAAATTTTAAGGCAGAGTCTGTTATGGACGTGCGGAAATCATCAGCCACACATGAGTGAGCAATTAATCTATTAACACTAGTTATCAGATAACGCAGTAATCTTCAACCCTGGATGGCTTTATGGAGCCAAATGTACAATTACAACTGTACGAATGTGCGTATTATGATGGATCAAATAGCCAAGCTAGTATAGTTGTTAATTACGTTTCCGCATATCAATATCATACTCTTTAAATTGAAAAATCATGTATAATTTTAGATACGGCCGAAACCGTGTACCCTAATTAACAAATATATTAGCGTGACTCTAAAATCAATCATATACTAATTGTAACTTTAATATAATATAATAATTTAGATATTCAAATCCAAGTTTAAAATGTTATCGTAAGATGTTTCAACACAGGGCTGTATGCCATGAGTAATAATTAAATAATTGTATATTGCCCCTCATATCAACTCAGTAATGTTGACAGACAGCATGATATTAATCCACTCTAGGTCTCTTGAACTTCCTAACAATGTAACCAGACAGGATGACGCCTGCCTCTGTTAGATCGCCAGATGACCTTCATAGAAAGTTAGCCACGGAATAATTCTAAACTAGAGTCCATCCGCCATAGGAGTGGTGTATCTGACAGCTACCACAAGATGTATAAACGCTTAAAACATAAATTTAAAATGTTGTGAAAGTTCTGACCGCCAAAAGTGACAAAAACTCAATACGTGGTCTGGAAGATTATATGGTTTGACGAATGGATACATGAGAGTAGATCTGCTAGCTGTCAGTTACCATTAACTCCAGAGGCACATGGACTATATATGTTCACTGTGGTGCGTTTGGTTACATTAATACCATAATCAGTTGTCCAACATCTTAGCTCAGTCTGCAGCGTGTCTGTCTATTGATATTAAAATCTCGGGTTCGATTTCTACCATGGCCGAGAATATTCATCATTGGTGAAATGTGGGGTTTCCCGTTCACAGTGATGAATTAACGGCCGGAAACTGGATGCTGTGCCTGTTCAAGATTTAAATTAGTTTATATGTCGTGTGTTGATATAATCAGTCGGTTCAACAAGTGCTCATTAAGCCAATTAAATGAAGACAATTCGTACCATCATCAGTTGATGACGTGGGTACCTCTATAAATGTATATATTCACTGTGGAGTAGGGAATGAGCGTAATACCATCATCAGTTGATGAAGTGGGTACCTCTATTAATGTATATATTCACTGTGGAGCAGGGAATGAGCGTAATACCATCATCAGTTGATGAAGTGGGTACCTCTATTAATGTATATATTCACTGTGGAGCAGGGAATGAACGTAATACCATCATCAGTTGATGAAGTGGGTACCTCTATTAATGTATATATTCACTGTGGAGCAGGGAATGAACGTAATACCATCATCAGTTGATGAAGTGGGTACCTCTATTAATGTATATATTCACTGTGGAGCAGGGAATGAACGTAATACCATCATCAGTTGATGAAGTGGGTACCTCTATTAATGTATATATTCACTGTGGAGCAGGGAATGAACGTAATACCATCATCAGTTGATGAAGTGGGTACCTCTATTAATGTATATATTCACTGTGGAGCAGGGAATGAACGTAATACCATCATCAGTTGATGAAGTGGGTACCTCTATTAATGTATATATTCACTGTGGAGCAGGGAATGAACGTAATACCATCATCAGTTGATGAAGTGGGTACCTCTATTAATGTATATATTCACTGTGGAGCAGGGAATGAACGTAATACCATCATCAGTTGATGAAGTGGGTACCTCTATTAATGTATATATTCACTGTGGAGCAGGGAATGAACGTAATACCATCATCAGTTGATGAAGTGGGTACCTCTATTAATGTATATATTCACTGTGGAGCAGGGAATGAACGTAATACCATCATCAGTTGATGAAGTGGGTACCTCTATTAATGTATATATTCACTGTGGAGCAGGGAATGAACGTAATACCATCATCAGTTGATGAAGTGGGTACCTCTATTAATGTATATATTCACTGTGGAGCAGGGAATGAACGTAATACCATCATCAGTTGATGAAGTGGGTACCTCTATTAATGTATATATTCACTGTGGAGCAGGGAATGAACGTAATACCATCATCAGTTGATGAAGTGGGTACCTCTATTAATGTATATATTCACTGTGGAGCAGGGAATGAACGTAATACCATCATCAGTTGATGAAGTGGGTACCTCTATTAATGTATATATTCACTGTGGAGCAGGGAATGAGCGTAATACCATCATCAGTTGATGAAGTGGGTACCTCTATTAATGTATATATTCACTGTGGAGCAGGGAATGAGCGTAATACCATCATCAGTTGATGAAGTGGGTACCTCTATTAATGTATATATTCACTGTGGAGCAGGGAATGAGCGTAATACCATCATCAGTTGATGAAGTGGGTACCTCTATTAATGTATATATTCACTGTGGAGCAGGGAATGAGCGTAATACCATCATCAGTTGATGAAGTGGGTACCTCTATTAATGTATATATTCACTGTGGAGCAGGGAATGAGCGTAATACCATCATCAGTTGATGAAGTGGGTACCTCTATTAATGTATATATTCACTGTGGAGCAGGGAATGAGCGTAATACCATCATCAGTTGATGAAGTGGGTACCTCTATTAATGTATATATTCACTGTGGAGCAGGGAATGAGCGTAATACCATCATCAGTTGATGAAGTGGGTACCTCTATTAATGTATATATTCACTGTGGAGCAGGGAATGAGCGTAATACCATCATCAGTTGATGAAGTGGGTACCTCTATTAATGTATATATTCACTGTGGAGCAGGGAATGAGCGTAATACCATCATCAGTTGATGAAGTGGGTACCTCTATTAATGTATATATTCACTGTGGAGCAGGGAATGAGCGTAATACCATCATCAGTTGATGAAGTGGGTACCTCTATTAATGTATATATTCACTGTGGAGCAGGGAATGAGCGTAATACCATCATCAGTTGATGAAGTGGGTACCTCTATTAATGTATATATTCACTGTGGAGCAGGGAATGAGCGTAATACCATCATCAGTTGATGAAGTGGGTACCTCTATTAATGTATATATTCACTGTGGAGCAGGGAATGAGCGTAATACCATCATCAGTTGATGAAGTGGGTACCTCTATTAATGTATATATTCACTGTGGAGCAGGGAATGAGCGTAATACCATCATCAGTTGATGAAGTGGGTACCTCTATTAATGTATATATTCACTGTGGAGCAGGGAATGAGCGTAATACCATCATCAGTTGATGAAGTGGGTACCTCTATTAATGTATATATTCACTGTGGAGTAGGGAATGAGCGTAATACCATCATCAGTTGATGAATTGGGTATCTCTATAAACAAGTAGCTCTTAGCATGCAGATTGGCGGCTTACGGAAGAACACTGTGGGGGTGACGGGAGACAAATCTGAACCCGGAATGAAGTCTTGGGGGTGACGTGGAGCGATGGCACTGTATAAACATAAGAGAGTAGCGTACAGGCACACTTTTCTGCAATTTCTCAAAAAGAAAAGAAGAGAAAGAGAGACGAAAAATCACTTCCTTTTTAAACTCTTGCTTTAAAAAAAATATCAAGGGACAAGGGGAGTTTGTGCTTTAGTGGTGTCATTAATCCTTAGTAAGGAGGAGCGGAGGGTGGTTTAGGGGGTTGGGGGGCAGGAAGTCAGAAAGAGATTTAGGGGAAAAGGTGGAAAGAGAAGAAAAAGAATGAGGGTGAAGAGGGTTAACAAAAAAATACCAGGGTGCTGGAATAGAAGGTTGGAAAATAGAGGGGGACTTTTTGAATCATTTGCGTAGTGATGACCTTTACACCCACCCTCCCCCCATAACTCCCTGGGCGGTGGCCCCAGAATCGAATTTCATGAGTCTCTTAATGTTTCCGTCCTACTCAAAGAGTTGGAGAATGGTAGAGGGAGGGAGAATGTTGCTCTTGTAGCTTGAGTTTGTTTTAAAAAAAGACTATTTAGAATTATTTGCAAAACAATATGTAAATTAAATAAAATATAATTGTTTGATTGAAGTAATTAATGGGTAAGATGGGCTAAGGTATCAGTCTTGTCTTATTTGCTAGAGACGTGGAGACTGAGCCACAAATCTAGGGTGGGTGATTATTTCCTAAATATTTGTCTACTCAATACACACAATGTGTGTACATTTAGACTACTTTGTAATATACCTTCCTATAGAGACTGTCAATAATATCCAAGGGATTACTATTTTTAGCTTGGAGTTTTAAAATTGAAAAATTGATATCGTCGTAGCACATGGTTTTGAAGGATGTATTCATTGAAGTAGATATTTGAAGAGTCAGTTTAGGAAATATATTCTTATGACAGTATAACTGTAGTAGACATTGTCAGTTAACTGACCCCGTGGTGTAGTGGTCAGTACACCTGGCTAAATGCCCAGAAGTCCCGGGCTCGAACCCAGACTGGTACATTGGGTTTTTTTTCCAAAAAGGGAACTACCCCAACGGTCACCAGGATTTGGTTAGTTAGGCTTAAGTTACGTTTAAATATCAAACGGCACGTGGCCGTATCCATCCCAGCGTCCTTCACGTAGGTCAGTTTACATCTTTGCTTTAGATCTAAATATTTAAGTATATTGTGCTCGGGTGCCAGGTAGATAACAAAATCAAAGATCACAATTTATAATTTAGGATTAATTTATTCCCTACTTTATTTCTGTTTATAAACTACTGAGACTGAGTATAAATATTGTAAGTTGAGTTGGAGTCACTAGTTCATTTCCAACTCTTTGACTGTGTGAGAGTTTAACACACGTCCACTCTGTTTGCTGGTGAGTAGCATGATAAACCACTGAGAGCCCCAGTTCCTATGACGAGTAAAATCACTAACTACATCCTGTTTGCTATGATTACCTTTATAATTGCCCTACATCGCTCATAACAGAACTGTGATTTCCCCCTCCAATTATGACCCCCTATCTAGATTCGTAATCTATTCCCAGCACCCCATTAGGTATTAATATGTGCCCCAGGGTTTTGGGTGGGAGTTTATTGGTGGGGAGTGTTTTTTAATGTGTGCCTATTAGTTTTTAATGTGTAGCCCAGGGTTTTGGGTGGAAGTTTATGAGTAGTGTGAAGTCTCTCGCGACGTGTCGGCCAGTGAGGGCATCCTTTCTCATCGACTGTCAAACATAAAGTAATGTCTCGTTGAGATTTTCCACACCCTTGGCCCGTTGGTGGTGATAATACTAAACATGATCAAACAGGAAAATACGGGATAGCACTGGTTCAGTATAGTGTGGTGATTTTCCACCCCAAGTTTGACCCCCTTGCCACATCCGGCGTAGATCGTGGGAGGGAGAAGGTGGATATATAGGGGGCCCGCTTGGTCGTCTATTTATAAGCGTTTGTAATGTGGTTCAAGATGGACAAGTTACAGCAGCTGGTAAATATTGTTGACCTTAAAATTGTGTGATCTAATCGTCGATCAAGAGTACTCGCAGGATAAACTAAAAGCGGTCGATTCAAAGCTCGGGAGACGCCTAATAACATATCTAGATGGCGAGTTTTGTGTATTTTTACCCTGTCTTTTTGGTACTATAACAGATGGAGACATGTGTGATATTATTAAGAAAAAATTGATATTTGCCTGCGCTGGAGTAAAAACCAGTACACCTACAATTGTGAACTTTGAACGTGTTTAAGAGACGGGCAGCAGCGTCGAGCAATTAATAACATCAGGCAATACTTCTCCTCTGGAAGTTAGAACAAGTTTATCATCAGTGCAAGAGTTAAAGACGTGTAATACTAAATTGCACAGTGGAGAGGTTAAAGACTTCGAAAAATCATCCAACTCGTTTAGCGGTCAGGTACGCTCACCAGGCTTAGAACCGGCTATATTAATTTAATATCTATGTGTCATACGGTTGTGGGGCATGCCTATATGACATCAGAAAATATTCACAGTGTTGCTGTGAGCGATAGAACTGTAATTTACAAAGTAGTGCCCTATGACAGAGAGGAGTGAGGCTACATCAAAGCTTTGCGACTCTATCTGTCACACGATAAGAGCGACTGAAGTACTACCCTACGAGAGAATCGAGGTGTCTTACCTGTGTGATATGACCTGTGCTGTATACAATTTCCGCAACGGGGATACTGTGGCTGTGTTGCCCAGACATCCACCGCCCTTCAGAGCTCCAAACAACCCGCCACCACCCTTCAAGACGCCGCAGCCACCAACCCCAGCCCCCGAGACACCAGCGTACCCGCCACCAGAGTCCTCTGAGTACCCACCGCCACAGTCGTCTACCTACCAGACATCAGTCAGTAGAGTACCCACAGCCAGGGCCACCCGCGGGCCCACCGCCAACGGAGGAGGAGGTAAAGTCAGATAAACCCATAAATCTCGAGGATTTAGCAATGTAAAAGACTTATTCAAATTATAAAATTATGGGTGAAACGTTCGATGAGTACATATTAGGTTTGGGCAGTTTTGGTAACGTCTTCCTTCCAAAGTCTGCCTATTATTGGGTTTAAGCGATTTAAATCTAAATCACGCTGTATGACATATCTGGAAGGACAAAGTGTGAGTTTAAAAGTTAATTAAAACACTAGGCATGCTCCCTGAATTTTGGAAGTGACTCCTACTAATTTTCTAGATGGTAGAAGAGATTATATTCTCTCCTGAAGTTTTTATTAGATAAATGCGTGATTATATGTTTTTATTGCTATCACAATTTGTTGCACTTTAAACTTTCAACTTAATTACCTGTGGTGGTCACAATACCTAAATAATAATATTGTTGCTTGTTAAAAAAACTCTATGTTGTTGTTGTTGTGGTTACACTCTATGAATGTTTTAAAATTAAATTAAATTACTTAATATTTGTCAGTAAAAAACTAGTAAGAAAATGTTATTATTTTAAATTCCCTAGAATATGTTGTTTGGAATTCCATGAATATTCAAAGACAGGGCAGATAAATACACGTGACAACTTTTCTGGAATGAGATATCAAATAGCGCAGACTGGTAAATGTTATGCTTTATTGTTGACACATGTGAGCTAATACAACGTTTTCAAAAAAAATGCATGATTGTATAACATATATATTTATTAAACTTAGTAGAAAGAATAAACAAGCATAGTATTAGTTCAAACAGTTTCACTGTTTAGATAGCGCTTATAAATTTAACTATATTTGGTTTAAGGTAAGAGATTTAATTTAAAGCCTTGATGTTTGACAAATCTTGGTGGACAAAGTGTGATGTTTAGGACAGTCTGATCATGTAACAACAAACTATATTTCGCATGCTTTGAATGGGACTGACACTCTCAAAAGTTATTTGTCATGCTCAACAAAATAGAATATTGTTGTTGCTCTGCTTGTTGATAAACAATTAAAAAAGAACATGTTATTATTGTTGTCGCCTGAAAGCCACAGCCTGAAAGACATAAAACATTGTTACACTATGGTCCAACCTATAAGATAGAGTCATAGTTTAATACGACATGGTGAAACGTGTAGCCTGAAATAAGTTTAAAGTAGTTACATTGAGGTTAAGTAAGAATATTTTGTCATTATAGACCCTTGTAGATTTTCTTCTCTAATAAACATAGTTACTAAAAAAACTCAAAATATTTGTGAAACGATATATATATATATATATATATATATATATATATATA
>CABFOW010000157.1:385743-405778 GCA_902141385.1 Timema californicum
ATATATATATATATATATATATATACATATATATATAGTAAACAATATTCCGTCCTAATTCATGTATTCATGTAGATTGCGGAGTATTGCGATTAACTTTATTATGTTGCATTCCCTAATGATAAGAACTACGCTAATACACATGCTCAACTAAATTCTTATTGGTTCTCCAGGACTCCACTACTGAACTTAGCTGCAATCTAGCGGCAGGTTGAGGAAACTACCACTACTACTTCAGAGGCGCTAGATTTGAATTAACAAAAATTATTCCTCTTTATAACTTTCATGGTTTTGCGACCTCCAAGTTTTGTTTTTGTTTGGCTACCGTGACAACAATGGTAAATAAGACATAAGAAAGAAGGACTCTCAAAAAGGACGCACTGGTTTCTACAAGGGAAAAAAAAACTACAGTGCAAAGAATTAAAGTTATTTTATGAAATCAGTTTTTTTTCCCATCAACTATCATGGACTCGAATTGAAGCCTGGACTATTTTTTTCTCCCAGAAAAGATAAATTTATAAGATTAATAAGTAACATTTTGTTTGTTGAAGATCTAAAATGGGAATACTATGGTCAAAGCTAAGAACTTTTGTTTGTTTTGTGTATCTTCGCATCAAGACTACAAAGAAACCAGTAATATTTCCCCTTTAGTTATTAATTCAAGACTACCAATTTATTTGTAACGCTGATTAAGGTGGATAATATTTCCTTCGGTAAAACTACAAACTCTTTTATTCAACTTGTGTCATTCCTCCATCAGAGAACTATTTATAATTATGATCAGTTATTATAATTACTTACCTAAATGGTATCATGCCACAGGTTTCCCCGATTAGCGTTGTATGTTATCTTGGTACCAAATAGGTAGGATATTTTATTCGATGTTGCAACAATTAAATTATATGTGCCTACTAATTATTTTGAGTCTTAGTTTAAATATCCTTGTCTTACTAAAGGACATATTTTCTTTTTCTTTTTGCTAAAAATAACAACAAAAATTAATAGAGTTTTTATGATGTTTTTATTTAACAAATTTTCGTGTTTTTTTACACTTATGATCAACACTTCTGGTGAGATTGTTTTCTTCCAAGTCCATAATAAGAGTCCTTTTATTTATATCACATAATTTATTGGCGCCTTTTTTATTTCACTTGTATTTCATACTTTACTGGGAGATCCGGGGCTACCACGGATACACTTCAGAGGGTAAGTTCCCTGGTAATTATATCTGTCTCTACCGGCCCACTTTCTAAACACAAAAATATCCTTCTTTTTACATCATCGTGGATACCTTGAGAGGTGGAGTCTCACCTAGGTGCTCTACCGACTGAGCTGCTAGCTAGTAAAAAGGGTTTGCGACACAAGTTTGTTACAATATATATGGGGTCTATAATAACAAAATATTCTTATTTAACCTCAATGTAATATATATATATATATATTTTAGGGTATATATATATATATATATATATACCCTAAATTGTTGCAGAAATAATATACACTACTAGCTACTACTTCCTTCCTTGGCATTAGGATGAGCATCCATGTTCACCAAAGAGCATAACAATTAGAGATCCTCAGAGTCAACGGGGTATGACTGCAATTATTCATCGCCTGGAACTCTCCGAAGTTCTCGTCGCGACCCAACTACATACACACTACCACTGGTCACGATGTACACGCCGAGAGACCGACCGGACCGTCGAAAGTAATAAGAAGTTCAATTATTTCGTCAAGGCCATGGGGAATAGACTATTTAAGTAAAGAGGATTAGCTTTTCACATTGCTAAATGTTCTTAATTATGTAGGTTAGGTTTCGAGGACTGGTGCGCTTAAAAGCCCTGACACAGACTCCGTATCCGTAGGTCCGTGGTCCGTAAGAAATCTATGCTACTATATTAGATTGCTCTGGCCACAGATTCCTTATCCGTAAGTCCTTATTCCGTAGAAGTTGCCCAATTTTAACTTTCTACGAACTCGTTTATACGGACTACCAATCACAGCCGAATAAATATGAGTATGCGCGTTGAAATAAAGAAAGAATAGCAGTGATAGAATCCGTCGCTATGGAAACATAATATACAAAATGAAAATATGGCTACACGCGGACCTATTTCAGAAACATTTTTCTAAAAATCTAAACACCCCGGGAAAAGCGGCTTCTAGGAAAGTGTTTTCTGACAAATACCAAGTTCTCAGAAATATTGGCTCGACTTTCGTATAAAAAGGTATAGGTTCAACACCCCTATTATTTGGTTTATACTCCATTTACTAACGTCATTTGATTTTTTGTAATCGATAAATAATGGATACTAGTGATTTTTAATCCAAAATATTAATAGGCCTACATTTGTTTAGCATTTTCAGGCTATTGCAAACACTTATTATTTTAAATTTGATAGTTAAAATAGTTATAAATATATTTCTTATGATGAACTATATTTTAATATAAATACTGGAAGTCTTCTCAACAAAGTTGTTTTTGGTTTCTTTGATCAGCTGACTGCTTGACGCATGCTCCGTGCTGTTGACTATTTTCTTTCGAATTTTTTGATTGGATGAAGTCTCTTACTATCTCATTGGTTGAAACGGTCAGGTGATTACGGATATTGAGACTAATCGCGAGTAGAATTTCTTATGGGCCAGGAGCACGGACTGTGTCTGGTCCTTAACCTGAAGTCACTTTGCACTTCACAAAGTTTCTGCTTGGTCCTTAAGACTAGCAGCTTAAATGGAAGTGATTCCCACGACCCAGCCCACGTGACCATTGTGTTGTCTGTGAGGCTGTTTGTAGGGAAAGGGGCCATTCAGATAGTTCAGGGATTAATGGCAAATACCTAATTTGGTATATTTAAATTGTGTTGATCACATTTCTTGGTTATCAACTTGTGGGCCATTTCCTCCCGTCTGGCATGGCCTGTGTTATTTATTTATGTATTTATTTGCCATATGAATCGGAATGGGAACTTACCCTGCACCCATATCTGATGTGCATTTTTGGCCGGCCCATCCACGCCAACAGATTGAAACTAAAAGAATGAAACCCGTTTATCTAATTGATGGGCGCTTCACGCCTTTCTCAGCCCTTGGGAATATCTGCCATATAACTTTCTGTACGGCTAATAGATATTGGCGATTCTGAGGACCAATTCTGTATATATTGGCTTGTTTTTTGGTGATATGCAATGTACCTATTTCTGCCTTAGAGCACATTATACAGATTTTTTTAAATGCATTCGTATCTTGTCCATTCAAGTGCTTAACTGTCATACCCATTTTCCTTGTTGCTATCATCGTTCCTGGTATCCTCTTGTGACCGATGGTGCAGTCTGACATTTTATTCCTAAGCCACCAGGTCACCTGTTAAGCTTTATTGATTACACATGTGTAGTTAATATAGTTTTAGCAAACAAATATTTATTTGAGATGTAGTATATGAGTGGAAAGGAGGAACAACCAATAGCTTGGTTGTCGTCGGGTGTTGGGGAAACGTGAATACACTCGTCGGTAATCAGAGGAGTGTAGTGCTAGGATAGTGTCTTGGTTATCGTCGGGTGTTGGGAAAACGTGAATACACTCGTCGGTGGTCAGAGGAGTGTAGTGCTAGGATAGTGTCTTGGTTGTCGTTGGGTGTTGGGGAAACGTGAATACACTCGTCGGTGGTCAGAGGAGTGTAGTGCTAGGATAGTGTCTTGGTTGTCGTCGGGTGTTGGGGAAACGTGAATACACTCGTCGGTGGTCAGAGGAGTGTAGTGCTAGGATAGTGTCTTGGTTGTCGTCGGGTGTTGAGAAAACGTGAATACACTGGTCGGTGGTCAGAGAAGTGTAGTGCTAGGATAATGTCTTGGTTGTCGTCGGGTGTTGGGGAAACGTGAATACACTTGTTGGTAATCAGAGGAGTGTAGTGCTAGGATAATGTCTTGGTTGTCGTCGGGTGTTGGGGAAACGTGAATACACTTGTTGGTAATCAGAGGAGTGTAGTGCTAGGATAGTGTCTTGGTTGTCTGCTTGTTGCGGAGGGCGTCTTGGGGAATTGTTTCTCAAAAATGTACACAATCTGATGCTGAAGGGGGTGCCAGTTGAAGGTAGTGATGAGGGGGAAGGACTACATCGTGAGAGGTAGCGTACGTAAGAGCACGGTGAAGGCGGAGATAGTGATGGTCACTACCTTCTGAGGATATGCTGCAATCCCGATGCTGCTGAGCTGGCCCATTGTTAGTTGTGGTTCGAAGGGGGGGGGGGGGGNGGGGGGGGGGGAGAAAATAATACTCAGGGCTGTCCCTTGACGCGTGGATCAAATCCTCCGTTGTGTATTCACACTCTGACATAAATAATGGGTATTTTTAAATAAGAGGAAGAATCCTTTGTAGATACATAAATATGATAAAAATTCATAATTTCAATGTGGTTCCAATAGGTCTTTCTTAATGTTTTGTGTCCCTATTAAAATCATTGTTAGCCGTTGCAAATCGTAAGACTTCACATATTTGCTAAATAAGTTTTTTTCCTATCCAAATCCTACAATAGCTGCCCCAGATTGTGTGTATTTATCTAGCACCGCGTTTTACTATCCGATCGGGCTATACGCTAGTGTAGACTACCTATTACGCTAATGTGTTAGGGATGAGGAAGGTTGAATTTAGAGGATGTGCACTCGCATTTTCATGGAGAGGGAGAGGGCGGGAGAGAGAGAGAAAGATAGTGGTAAACACTATTCAATCAATACATATAAAAATGCACACAAATATCTCCAACCACCGTTTAATCTGTTATACTTTTTGTTAGCTTTGGCTGTAATATATTTATAAGATTTGATGAGACCTTATCTGTTTATGACTTTAATTTGTATGGAAGAGTGCATGTATGTCTATTTTCACATCTAGCCTTATTTACATGTTTTCAAATATAAGTTTGTTACACCTTTGTAAACACTATTGAATTAATCCTCCCCGCTTTGGGCGTCGATTGAAACACTACGGATTAATTCCCTGATATAATAATGCTGTGAAGACTTTTAGGTTGTCTATATCTCCGTGGTCGAGCGCCTATCATCACTTTACGGAATAGATACGGTTTAACCAGCTGTTAATTGCTCCGTGGTCGAGCACTTATTCAATCGTTATATTTAATTGAATTAAAGAAAGAGAACTGTTGATGGATGTTATTTTACACACGGTTTATTTAAATGACATCTGTTAATTACTTAGACATACTCCAATTAAATGCGTTATATCAATGCACACTTGTAATGTTAATATAAGTTATTTCATACTGTGTTAGACTGTGACTGCGTTGTGCGTGTCTTGTGTGTGGATGTTTGGCTTCCGCTCTGTGTAGCTTGGCTGGGTGGATCCCTTAAACCTACGCACAATGGCTTATATATGACTAGCGGCTGCCCGCAACTTGGATAAGGATTCATATCATGATACGGATATGATCACTTTGTATTCGCATCCGTGTTTTAGTTGACTAATTTCAACAAAAAACGTTTATTGTAACATAACTATAATAATTACATATATTGTCTCGAGGACTTTTTTTCTCACATTAGTGAGAACGTTCAATATGTATAGTATTTTTTTTAATGTAATATCAATAGTTTTTGCAGCGCACGCAGAGAAAGCATATTTTTAGGCAATTTTTTATAACTTGTGAAAAACTATCGACTTTTTATTAGGAATAAACTAAATTTTCAAAATAAAATATAGCCTATATTTCTTGCTGATAATGTAGCTTTATATTGGTGAAATAATTTCTTAAATCGGTCCAGTAGTTTTTGAGTTTATCCATTACAAAAAAAATCTTTCCTCTTTATAATATTAGTGTAGACATACCCCTTGCCTTTTGATCCCCTCATCAACAGTGTAAAAACTAACTAATAGAAAGAGTCCTGGCGACAGGTGTTGTAAAGGCTAGCTTCTTATTGTTATAGGGAATTGGCGTCTTTTGCCAAATACTGCTGAGTTGTTCCTTTTAACAGGAAATAGCACAGTTGTCCTTTTAACAGGAAATATTGTATAAAACATATATTTTAGTGGTGAAATCCTTTACCCATTATTTTTGAGAAGTGTGTGTTTCTTCATGGATGAATCTTAAAAGGAAACTCTACATATATTACTTTAAAGAAAAATTACCTTCATCCATGACTTTTTACATAATTTAAAGTAATCCAAACCAATATAATTATTATTAACACCGCGTCTTACTACTCGTTCGGGTTATACGCACTTACGCTAATGTGTAGTGGTAGTGTGATTGTGAGATGAAATGGAGGACCTACAGTTTAACGTGGAAAGATGTCTTGTCAGAGGTAAAGGAAGGGTTTGGTAATCAGATAAATCTGTGCCGGGACCGAGGATTGAACCCCGGCCGCCATCACAGATGTCTGACACCTTACCCCTAGACCGCCAGGTCACCAAACCAATATAATTACACCTTCATGACACTTTTGTGCGTTTTACTTGTTAGCTTTCAATAGTATAGTTTACTTTATAATTCAACTATTATAGATAATACTTTGTATGTAACTAAGTAATTGAAAACAATTACCTCTAAAACATGATCCCGTTTTAATTATTTAATAATTGTTTGAATATTTAACCATACAAATGTTATGAACTTTTAAATTATCATATATTAGATTATCTACCTTTTCACTGTATGAGTAAATTGTACGATGTTGACATTAATAGTTTGAATGAATATATTTTATTGCCTATTAACTTGATATGAAGTTGTTCTAGTTATACATAATAAAGATTTATTATTATATATGTTTTGCTTATATGAGTGGAAAAAAAAAACCTCAGTGCAACAAAACAGGTTTGAACCACGATCTCCCCCCGTCTCCCTGCAGACTTAACGCGTTACTTAGACCACTCAGCCACTGAAGCAGGCCAGAGTGAGTATAGATTAGGAATCCCCTCACTAATGATACAGAGCGGTGGAGATGGGGGTGAGGCACTTCATAGTACAAAACTATTACTATTATTGACACAAAGATCAAAAGTAATTTCACGTCTATATGTCCACTATTTGTCACCTACGTATTCCCAGGACACAAACTTACATATTTCTGACTTCCAATCAGAAACGCTTGCCATTCCTACCAACCTATTCTTGCACATCATGAGTGGCTAAAGCCAGGGAAAATATTAGGGTGGTTTTTCACTCTCCCTCAACACTGTTGTGTCTGTAAGTCGTGTGTTGGTGCAGAAACCCTTAAGTAACCTTTTCTCGCAACATCTGTTCAAGTTATTTGTAAGCTAGCCTAAACATCAAATAATTCACATCATCTCTTCAGGGGCATAAGATTTATGTTGTAATGTCAAACACTCCCAATATACCAATTTAGTCCAACACCTTAGTTTAGTTGGTAGCGCTGTAGCATTGTTTGCCACAAGCTACCTGAAACCAAACAATAACAATCAACTTACCTATTTTACCAACTCCATCGGCGGTCGGCTCGGCTACTCGACTACACAAACGAACAACACGACTGATCACAACATACTGAAGGCCACGCCTGTCCCAACATTGTGCAACGACTTTCCCGCAGCAAAGATATTCAACAAGGAAGAAGTAACACTCCACATATGCTCAAGTCTGCCGCCGAGATGCTAGTAGAACATTCCACGCCTCACTATATTCTTTGGAACCCCCCCCCCCTTATCTTCCATTCGCTCCGTGTGCTGTGAACTGTGCTTTCTGTATAAAAGTGTGACCGAGTGGGGTAAGCGCCATTCTGGGACTGGCTTTGGAAGTAGCTTGTGCTAAGCTACGGCTTCGGATATTAACCATGTAAGATAAATTCCTTTTTGGCATTATATTTATTTTTTAAAATTCACTTTCGACTCTTAATCTTCGCGAAAACTCTAACTTTAATATTTGCACGTATTATTGACGTCAAGTATTGCGGACTTAAGCTTTTATCTCTTAAATGGGCTGAAATATGGTGTCTTTTTCAATAAGGTATCTTTTGGACTTGTATTTATTTTTTATAATAGCGAACTCCAATGAAAATATATTGTTTGCGGACTTAAGCTTTTATCTCTTAAATGGGCTGAAATATGGTGTCTTTTTCAATAAAACCTCTTTTGGACTTGCATTTATTTTTTGATAAGATATCTTTTGGACTTGTATTTATTTTTGATATTAACGAACTCCAATGAAAATACATTGTTTCAAGGATATATTTTTCTCACTTGTGATTATTTTTAATATTGATTTAATGTAACTTTAAACTTTGCCCATGATATTTGTTCTGAGTATTAAGTTTAAGAATTGGGCAACAGTAGAATATCTTGCGACATAAATATATTTTTTGAGTACTATATATTTTCTCTAAGCATAAGGGAGTTTAATTCATATTACTCCATGTTAGATGTTAGGTTTTGGCCTTTTGCTTACTGAAATATAATGTTATTATATTCCGTTTATTAAATTGCTCTGTTCATATTTTATGTTTTGTCGTTCTCTCTTGAACTTAGAGTATTAGGCGCCATCAGCGCGTATGAGAAGTTAATGATAGCCGCCATGACGACTAAGTGTAGGGTAAATATTTGTTAAGTTTTGGCGAGTTATTATGGGTTTATCTGACTAACGTCAAACTTTAGCTTTCTGTAATTTGGGATATTGCTTATTGTTCCCGTTTATGGGAAAGAGAGATAATGAACGGCTGACAGGAAATAACTCAATATTTTTTATGTTGAACATTGTCATTTATACTAAGGTTATTGTCAAGAGTCAGTTATTGTTTTTTGGCTTATCCAAGTTTTATTAGCGAAGCTATTCGCCTATACGTTCTGCGACCTCCCTATGAGGCCATGATGCAAGGTTGCATATGTTGTATTCTCTATTTCTTTTGAGGCTATTGCTTTAAATAAATTGTTATCCATATCTTGTTGAATCTAAACAAAAAATCTTCACTATTATGTTTATATTTTACCTTTTTATATGCTCATCCTCAGGTAGGTTACTTCAACTATAATATGTTGTCTAATATTCAAACCAGAGGAGTAGGCACGTTTCTAGTTAATGACATATATTATTGAGTTTGAGGGTGGCCGCAGGGATGAGTCCCGCAATAGTTCTTATTGCGTGTGCTGGGCTCCAGTTAGGTTTTGCCCAGTTTTACTTTGCTTTTTTAACTCACCCAGCACACTCTAAATTTTTTCAATAGCTTATTATTATTATTTTTTGTATTTGGACACGCCTAGTTAGGCGTAACGGTTCAGCACGTCTGTCCACTGATCCGAAGGTTTCTTTCGAATCTCGGTTGGTTGAACTAGGGGTGGTTTTTCACTCTCCCACCACGCAACTACGTGTTTAATTCCTCTAAATTCAACCTTACCAATTCTTAATCCACTAACGTAAATTGAACTTAAGCGTATAACCCGAATGGGAAATAAGCTGAAGTGCTAAATAATAATAATAATAATAATAATATAAAAATTGTCGAGTCCATGTGTTCTATAAATAATATGTGTTCCAGATCACCAGATAATTAGGTCCAAGTTTCCATTTTAGAAACAGATCTTGATAATAGTTATAGGAATTTTGGGGGTTTGACCGCACCGCAAGTTATTTTTGGGTAAATTTTCATAATTCGTTTCCCAATTCCAGCTCTGCAAAATTGATATACATTTCCATTAGTAAATCTAATTTATTCAGCCTTACTTCCTTCCGGTTATAGATATTTGATATGTAGGCTCTGTGAGTAATGTTAACACCAGATGGCTTTTAGAGGCATTTAATATTGGAACATTTTCTTCGCCTCCGACGGTCGGGGTCCAGCACCCTCCGAATCCACCTCCCCAGAAACCTTTCGCTGGTTACGACCTTAATAGTTTACAATAGTGATTGTGCAGATTAACTTGGAATTTATATACTACTGCCAATGTGGCGAATATCAAAGGATGAGCCGAACCATGGACTTGATGAACTTAAAAGTAGTGAAATTAAGTATTTAGCTGGATGGGTTGCGAAAAAACACATAAAAAGAATTTCCACATCTTTGTAGTTATAACTATAACTCTGAGCCTGAATTTACACCACCGTCCTGGATTAGGCATTTGTCTTTTGAAGGCCTTACAATGCCCTCTGCTGAATCTCTATCTAAGGCGTTAAAACTGGAAAAAGAGTTTTTAAAACATCATGGTAAGTAAATTATTAAAGGACCATTATTAGTGGGCAGCTTGGTGAAAAAGGCCTCCAAAATGTTTTCAGGTGTACCAAATGTTGTGTTAAAAACATTTTTTAAGCAAAGAACATTCATAAGAATGACATTTCTTAGTGCCAATTCCCAAGCATTCAAGAATTGTAATGTAAGTAACAAATCCAGAAAAAATAAGTCAGTCTGGAGCAGGAGGAGATCCAAACAACAACGCGAAACTATCTCGAGGAAATTGCGTACCATTAATGTCTAATAAGTGCGTCAAAACTATACGGGAACAGAGTGCAGCGTTCCAAACGGACCTCACTCAGATGAAAAATAACATAACCAGAATATTGAAAGAAAACGTCAGCAACGCTACCCTACAGGAGCTTGCAGGAGACGACGACGCCACCCTGGATTTAAGACCGTGTCCATTCTGGCAAGTCCTACTTCCGGCACGTCACTAGGCTCAAACATCAACTCAAGTCCAGAAATACCAAGAACTCCAGACAACCCAGGACTGCTGTTTCTTAACGAATCTGCCCCGTCACCGTCTAGACTTCATACCAGAAGCCCGGCGGTGAGTCCTATAAAGAAGGTAATCTTCCGCAGAGACGACGACACATAGATGGAAGCCCCGGATAACAGGCAGCTTCTCCACGCAATCCAGGAATTGTTACAAACATTCAAAGACCACATCAGGCACTTGGAAGCAGCCAGCAACTCACCAAGACCGGGTCAACAGGCGACCACCGGAGACACTCCACCGACGGTGGAGGCATNCGGGTCAACAGGCGACCACCGGAGACACTCCACCGACGGTGGAGGCATGGTTGTCGCTCAGGCCCCCGGATGCGGCGGCATTCGAAGTAGACGAAAGCCAGGCGCTCAGATTAACACTGAAATTGAAAGCCAAAGGAACGGAGCTACCAAATGTACGAGAGATACACCAGGTCAACTTCCCCCTCACCCTGCCATCATGCTACAGAACGCTTAAACCGTAATTACGAGGCCTCCTCCTACCCAGGATGAACATCATCTATTTCGCATTGACACGAGGGTGACCGACGGCGATCGCAGCATCAGGAACGGATTCCCCGGCTATCTACCCCCCGGGTTTTATCCCACCGCCTCCGGTGCAGACAACATACAACAGAACACCAAGCTTCCCATTGACCGGAGGTGGCGGGCGTTACACAGGACGGTCACCGCGTGGCAGAAACCAACGGTGATAACGAAAATGGTAAGGAGGAACCCCTACCTCATTTGCACCATGTTACGTGTACCCCATGTTTTTATGTAACTAATCTATATATTCCTATTTTGTAATACACTATGTAACCATTGTAACATTGATAATAAAGTCTCCAAAGGGTCTCGTTTCGCTCGCTGCCTCCGGCCCTTCCTTGTGTTCCGCGCAGCTCGAAGAGTATAAATAGCGGGACGCAAGGGAGGATCGGGACAATCTGGAGCAGGAGGAGATCCTCCCCTCGCTTCCGTCTCGGCTGGCTCCCGAGGCTCTCCACGCCGCGCCTTATATAGCTTCACCAGTGGGCGGAAATGGCGGGCGGAGGGGTCCCCGGAAGGGGACAGCCGAGGGCGAAGCGAGAGGAGGATTTGACTAATGTGCCTTTATTTGTTACCAACAACAGGGTTTACAATTTATATATACAAAAAATCGAACATGTCGATATTTACATTTTCATCCGGGACTTAACTTACACGTAGCGTAACGTAACGTAACTTACACATCTGGGGGGAGCCCCAGTATATCTGGTATTAGCTGTCTTGAGGGTGCGTGTGCTGGGTTGATCTCGGATGGGACCCAAAAGGTGTCCCATTTATTGTCACGTAGTCGGTTGGCCGTGTAGAAATGTAAGTTCCGGTTTGACGTCCTGTTGAAGACGATGCTCTTTCCCGAGGCTAAACCATACAATACAGTAACGTTATCCACCCCTAGCTGGATACTTTGCTGATCTTCACCATCTTCCTTTTGGTCTAGTTCCCAATTCAGGGCCAAGAGCCCCGCCGTGGTCTCCACCTCGTTAATCTCCATTGGGAAATTAATTCGCCATAGCCTTGACTCATTTCTAGTAGGGGAGTATGCGGCGAGGCTCCAGGGGGTGGCGTCACTGAAGAGTATGTTTGGAGTGGTTGTGTTCTTCATCCAGCTAGTCCTGCACCAACGTGGTAGTCCTAGGGCCACCCTTGCTAGACCCGGGCATCTCCTATAGCACCGAGCCGCTACGTAGCCGGGCCAGCTCAGGTTGTAAGAGATCCATGCTAGGAATCCAGCTATTCATATCAGATTCAGATCAGATTTAAAAACAGTAATATCGTTAGCTAGTAGGCTTGCTCCTACGAGTGTTATTTTGGTTTTATTTTAATTGCATAGGCTAGCCCTTAAAATAAGTAAAAATTTATAATATATTCCTAATAATATGTAAGTATAGACCTAAATGCATTCTTGATAAAAAAAAAAGCATTCCTGATAGTATGTGAATGTACTCGTAAATTATAATCTAATAATAATTATATACATATACAGTCTAATGTAAATATTATATTCCTGATACCGGTAGGCCTAATATGGAAATATATATATATATGTTCATAAATACTAAAATTCATAAGTATGTTACTAATAATATGTAAAAAGAAAAAGTATGTTCCTAATAATATGTGACTATTATGCCCAATGATGTGTAAAAATGTATATGTTTTTAGTAATATAATTATGTGCAATGTAATTATGTATACACTAATGTAATTGTAAAAATATATAATTACTCCTAAGCAACAAAAATTGAATAATAATAGTTGTTATTATTATTACATATTTAAATAAAGAAAAATTATCTCAACAGTAGTTTTCTTATTTTAAAATGTTAACACTCTTTAACCGCGAATTAAATATTGCATCTCAACCTTGTAAATACTTTTTATTTTAAATTTTATGATTTCATCATCATTGCCTTGTTAGAAGCCACAAGCTAAATAAATAAACTGGTATTTAATGTGTTTACAAGCTAGAAGAGCATAGAAATGACCAAGGTTTTCCCTAATGTTCCGTGAGAGGACAAGCTGGCAAGGCGTTGCCAGTGACGTTTCACCTTCATTCCTACCTGTCTACCCAAGTTTTTATGAATGAGACACCCTCCTTTCTAGGAACCTTGCCTCACCCCGTCCCTTTGGACAAGTTCCCTTCATATGAAGTAATCCGTCAACGTCGCTTTCACTGTAACTTACAAAATTACAATTTGGTTCGGGTAGATCTTTCATAATTTGTTCTATTTTTTACTGTTAGTTTTTAAGGATCGTAAATACTAAAAAACACAATATGTATTGTACCTTTACTTCAGAAAGTAGAACCAGTCTGTCTTTCCCTAAAATTCATATACCCTGCTAACATTAACATGAAATATTATGTTATTCTTCAAGTACTGTAAATGGTTCCACACCCTCATACTCACTATCAGCACAATCTCACCTCATCGGGACATGGAAAGAACCTCCACGGAAAGAATGTACCATCAGGACATTCGGGCGTCTGCCGGGCAACGGTACATTAGAATTGGCTTATCAATCAACAAACTGGACTACGAATGATGAAACCCAGATGAACATTATTATTATTATTATTATTATTATTATTATTATTATTATTATTATTATTATTACTGTCAGGGCAACCATTAAATATTGCTCCTAAGGGCCAAACCCATAGCTAGAATTATTGCGTCTCAAGTGCTGCTTGAAACCAAACACTAGACTACACTTACCTAGACTCTAATGGAATCGGCCAGTTTCATGGGCGAAACTGACTCATTCCATTCTAGTATAGCCAGGTGCTGTATTGTATTTAGTATAGCGCTGCCCTTGAGGCGTGCTAAGTCAGACTATGAAACTGGCCCAAGACCTCATAAACTCTTACATGTTATTTTATTTCCAAAAAATTATAGTATACATCTTAGTTTCCAAACTTATTTAGAGACTGCGAGTTAATTTGGTACATCATGCAGACATATATATATACATATATATATATATATACATACATTCATACATATATATACATATATACATACATATGTACGTATATACATACATACACATACATACAACTTTCTTCACACATTTATGTTCTTGTTCATTCCCTTCGCTTCAACTACATACATACATCAAGTGATACATGCTGTTTTATTCTTAAATTTTTTTAATGTTTCTCCTTTTCATACACTCGTTTACAACATTTAGCCCCGTCTTACAGAGCCTATCACTTTCTTTTTTATTCACACACTCTATCTTAGTATATTTGCTTCTTAATTAGATCCACACCTATCCCCTCAACAAACTCAAACCAACGTAAGGCGCTTTTATCACATTTACCTATTGGATTCCCCTTCAAACCGCACTCCTTCATCAACTGATAATTACTGACTCTGTCCATACAAGTTTTCCCAAATATATTTCTTATATATATCGTTTCAACAGCATTCACCTTGCTCTTGTGTTCTCCTGACAAACACACGATTCGCATCTATAAGACAAGTTGGCGTTAACGCAATTTTATAAATGTCCATCTTTATTTCTTTTGATACTACTTCATTGTTTGCTATAGTCCACACACAACCAACTATTCTCCAAGATGCATGCACTTGTTTGTCGATTTCACCATACATCCTTACATTTTTACAAAACATTTTTCTCAGATACAAAAAAATCATTCATTTGTTCTATTTTCCATTTACACTAAGCTGGAAATCATTTTCGGATCCATCACTCTCATAGGCTATCACCTTAGTTTTGGAGACATTTAAACGAAAATACATTTTGCCTGTCACCATATTCAAACGATTCTGCAAATAACGTTCATTCTAAGATATTAGTATGTCATCTTATGCATATAGCAGCACTCTCATGCTCACATTGTCCATTTGTATACCAACCACGTCTTCACGAGCATCCCTCTTACACTTATCCACCAATACACTATACAACCACGAAGTCATAACACCTCCTTAGCTAACAACCTGTAAATGCCAAAACGTTCGCTAAATTCTCCATCCACCCGAACGCACACCTTACTTCCATCATACGCAATCATAATTGCATTTACTAAACATGCATTTACACCGTGGTCTCCCACAGAATATTCAATAACATACTCCCATTCACACGATTGTATGCTTTCTCCAGAGAAACAAAGGCACAGTACACTTTCTTTCTTACTGCCATACATTTCTCAATCAATAATTATTGTAATGCAAATATCTGGTACATGCAACCTATACCTGGCATGAAACCACATTCTACACCCCAAATCTTGTCCGCAGTTTTTTTACACAACATCTCAATTAAAACTCTCCAAAAAATTTTGCCTGGAATAATCAACAAACAAATTGCCATATAAATATAATATTCACTCTTACTGCCTTCGCCTTTGTACAAAGAAAAAACGACAGCATTATTCCAGTCACTAGGAATATTTGAGATCCCAGCACACACATTAAACAAATCACACAATCTGTCAAGTAGTACCATGCCCCCAGACTTAAACATTCCACTTGTGATATCATTAACGCTCACAGCGTGGATTTTTATTATATATTGTTCATTGAAATATGAAAGCAAAGGATAGGAGACCGCTATTGACCACCACCTGCAGGCCAACAGCCTATTGCCAAACTTTTTTTGTCAGTCGTAGTCACGGCTTTCGTAATATAGAGTTCTCGGATGTCGCCTTTTTGAATCTCAATTCCATGAAATGAACCTTGCAATTAAAAAACCCAAAGTTGACACATGTGCTACTTGTGACGAGTTGGCTCTACCAATCCAGACAGTGTGTGACACAACTGACTTACAGTAACAGTTAGATGAACACCATAACCTGGCTGAAATAGCTTATAATGCCAAGAAAAAGGACAAGATGCTATCAAATTGTGACAAAACAAAAAGGACAATAACTTTTTATATGCAGCAGTGCTTACCAACACCTTATGTTCAGAGTTATGTTGCCTTTTATAAAATGCAACTTTGGACCTACAATCTTTCTGTGCAGGATTGGGAGGATGGGCAGCCATATTGATATCTGTGGAATGAAGGAATAGCTGATAGAGGGGCTAACGAAGTTGGTTCATATTTGTACAGCTTTCTAATCAATGACCCGAAGCCCGAAATTAAGGATATAACCATGCACTCGGACACATGTGATGGAAAAACCCAAAAAAGCTACATTGTTGTTATGTGCATGGTGGCATTACAACATTCTCACACTTTACATACCATTTATCACAAATGCTTGCTGTCTGGACACACACACATGGGATGTGATCCCAACCATAGTCTGATTGAGAGGAAAAAGAAAGAGTACAATGGTAACATTGAACATCCCCATTACTGGGCGCAGTTGATCCGGCAGACTGGTAAAAAGAAGCAGTTCATTTTGAAAGAAATATTTCGAGAAGACTTCTTAGACTTTGCTGCTTTATTGAAAGGTCCACTCTAGCTGCGCAAGTAGATGCAGATGGCAATGCTGCAAATTGGAGACAGATCAAGTGGCAACATTTTGAAAAGAAACAGCCTGGACAGCTTTATTATAAGACAACATTAGAGGAAAGTGAATTCAAAGCATTGAGTTTTAGGAGAAGGGGAAGAATCAATATACATATAAATCTACAGCTGAAGTACATTGGACCTAATGCAATTACAATCGAAAAGAAGAATGGTCTAATTGATATTCTACAGTTTGTTTCTCCTGTATTCCACCAGTTCTACAGGAACCTAGGGACATCAAAATCAGCCATAAATGTTCACCAGATACAATGGTAGGAGGAAGAGAAGATGGCAATGATTCTTTGTATTTTTAGCAGTGCTAACTTCCTACAAAGAAAATTAATCATGATCGAAACGTCTTGGGGAAGATTCCTGTTGTATATGACGTTAAAATGTTAATTTTCAAATTTTAACTCTGTATAAACAGTATGAAGATGGGTGGCATGATGGTGTGCAAAATGTGTTATGTCAACAATGATTATACTATTCTTTTTACAAATTAAATTACAGAAGCCTATATTTCGAAGTGACAATTATGTACGATACCATATTTTATTCAGAAGTGTATAATTGTGTATATCACTTGCAAATATTAATTTTTCAATTCATAGAATTTGAATATTTTTAGAAGTTTAAAATTAGTT
Source organism: Timema californicum (assembly GCA_902141385.1). Lineage (NCBI taxonomy): Eukaryota > Metazoa > Arthropoda > Insecta > Phasmatodea > Timematidae > Timema > Timema californicum. The sequence continues at coordinate 403,099 of CABFOW010000157.1, forward strand.
TTTCTCCACATAATTATAGTTTTGTGACTTATCAACTTTTCCACATTAAACACAGATTTATAATATCATGGCTATCACCGTTAATAATATGAGTGCTGTAGTAAACACCATTTTAACATTTAGAACAGCAATGTAATATTACGGTGTATTAAGGGTGTTTCTCTAAAGGGATGAATATATATTTATGTCGGATAAAAGTATCACATGTATACAATGTATTAATATACTGAGCTTACATATTAAATTATATTGCAATTGTTTTTCATTATAAGTTAATGAGGCCTACTAATTACAATAATGTGTTTAGGATGAGCAAGGATGAATTTGGAGGAAATATGCCTTCATTCGTGAAGGTATGGAGGAAAACTATTTAGGGAAAGCAATCGCAGTACACCGGACTGAGATTTTAAGCCCGATATTCCCACCATCGCCAGTCTGGATTATTACGAGAGTGACGCCTTAGTCCATTTGGCCACCGAAGTAGGTCTATTACGTTTTTTCTTTTAATAAATGGAATAAAATCAATAAGTAATGTGTCTAGTCCTAAGACTATTCATAACTCTGTGTTACAATAGTGTCTGAATATTGCGTTTCAGACTCAAGGGAAGGGGGAGTGAAAATAGGAGGAGGGTGAGATGAGGGTCAAGTGTAGGCCTAAATTAATATAGGGTAAGTTAGCCGTAAGATTAAATTCATTGTTTATAATAAATGTAGCACGTAATGTATAAAGATTACCAATAATGTGTCCAAACAAGTCTTTCATAGCCGTTTAAAAAGTTGTTATTATTTATTGGAGGTATTTAACGTGCATTTTCTGGACCTACTGATTATATTAACAGAGGATAATTTCTGTGAGTGAGAGTGAAAGAGTCTGCCAATTTTGTCATGAATGGTATTTTCACATACTTTCCAGGGATTTTAACATGCCACAGTCGACATGGGACCGACGGCTTTACTTCTCTTCCGAAGGAAGTTGTGCTACAGATTGTTAAAGCTAAAAAAAAAATCCGTTCCCAGCTGGATTTGAACCCACGATCCCCGGGTTTTGAGGGGAGCACTTTACCCCAAGACCATAAACATATTTTAGAATTATTGTTTTAAAAATGACTTTGTATTTGACTTGGCTTCAAACCACATCGGCTTATGACTTTTTCCACACAGGAATCATTGCTTACCAGATTTTTTTTATTCACAATGGATGAATGCAATAGATAAAAGACCAAATATTCCACGCAAATAAAGAAGGTTTTTTCTCCTTAAAGTGTTATGTATAGTTCAATTTTCCATTAAATACTCTTTTAAAAATTATTTTTTATTGCGGCCAAATTTGATAGTATTTTACTGTTTTATTATTTATTTTTAATCTATATTGATAATATCTATCAAAAGTTACAGCTGCAGATCAAATGACCCGGCGTATGAACACGTGAACGTCTTTCTATGAAATGTTGACTGAACACTTCGCCTGGAGTGTAGAAACCTTACCTTACATAAATCCACCATGGTGTAGCTTATAAGATAGTGTAAATACATAGTGTAATTGATATTTGTAAGAATTTTACCTTTAAGGGCACTGGTAGACATGTAAACAAAGACGTCTGTATTGTATATTGTTATTTTATGGCTACGGGTAGGTCAGGGCTGTAGCCCCAGTGGAGTATAAACTCTTCCTTTACGCAAACTTGGATTCCTCTAACGTATACCTTCTTTATCCTTATCCTACATGTATATTCTGGATGAGTAGGATAAGCATAGCACCATTGTTTGTTTATAGGGGAAGATTCAGAAACATCCACCACTTTCAAAATGTATCTGTGAATTAGTGGGTCTGGATCGAGGTCAAACGCGGCCTTGTGAGGAGTTTGGAAAACTGAGATTAACGGCGCGTTGTGCTGACCACCAAAATGTTGACACTGTCATCGATAACGGTGGCACTGCTCGTTAGGTCTAGCTGGCTTACGGGCTTACAGCATAAAGTTTAAAGATATCAGAGAGGGGTCGATTAAGTTATGTGGTTATATTAGTCCCTCACTTAAGACGAGTAATTAGGGAACGTGAGAAATGACCAGTGTTTTTACATTTTTTATAGAAAAACGTTTTTTGTCAAAATAAAATAAAAATGTATTCATTATAAATGTAGGGTTTAATTTAATACAAATGGTGACAACAACAATTGTTGAATATCTATCATGAACATAACGGCATTAGATGAAAAACTTTATAAATGAAAAGATTAAGAAAAAATCAATTCCAGGACACCCTTGACAGATATTACACAACTGTTAATTTTATCATGTGAAGATCATTAGTCTATTATTATTATTATTATTAGCACCACGTCTTACTACCCGTTTGAGTTATACGCACATCATGTGAAAAAAATTAAACTCTAATGAAGCAATATTTAATATATTTTGACCAAAAATAATTTCAATAAAAACTGCACAAAAACTGGCCATTTATCGCGTACACTACATCCGCACCTTAAGAATCAAAAACTTCTTCAGTTCTTAGAAAGTTTGTGCTAGGTCCTTAGATGTGTAAGATTAAAAAGTCAGATTAAATACATTGCATACAAATAATAAAATGATTCAGTTTAATCATATATATAAAATTCTCGTGTCACAATGTTCGTTCCCGTACTCCTCCGAAACGGCTTGACCGATTCTCATGAAATTTT
>CABFOW010000158.1:0-43437 GCA_902141385.1 Timema californicum
TTGCTGCTTTGTACGAGTATCGTATTTAAATCGTTTGTGCTTTATTAAATAAGGGAATAATTGAAAAAACTTATATATAAATCTTTGTGTCTAATTCTATGTTTGTATTAATTGAGGGATATAAAGGGAATTTTATGAATCGTTTGATTAAAACAGCTTCGACAAAAAAAGTAACCTAAATCTAGAATAAATACAGATACAAACACCTATTTTTCCTGCCATTAATTTATCATCATGAGGAGGGAAACCTTAATTTTATCAATCGTACTATTTAGACCATGTATGGAATCAAACCCAGGAATACAGCTTAATAATCAGTCACGGTACCGACTGATCTAACGTGTCACACTACTTATTTACATTATTGATAATTGTTTACTATGCATGGTTAATAATAATTGTATATAATTTACGCATTGTTACTGATACTATAAAAATTGGAAAAAACAAATGCAACTTACATAAATATTATATTTGGATATGGCTTATACTGAGTATTTTAAAATGACAATTAATAATCATGTAAGAATATTCGTGACTGTGGGTCAAATAGTTTATTAATTGTGAATCATGTATTAAATAATCAATTTTAATGTATATAATATTCAGAATACCTTTAATACTCAAAGTATTTAATACATGTATTAGGTAATTTTAAAATTTGTATGGATCTTAATTAATAGTCATTTCAGTTGCTGTGTTGCCCAAGCACTCAAAGATAACAAAATCTAAATTATAATACTTTGATTACAATTTTAATAGCATTGGAAATTTTAGTCTCGTTGACCTCAAATATACTTTTGTAACATAAATATATTGGGCTAGGAAAGAGGGAGATACCTAAATAGAAGGTAAATTAAACTATTTATTAAAATCAAAGTTTAAATTGTCAAGGATATCTCATTTCCAGGCCTAAGATTATTTTCATCTGCATACAAGTAATAAAATAACTGATAATTGTCCCCTTAGTAGTAATTAAAAAGATATTACAGTCAAAACAGAATTATTAAATACTTGAGAGACCAAATAAGGAATTAGTAAAAGTAGAGAACACTAGAGAATATACCAGATTAATTGCATCATTATTAAGTAACATTCCCAAAGTGAGCCATTAGTAGAAAATAAGATAGCTAACTAGCAACGCTTAAAAGTTAAGTTGATTACCAATCAATTTACAAAAGCCACTTGCAGATGGTAGGTAGGGAAGTAAAAATAATTTAGAATGGCTATTGAGAGGCACAATCCCAACTAGGATAGCCTCTATGAAGGTAATTGCATAATAAGAATCAAAGCATATGCAAGCCGAATCATAAGAACACACTTGGCGGACAAATCACCCTTAGAACCATTTACTGCCAGAAGGATACAAAACAAGACAAAGAAAAGATATAATATTGGCCATAGCCCTATAAGAGGAGACCTCACATTATAAAGACATAATGTAGGAGAATTTACAAGTAACAAATATGGTATAGGGATCCCGCAATAAAAGTCATGTTCCAAAGAACTGAACAGCCACTTTGAATAATCTTTAGTCCAGGACATGTGTCTCCAAAAAAGGGTGACTACCAAAAATTAAAGAAGGCTCATGAGGAAGATTAACTGCGATTAACATGAAATTACAATAATAAACACCCTAGTGTAAACAAAATGGATTATATTCCTACATTATTATGATACACCTTAACGCGTTGTGACCAAGCAACATGAGGCTATACCCACTGAGGACAAGCTATTACTAATCTAAAAGTGTAATTATATTACTAAACAACTATAAATAAAAAGACTGGAAGAAAGCTGTTTGTCAACAAATATATACTCACCAAATAAAAAAAAGAAAGACAGTAGAGCTGTCGCAACCACCACAGGACTTCTCAGGATGAGAGCTTATTACATTCTGAAAGTATATTTTTACCGTGGTCGCGAGACCATCCCTCACGGTAGCACTTCTAGGATTGTGCAATTAGTTAATAGCATAACTTCTACAGTCGATTAGATAATAAAGTGTACAATATTGTGTGATTCTTATATTACAATTTATATGATTACATTTATGGATGAAACGAGAATCGTTGAAAGAGAAATCATTCCTCCCTTTGCATCGTTGTTTCTTTGTTCATAGGAGGAGGTCGATTCTATGGCACTCGCGAACCGAGAAGCTAATTGGTAGGGAGTTAAGGGCCCATGATGACCAAGTGACCAATTCAACTAAAGGCACCTCCTTCCAAATTTGGAAGGAGGTGCCTTTAGTTGAATTGGTCACTTGGTCAAGCCATCTCCTCGGGCGTCGTAATAAGTTGGAGCATGAAACCAAAACTTGTTTGGATCAGCAGAGCATATGCTGTTTTGAAAAATAATGTTGAGGACGTTTTCATACTTCTTTATAAAATGATATCTAGAAACAAAGATCAAATGTGTCATCTCCTATTGTGAAGGGTTAAATGCTTTTATATAGCCTTTAGCCTTTTAGCTTTACAACATATTCTAACTGGGGATTTGTTAGTTGGAATATCAAATTTAGCTTCCTATTGTATTTCAAAAGACATACAATGAAACAGTTTAGCGAGGAGGAAAATTTTCTGATTATGGATTACCTGAAGGTGTGTCAGCATAGTGTTGAATGTCAGGGATACATCGTGGCAGCCATGAAATTTCGAATTCCTTATATAGAAAAACCCTTCAAATTCACATGAAAAGGATTCAAAACTTGTTCTTCCGATTAAGGACAACCAAGAAAATTACAAGTGCAGAACTTATTGACAGTTTGGCCACTGATATAGTATAAGGTGTTCGCCTTGGTCAGTGAAAAGTTATTTGTGTATGTGGCTTTGGAAAAATACAACCAAAAAATGCACGGAGGATTAGTCTTGAATTGACAAGGAAACAAATGGGAAACTACAAAGATAAATCTGATTATGTAAGCTGTTGAACTCCCATTCATATTATGTGATATTTGTTGAATGTATATATAACTTCTGTAGAGTTGGGTTGTTGGATATGGATGGGTTGTGAGAGTATATACCTAGCATGAAGTTATTAATGTTCACTATTCGCAAGAGACAGCGAGTAATAAAGTGTAACTTGATTTGTGGCATGGTTCAGTAGATGTTGGTTTTATTTTGGTATTGATATCCAAACTGTCAGCTGGTCTGACAGTTTACAAATCATGTATTGGATAATACTAGTTCCAATTTGTATTAATATATTGGACAAATAAATATTTATAAACTAAACAAAGAAAAGGTATATCATATATTTGACACTTATAAGAAATAACAATACTGGTTATATTACACACATATAAATAGTGGGTGAGCTTCCTCTTCAAAATGAAGCAATTCACTGTAAAACTTGTGGCCAACTGATATGGCTACCCGAGTGGTCTAGTAAAAACTGCCTAAAGAGGCAGAGAGGGTGACCGGCCGATGCCAATCCACCAACATGAAAATTGTCAAAAGGTTTGAATGTTGGTGGCTTTTTCAAACAACAAAAACGGCCACAGCATAACCTCTCACACGGGAACATCAGTTTCAAAAAATTGGAATCAATAAAATACTAAAGCTAAGCTGTAAATTAAGACAATACACATTCAACGGGACAAAAAAGTTAACATACTGAGTAGGAAGAGGCCACCATTTTAGGACCGGATGTTGTCCATGTTTTGACTCTGACCATCCTTCCCACTCCGCCCCGATTCTTAAGGGCCTATGAAAAGGAAGGGTGTAGTCCTACATGATAATTACAACGGCATACATTTCTATGGGAATGGACTAAATAATTCACTTACCCCTGGATTGCAAGTTATGCAAGTATACAGTACTTCAGCTATTCAATTAAGCCAAAATGATTCGGTCAACAAGTGAGAACGTTACAAGGGTTAATGTGGCTCACCAGTCAGGTGAGGCGCATGCAGATACTCAAGCGTAGATCCAATTGTGAGGATTTGAGCTGTAGTGGGTGTGACAGGTGAATTAGGCTTGTTGCTCAATACACTTAGGGGTTGCCTATTAAAAAGATCCTAAATTTGAATAAGAACGGTTTTTAACTTCTCATAGGTAAAAATTTGATATCCTAAGAAGCGTTTTAGGTGATCTTTTGGCACCATATGAAGCTTAAAAGACTCAATCCTGGTGTACACACGGCACGTAACACTAACACAATTAGGTGAGAAAATTAAACATTGCAAGTAAAATATATATCTCATGTGAACAGTAAGATTTTATATAACTCCAAACAACAAGACAAAACTTCACATCAAAACATTTAGAATGTTATTTTATACCATTAGTTAGTATGTGAGGGCTAACAACAATTAGCTCATTACATTTTATACATAAGACATTTGAATCCTATAAACCTCCGAATGACGGGTTTCTACCAGGATTTATCTTCCACTAAATGTGTCTGGCAGATAGCCCAATTCCTAAGATAAAGGTTAAAGCGTATGATGACATTAACTCATACAACTCATTGAGTTTGCGGTGACCTCCAACAAAATTCGTTCTTCCATCTGAGAAAATTCATATATGAGGGCCTCTACGTGAAAGGAATCACTTGAAGGCGGCTAGAAAACACTAGTTCATGAGATCCGACTCAAATAAATTGTGAACTGCTTTAATAGCAAGAATAATGAGAAGGCAGAAAAGTGCCTTTGGGAAAATGAGTTTAACTCTTTGTCTGAGCCGGGTGATATAGAATAGACCAACATAATCCATTCCAGTGCATGGGAAAGCTCGAAGACTATCCAATCCCTTTTCAGGTAATGGAGCAATTTTTGATAAAGTGGGCTTTGGATGGGCTCGATAGCAGGTGTTACAAAAATGGACTCTTCTCCTAATTAGTGTGTTGATGAATGTTATCCAATATCAATACCCCGGAATGGACAGGAGAAAATGAGCACGACAGTGAGGTTAATCGATATGACACTGGCCAACAACTAGTTAGTCGTATTTTCCATTGGCTGGAAATAAAATGAAATGATGTTGATCAAAGTGTAAATGGCCGTTCTGGAGCATAACCCCACCCTGAGTAACGAATATTTAGAAATGGATATGGGTGCCGGAGATTTGTGGTGAAATGTTCTCCTTTACTGAGCCTACAGATTTCATCTTGATAGTGTTAAGCTTGGATTTGGCTTATGCAGAATTCTTTGGCAAGACAAAGTTATTCCATAGTGAGATAGGTCTTTCTTAGATTTGTGAGGGTACCTACTTGGTAAACGTATGCGGTGGCTCTCATTAAACTTCTGTAGGTTGACACCTAAATTCTAGAATGCTATTAGGTGGTTTAGTGCAAACTAGATCAAGCATTATGGAGTCAGTTTCACATTGCAATTTGTAGGATAAGTATATGGACCATCTTCCCTCATCCTCTCAATGCCGGCAAATCCCAGAGAACCATGGAGAATGGTCAAATAAAATTGATGGGCTAGCCCCACGTGATAATACATCAGCAGGATTATTCTCACCCCAAACATGCCTCTAATGCGTTGCCCTAAGATTTTCCTGAATTTGAATAATATGATTGGTGACAAATTCCTTCCAACGTGAAAGATCAGATTCAATCCAGTAGAGAACAACCTTTGAATCTGTAAACGTGAAAACGTTAAAGAAATTTTACTTTTATTATAGCTATCAATCACAAATCGCAATAGCTTAGACAACAAAAGTTGAGAGCAAAACTCTAATCGGGACATTGTTGCTTTCTTGGTCGAAGTGACTTTGGATTTTACAAAATATAATTTATTCAAACAGGAATCTCATGAATAGTATATCATATATAAATTCATGCTCCAGATGTTTTAGCAAAATTATCAGTACATCTTATTAATGATGTTATGTTGCCAGATGTGCCACCTATGTTGCAATAAAAAGACATATTTCAAGAGGGTAACTTTTTGAAGTTCTATCACCGTTTTAATGCGATAAGTGTGGTAAAATCATCCCAATTAAAATTTTGCTGCCATAGGTTCTAAATTAGGTGCTTGATGATAAGTGTGAGGGGTGCAATAAAACCCAAAGAATCCAAAATGTGACTAATTAAATGTTATGTTTGGTATATATCAAGAGCTCCAACCATACAAGAAAAGCAATAGCATGCAGGATGACATTAATCCCCAATAAACTTCTTAGTGGGATCCATATCAAACAAGATGGAATGTGATAGACCTTATCTCAAAGAAAACGCATAATAAAACATTCCGAATTGGAACGCCACTAAGCTAATGTGAAACCTATGGATTCAAACATGGAGATAATTTGCTCATACATAAATATTCAGTTTCACTTCATTGTCAATAGAGCTCGTCACATCATATATGTAGATATCCCTATCTTTTTTCAGTGGTTATTGTACATATCTTTCTCTCGTGTTTGGTCAAAACGCTCAACAATTTTGAGTCGGATACGCAACAGTAGAAAAGCAAAATAAGGTCAAATTTATCTCAAAAACCTTGATTTGTTCAGCTAGAATAGATCTCCAAATGAAACTTTGAAATTTTGATCCGATAAAGCCATCCAAATTTGAAAGAAAATACGGCCAATTTCAGCAGTGAATACGAAATAAAAAGAATTAAAATGAAGTAATATATATACTATGTATACTTGTAGTTTTGAGTCTACAAACAACAAATTGTTTCAGAGAGTGCGAATAGCTTTTTGGTGCGGGTGCAGCCCAAATAATTCTAAATGCAGTTGAAACGAGACCAGGATGATTAACTCCATAATGCGCCATGAATAACCCTTTTCAGGAACTTTAGAAACTTTTCCAAATCTAGATATAATGCCATCCCTAATATATTCGTCTGAGAGATAAAAGTATTATCTTTATGCATCGGTAGTTTTGAAAACTCTTTGTTTCGTAGATAAAAACATGTTTACAGCACTCTTCTTTGAGGTATCAAGGCGTTTGGCAGATTAACCGAAAGGAAGATGAACTGTGAATCAACCGTCATAACGTCGTGTTTATGTTTCCATGAACAAACGTTCAAATTGAATGTCCTCCAGACTGTAAATTTCTTCGATGCGGAACCTTGATTAGCTTCCAAAATAGTTTAACTAAAGAGTTTAAGGAGGTATGAGTAAATAAACAAACACTCCCCAAAGTTACAGTGGCAAATTCAATGGTGACTCGACCCATAATGATGAATCCTATTGTTGTAAGAAATGTATTAAGAATATCAACAACCAATAAGTGGGAACAAAAATACGACAAGGATATAACTTCGAATGAAAATTCACTCTGATACAGAAGGTTAATTCAAGTGGTGATAAACCGATACCTTTTACCTTGAAATGGAATATTTCCATTGGGAAATCTGACTATCAGAGGCCTTGCGTGTAATGGAATGAGACATAGAACGTACGTTCGCCAGATACAAAATTACTGTACTAGACCATAATTATATATAACTACTATAGTTACAGTATTTGGAATAACTGTCGAAGAAGTACCTCTTTCAGGTTTGGTTGTATACAATGAATGAGTAGGATTGGTGCTCTCCAAAATTCTACTACGATTAAATGTAAATTCGGTACGGTTGTTGCCAAATGTAAGGTTTGTGGTGCAATTATTACCAAACGAAGAGTTTGGGATGACTTAAAAATCTGTCGAAGTAAGATGTGAAGCTTTTAAACGACACAATTTGACAAGTTTTTTCCTGATCCTCAAAACTTGGAAAGATTTAATACCGAAAAGCAATTGTAGCATAAGCAATCAATGTTCAGATTGAAGGAGGTGGGACAAGAGTACAACCTCATTACGCACAAGTACCCACAGAACCCTTGCTTCTACGAGGAATGATGTAGTGGTCTGTATCAGAAGTGGAAGGTCCTTGCACTACAAAAGAATGATTTGTGTCATATTTCTTATGAAAAGAGACCTATTTATCATTACTAATTTTAATATTGAAAGTGTAAGCGTCGAAGCTACCAACAAGATTCAATCGAATTCACATTTAACCAGTTTTTTTCACAAAAAATTCTATATGCTTTCAAATTTTGGAATAGTTTTGGAACGTTGAGTATTTTCAAATGCTCTAACAGTTGTGCAATGTTTTTTAAGCTATATAAAAATAATGTCATCTAGATAAATAATTTCTAATTGTTTAAGTGCATTAAAATATAAACCTAAACCGTATTCAAGCTTGATGTTCATCAACTATGAATATGTGACAATCTCTTGTTGACTCTGCAATACAGTCCCTCTAAAAAATTATGTATTCCACTACGACATTTTGAACTGTTGACTATACAGAGGTTTTTCGAAGATTTGGTAGTTATGGACAACATTAACTACTGTAATAAATCATAACATGCGTCAGGGGTCCAAGCAATTTTTGGCATCATCTTACTTTTCAAATTCCTATTGTAAAGAATGTATAGCTAAGACAAAACAAAATGCTCAATAACATTATAATGAATATATTTTAATAAAAACTTGTAATTTTAATTAAATTAAATGTACCGTAATTTTAGGGTAAGATCTAGGAAAAACATTTCTTTAGAATATATTTTTTATATTTCCTTAATTCCTTTTTTTAAAATCTTGAAACTTATGAATAAAATTAAAGGAATTTTTAGGGTGATTAGTAAGCATTAACTTGAGATTGAGCAACGTATGGACAAAAAATGGCTTTTTTATTATTTTGGTAAATGTATCAATATGATTTGAAATCTATATAAATTTGTATTTTCAGCAAATTTAGGGCCTACTCATTTTTACCAACATGAATTTAGTTTTAATTTTAAATCTTTATTTATAAAACCATGATAATGGTTGGGGTTGAAGTCTATTTATAATTCCTTACCTTTCTTTAGATGATTCTTTATTGATATTCTAATGCTATTCTCTTGACTTATTGGTTTATATTTATAATGGATCAAATTTTTGTTCCCTTTTATTACAAAACAATGTATTAAGTGTTGCTTCTAATTTAGGTATAATTGGTTTATAAATATAATTAATAATTTATTGATAAGTGTAAAATGGCAGTTAATGAAAAATCATCTTGTGTATAGCCTGAACAAGCAGTGAGAAGCTTTTATAAATAAATTAATTGAACCCCGTCACTGGTTGTGATTCTAAATATATTTATGACAACTAAAATAAGTTCAAATTTTTTTTTACATTGATTAGTATTAACAAATTAGAATCCAATAAAATGTGTTTAATTTGTGAACTTAGATTCAGGGATGTATTCAAGAATATATTTAACAGGTAGGAACAACATTAAATCTTTAAATATGCAGGACGGGCAAGGGCAACATGAGAATTAGGGGAAGGTATACTGAGCTGGTTGTAGAGTGAGTTATAAATGTTTTAAATGGATCAACACCAATTAATTGTCCTTATTAAATATAAATAAAAACTTCCATTCTAATATGACATATTTTGTTCTATATTTAAATCAATTTTATCGATGTTCCTATCAATGTATATTCCCTGGGTTAGCACTTTGTCTCACAGGTGAACATGTTCCCCTCATCCCAATTGGGAGCTACACCCATTCTTAGATTTGTTTGTTTGACAAACCCTTCCTTTACCACTGACAATAAGTGTATTAACCACAACTTGTGAATGTGTGGATTGCCAGGTCTACACTGAGGTTCGGATCCACGTTAAACTGTAGGTCCTCCATTTCTTCTCACAATCAACCTACCATTACACATTAGCGTAAGTGCGTTTAATACGACCGGATAGATAAACGCATTGCTAATAATAATAATTATTATTATTATTATTATAATTATAATTATGCACCCATTCTTAAATCATGGTCTCAAAATAAACCTTGTATTATAAACATGATGATAATTTTAACAATATATTTAAAACAATTAACGTTTATAAATGTTTCGTAAATTTGTATAAATAATAATTTTTTATAACAAATCAACAAAAATAAATATAACCCCTATTATTTTAGATAAGGAATATTTCGTTGCATTGTTGAAGCAATCAAAATATGTCTGAATTTATTAATTATCTAATTATATTTTTGTATTTCAGAACTGTAACCATAAAAGTTGGTGAAAATGAACACAAAATACATATTAACTACCGTGTATTTATTTGGTTTTATAAACCATCTAGTATTAACAAATTTTGAATTAAAATCAAACATATCTGAACTAAAAACAAATACCAAGATAATTATTAACAGTTTTTTAAGTGAATCTCTTTATTTTCTTGTTATTAATACTGATGAATTATCTAAGGATGAAATAACCTCAGAGATACTCCAACATATTCATAGCGACAATTCTGTTCCAGTTATATTTCTGAAGGATGATTTGTTAGATAATGAAGTATTTTCTGCTTTGAGGCGACATGACAACATAGAGAATAGTGTTGGGTTCATCTTTATCAGCGACCAGACAAGAGGTGAATGTTTTGTAAATAGCAACTGGACGGACTCTCCATTCTGGAACCCACGAGCTCTCTTCTTTCTGGTCATAACCACAACTGTGACAGAGGAAAATGACAAGATGGCGGACATGTTTCGAGACTGCTGGGAGAACTTCAATATACTCAACATAGTGGTTATATTCCAGTATGGAGTTTCATTTGATTTTAAATAACATGAAAAAATCCATGATATTAAACTTGGTAACACGTACAATAATTTTCAATCCATTTGTTCCTACTGGGAATATTATTAATATTTCTAATAAAAAGTTGAATGTCTCGAGTAAAATATATCCTAATAAGCTCTCCGATACTAATGGATATAATTTACCTGCCACCACGAGATCAATGTCAGTATATATAAAGAAGAGAATGGATAGTGAAGGACAGGAACATGTCACTGGGCTTGAATAGGGATATATTTGATATAATAATAGCAAAATTAAACGCATCTTTTGTTAACAAACCATATGAGAATAATGATTTTAAGTTTAATCCTCATAAATACATTGTTTTAAATTCGGAGCCACTTCGAGCATCTATGTTCAAACAAATGTCCTACCCTCATTATGATATTTGCATCACTTTAATAACACCAAAGGCTCCAGAAATACCAAGATATATGAAATATATTTTTAATTTTTACCAGAGAAGTTTGGCTGTTGTATTTTTTCACTGTAATTTGTGTAGCAGGAATTTGGAAGTCTCTATCTAACATAGATATTTTAGAAACCAAGCAAGAGTTTCTTAAAGATAAGTTCATAGAAACATTAAGTATAATGATTCTTGGATCAACAGAATGTAAACCTTCATTTTTCCCACAAAGGTTGATACTTATTATTGGTCTAATCTTGAATATGGTAATCAATAATTCTTATCAGGGTTGCTTAACAAGCTACTTGAGTACTACGAAATATTTAACAGATTTCAAAACAATTAAGGAGGCCGGCTATTCTGGCTTACCAATATCTATATTCTTGTCAGTTAATGAAATGGTGGAGATGCTGGAGAATACCGATGTAAATAATAGTTTCTCCAAACAATTATTAAGAAAGTTGATTATTGTAGAGGATGAAGATGTTGCCCTTGATTGGATTGCCTACCACAGAAATATGACAAGGATCTCATATAAAATCCCAGCCAGAGCAGTCGCAAAACTGTTAAAGTACTATAAAGACGAGTCTCCTTTGCTACACGTGGTGGATGACTGAACTTCCTATAGTTACGCAGCCATAAACATGGGAAACCGAAACTCACCCTTCATGTCAATATTTAGTACAACACTTCAAAGACTTTGGGAAGGAGGTATAATCAATAAATTGAGAAAGGACTTTGTTACCGGCAGTCCACTAACTTCAGTGATAACTAAACCGGTTCCGAGACCCAAAGTTCTAACGTTAGACCATTTACAATCACCATTTTACATTCTAATCATTGGTCTTTGTTTAAGCTTTATAGTGTTCGTCTTAGAAGGATGTTTAAACAAGATTTTATCAACTTCTGTAAAAGATGTACAAATTTAGTCAAGACTTCTCATATTCATAAAGTACATCCATTAAATGTTATATTTGCTAAGTAAATAATTGTATATTATATGGATTAATTAAAAAATACCAACTGTCAAATTTGAAAGATTGTATAATTTTTGTTTGATTTATTTTTAATAATATATTAGCCTCCTGGCTCTATATTTATATCAATTCATTCTTAAATTATAATATAAACATAATGTTATGGCACTCGGGTCCACAGGGCCTGCAATGCAAGGGGGCCCATTGTGAATTGGGACCACAAGAGGGAAATTCTCACCTTCATGCAATAAATAATAAAGCTGACTGATGACTCTCTCCACTCTCGGGGATGAACCCATGTCATTCCCGCTACCCTCTTCCCCCACCGCAGCTGTGTATTGGACTAATCCAATCTCCGAGCTCTTGCTGTTTCATGTAGGCACCGGGAAGTGATTTCCATGTTTTGGCGTGAGTGATTCTTTCTGCTTTGAGTGTTGAGCTTAACTTTTGTTTATTACGTGTGCGGTGTTTGGTGAGTGTTGAGTTAGACTTGAGTTTATCAGAAAATTAAGCTTTTTAAGTCCCGTTATGTGCACTTAAGTGGTACTTAAAATTGAAAAAAGAGAGAGATATTAAAAAAGGCTATTTCAAATATAGTAAAACAATATTCTGCCTTTCACTTAAAAGTGTCTTGTACATATATAAGTCAGATAAGTTATATTCACAGCTCTAGTTTAGTAATCACTATTGTGTGAATTAATACACTTTAACACATAAAGCTAGTGTACCTGGCGTTTCTTAACATGAAATAACTGAGCCTGATCTTTATTGTAAAGAAGAAAATTAAGGTAGTCCAAATATTAATAAATGCTTTGCATTGAACAATATTAGAAACCAATGACCAAATATGCCAAATAGGTTGACACCGGTCTAGTATTTAGTTCAAGTTGTAGTGACGTCACCTCCAGACGGCGCTGGAGTAGGTTTGCGCAGCATAGCTTGGAGAGTTGGCGGTTCGAGTTCGTCACTTGAGCTTAGTGATGGAACAATCGAGTAATTACTCGATTCTCTTAGAAAATATTCTAGTAAAATTAGTCGAGTAATTTTTAGCGAATCATCTACGGTACTCTAATCGTCCCGTGGCAATCGGTTGGACAACATTACTCGGGAGTCTTGTAATAGTATTCGATACTAATAAATATCTTACTCTATTAGTATAGAAGGCAGTCGACACAATCAGTGACCTCCACATCCAACTCCTTATTTTCAGGTTTCACGTTGAATGTACAGTCAATATAAAAGTAAACGTTTTAAGAAGTATCTCACCAAAAATAAAAAGTGAGAGAAAATGTTATTGTACTCTTTTTAATAAAATAAATTTTCTCTCTACATTAGTGTTAAGATAATTGATAATACTTGTTCATTTTTAGAAATGAAAACAGTTTTTATTTTGTCCTATTTTGTAATTTACTCTAATTAGTTTCAAGTTATAAATAATAATATTTAACTAAGGAAACATTATTATCAATAAATTAAGAAAGACAATAATTAGTTTCGTTATATGCTATTGTGGACAAAAGAATGCCGAAGTGCTGAGTAAATAAAATCGAGTATCTGTCATCGAGTACTTTTAAAAATAATTGGAAATGTGACGCTTATTTAGCATTCTTTTCGATTGTGTACTTTACATCTGCGAGTATTTTGTATTAAAAATGCATGTGCAACATTTAAACCATAAAGGGTCATTTTTGCGTAGATGCAAAAACTTTTAGTTAAAAATGATCTCTTAGAGGATATGCCTTTTAAATGGAAATAACATGGTAAACAGTCCAGCCAATAAGGACGATTCTCACTTACCTGGTAAAAAAAAAAAGAGAAAAATAAAAATACTAATAATAATATTTAGCACCGCGTCTTACTACCGATTTGGGTTATACGCTTTAAATATTAATTTCACTAATATATTAGGAATTGGGAGGGGTTAATTACAGGAATTGAACCTGGATTTGCACTACATTAGATATATTGGCGAACCAAATACAAACAAAAATGGCGCTATTAAATATTCGAGCAATTTATTTACAGTACTTACGCCTCAATATCCGTCAACTTAATCAGATAAAGACTTAAATAAGAAAGCAGTTCAATTCTTAATAGAGTAACAAAAAAGGCATGAAAGAAGAGTTTTCTTCTCAAATTGAAAGCTTCAGACTTTCTTTGATGATAGAGATAAAGTCCAAAGGTTCAATTATATATTTGGCTTACCTGTTACTTATAGGTATTTACACTCCAGCGTCAAGCATTCAAGAGCTTTTCACAGTTTTTCTGCTGTTCCTGACATTACCAGTGACTGTATCCACAGCTGAGCAAACTTTTTCAAAATTGAATTTAATAAATAATCATACGCTCAGTACCATGTCTCGACAAGTACTAAGAGGTCTCAACACTATAGGTGTAGAGTGTAAAAAGCATTAGCAATTGACAAAAGTGAAGTGGTTAAGGTGAATGCGATCTCTGATAGGTCGTGCTCTTAATAGATTACCCATTTGCTACCGACGATTTCCGCACGTCCATCTGTCTTAAAATATGAGTGAAGAATTACATGGGCGACAGGAGGATTCATGGATAGCTCGGTGGTTAGAGAAATGACGTACTAATCCAAATGTACTGGGTTCGATTCCCATGTCCAGGTGTCATTTTTCCATTTAAAAAATTCTAATTTCAAAATACACTGTAAATAAATACATGGTTTATTAATTTTCAAAAATAAATATTTATACCAGAAATTTTGGTTTGTCACATAAATTACAATTAGCCTACCGTAGTAATTAAAAACATATTATATTCTAATGAGAGCTTCCTGATGTTTAAAGTTTGAATACCAAGATACGATATATATAAGTACCATTGACTAGTCACGTATACATATATATATATATGTATATACATATATAAACATATATATGTATATATACATATATACACATATATATGTATATATATATTAATGTAAATATATGTGTATATATCTGCATATATACATATGTATGTATATATATATGTGTATACATATGTATATATATATGTACATATATATGTATATACATGTGTATATATGTGTATGTATATGTATATATATGTATATATATGTGTATATATATATGTATGTATATGTATGTATATGTATATATATACAGCCATACAACTATAGGTGATTTCATGGTGATTTAGTTTTGAAAACTTTTTCAAGTGTGAAACACTCCGAATGCATCAGAAAAAAGGAACCATTGTACACAAACCTTAAACAAAGGATACTCTGCGCACTCATCAGTAAATGTTGAGACAATACGCTTGATTGCAGAAAAGACCCTTGTCTTTTTTTGGTTGATTAAAAATATAAAATTTAATTTATGTGTGAATTTAGAAAGGACTCAAGTCACACTATTCCTTTAGAAGAATTCAGGCAAATTAAATTATGGTTGAATAGATGTCGTTATTCTCTATTTGTTGTACAATGCTCAATTACAAATTGAGTAAAATTGTGTGAATTAATATTAAAACCTAAAATAAATATCATATTTCCTAAAATATACAGACTATCTGCAAAAACACGGCATTCTCCGGTGAATTTATTCGTTTTTTTTTATGTATTAGGATTTAAGAATATCATTTCTTCTATGAGAATAATTAAAAAAATTTTTTTTAACCAATTAAGCATCAGAAAGTTATCGTGAACGATCTTGGATACCCTTTAAGGATCACTGAAATGTGGTCGTAGTATTAAACTATAAAGTATTATATTTAAGAAATAAGTACAATATATCCAATTTGCACCCTCAGGTTTTCCTTATTTAATATACAATGTTTCAGTGTTTTAGGTTTATTGGTTTTTTAGTGGCCCTTACAGGATTCAAGAAGTTGAAGGTGTGAGCTTCAAAATATACATTAAATTAAAAATAAACACCTGAGATACTAATCCACTAAGATTTAAATGTTCTATTGGCATACTTCTGCAGAGGCAATCAAGCAGTTTAATACTCTAGGCTCTCAATATGTGTAAATTCACCCTAATAACGTCGGTAAAACCACGTTTCAAATTTCAATATTTGTTGGTATCCATATATCGTAATCAATAGTTACAATTTCTTATTTTTTAGTTTATTATGGATGTAAAAAAACTCTAATAAATCCATTGAATATTTTTACACAGTCTTGTCTTGTTTATTGTCTTGTTTAATATTGATATGAAAAAAATGTTCAAGAATTTCCTTAGATTATTTTAAATTTTTTTAATGAATTATATAGTATGAATGTGATAGTAAGTTTCTAGCATTCTCTTTAATTTTCGTTTAAAGTTTACAATATTTCTGTTAATATAGATGTGAAAAATTTGTCAAAGCTTTCTGTTAAATCTTTGTACAGAATTAAGTTTAAATTATAAGGGTTACTAAGGATGTTAAAGATACGATCTAAATATTCCACTCACTATTTGTATAAAGTTTAAAAATCTCTGATAGGTATGAATATTAAAATAATGTCTACTTTTTCCCTTAAATGTTTGTACCGTGGTGAGTTTAAATTATTTTGGTTATTAAAAACGTAAACAATTTCTTACCATTCACCTTGTTGTTTGTATAAGTCTTAAAATATCCTTGTTACAATAGATGCAAAGAAAGGTTAAAGAGTTCACCAAAATGTTTGTATTATGTTTTTAATATCTTGGTTTATTTGGACGATAAAAAAGTCTAAAAATTCAATGTTTTTTTAAAGTCTAAAATATCTTTGTTATTATAGATTTATAAAAAAATCGTCGGAGCATTCTCCCAAATGTGTGCATAAAGTTTATCAAGGTTAACATTGGTGTAAAAATGTTTTAAGCTTTATTCTAACTCTTTGTATATCGTTTTAAATATCGCAGTTAATTGTGTTTAATGATGCATTCCCAAGTTGTCACGCTTTCCAAGTCATTAGTCTCCTCTTAATTTTTTTTATAAATATGATCAAAGATCAAATTCTATTATTTCATTAAGTGTATATGTAGAATGTCAACTTTCTGAATATGTTTCTATGTTTATGAATCCATGCCCTAGGTGTTACAGGTTTTAAGTTGTCAACATATCATTAAAGTCAACTCCCCTAATAATGAAACAAACATTAGGGACTCTGATTTTTTTTTTATTCACAAGGTCCGAAATTCACTAAAACTAAACTGTGTTTTTCCTTTGAAATAAGTGAGAGGGAAATTGACCACGAAACAAAATATCTCAATAAATATTATTGAAATCTATTGTTTAACATTTAAATAGTCATTTATGTTTTGTCATTTGCTGTATACTGTTTTAGTAAATACAATTTTTGTATCTTCACTAGAGTCTGTTCTTTTACCAAATGCAATTCCACAAAAACTTTAGAACAGTCATGGCAACTAACAGCACCGCTTTGACTGTCAGGAAATTATTGACCCTCATCTCAGTCCTTCCCCCTATTTTGTTTCTATGATAAAACTAGATTTAACAGCCACAAAGATGGTTTGATCAGGTGTGTTTTAATTAGTTTCAAACTTCATAGTCCATATCAATAGTATCTAATTTCAAAGGAATTTGTCGTAGACAAATTAAAAAAGTACCTTTTTTGGCATTACATCCTCTTCCTCAAAGGTCAACATCCAGATGATAACTCAGGGTACGCTCTTAAGAGTGGCAATTTACACTCTCTCCTTGACTTGTTGCTATGAGGTACTAAGTAAATCGAAGAATTATTTCTATCATTTCTTTCTGAAACTGCGGAGAGTGTGCGCAGTGACTGTCTGCACCCAACCTTGGTTTTCCTTTCCATTACCTACTTAAAGTCAAGCTATGTGCTAGAGAATAAGAACTCTAATAGATAACTTGATTACTCTAAGCTTAAGTTCAAACAGTTACATATAGTTATAAGAATTCAATATGAAGCCTTTTTTAGTCAAGTCTTCAGTTCAAACAATATAACCGTTTAGGTATGTTTTTAAAGATTTACATTGAGAGAATATATATATATATATGTATATATGTATATATATATGTTATCATATATTTCTTATTGTAAGTTCAGCAAACAGTTTGACATTATGAACGGCTTACAATATAATGGGAAAAAAGTTTTATGGCACCGTTTATTCAGGTTGGCAAATGTAAAATAACTTTTTGAGTAGGACTAGATTATATTTTACTCACCACAAAATTATACTAATATGTAAAATGTCATGTTATTGTCAAAAATCGAAAGATTTCTAAGCTTAACAACCTCCTCTGCCTATGTAAGGTTTGGAGTTGCTAGGTTTGGGGATTATTTTTATATCCCCCCCAGGCTACGTTAGGTTATGTTTAGCTCTGTTTGGCACCCCAGATAAGCACGGCCCTTAGTCCGCCCCTGCATAAACTAAATAATAGTGTATATTATATCATTTATAATTTTTGGTCTAGTGTTTCTACAACAATGTTAATTAATTTCACAAATATTAGCAAGTTTTTATTTCTAAAATATAAAATTGCCTTTACCTCTAAGTGAGTAGGTTTTATGTACCTATAATTTCTAAGACGATTTTATTATTATTATTATTATTAATAGTATTAGTATTATTATTAGAGTTTACCGACGCATTGACCCAATTTAAAGTCATGTAACATCATTAAAATCATTTTACTCATGTTATTGTATAAACAATAATCCATCATTTCTGAACTACCTTTTTTCAACACCTTGTATATACATGTGTGTGTGATATTTCTTTAAAAAAATTAGTCTAAAACTAAAATAATTTGTTGAATATTTTCAACTATACACAGAAAATATTGACTAAGCAATGTTATTTTAATTATCTGAGTAATACCAATTTAACAAAGAGTTTACTACTTATGGAGATTCGGCTAATTTAAACATAAAACACAAACACATATATCTATTTTTTTTCTGTATAATTTTTGCAAGCTAACATATTTCTTTTGCTCAATTCTATTATTGAACGTAAACAAGTTTGAACGTTATTTAACGACTTTTAACTTACCAAAAAAATAAACTATTTTAGCAGTGGTATTCATTTATTAAAGCAATTTAAGAACTTATTAAAACCGCTTTATAGTATAAGTCAAGTATAGTTTGTTTATCATCATTGTATAAAAAAATAATTTACTAATCATGTAAATAAAATATAATTTTTAAAAGGAGAGGGTTGTTTAAATATTGTCTACGGTTAAACTTTAAGTCCAGTGACGTCATTAAAAAATAGTACCTACAATTGATGATTGTTTAATATTTCCTTCTTTGCAACACAGACCATTCGGTTAGTTATGACTTTAATACGACTTTACCTTACGGGCCTGCAGGGATATAAATGTATATGTTTTTAATGTTTGATTCAACTGAATCTCTACCAATAGTAAACTCTTCGTTAAAATTGTATTATTGAATATATATATATATATCATATTATTGTATTATTATATATATATATATATTTATATAAGTTATTCAAAAATAATATATGCAAGATAATATATTAAAAAGTATTCATGGGGATATTTGAATTAAATTTTTAATTTTAGTAGGCACCGGATTTAGTACCTTGTTCGGGTTATATACATTATCCTTGTTCGGGTTGTATACATTATTACCAATAACAATATTGACTTAAGGAAGAGCAAGGTTGAAATTATAGAAATTTTATCCACATTTGTGTGTAGGAAAGAGGAAACCGTTTGGGAAATACAACCCCATTATTTACTCAACTGATATTCGAGACGTCCGTGAAGTTAGCCCCGCACCCACTTTTAAAAATTCTAGTTTTTATGATCGCATTCGTTTGGTTCTTCGTTTGTAACAGCTTATTCTGAAAAAGTGTCTTTTGTTCCATTTTGATACGTCCACAAATGATACGTTTACATTGAAGGGCTAACGGTAGTCCACACTCCCACCCCACTTTTAGAAGGTGATATTTTTATGATTGCGATCGCTTGTTCCTCATTCTTTCGAGATTGTTCAATAGTTACTTTTTTCTGTCCCGTTTTGATACGACCACAAATGACATATTTACAATGGACGCCCGTGAGTTAAGCCTTCTGCCCGTTTTAAAAACCAATGTGTTTATGATTACAATAATTTTTTATTAGTTTGTTTCAGATTGTTCCGCAAAAATAAATTTATTTTTCTGTTTTGATACGCTGACAAATGATATGTTTATTTTGTAAGTTCGTAAAGTTACCTCCTCCTCCTCCTCCTAAAAACGTTAATATATATATGATTGCGATCGTTTGTTCTTCGTTTTTTCCTGATTTATCTGAAAATAATCTTTTGTCCCCTTTCTATACCTCCATAATTTGTATGTTTACATTGGACGTCCGTAAAGTTAACCCTCCCCCTTTTCCCCTACTTTTAAAAATCCATGTTTTTAAGATTGTATCCATTTGGTATTGGTTTTTACCTGATGGTTCTCCTAAAAAAATACACACACTTCGTGGTGGCAATGACTTATTTACACTGGGATTGTGGTTTGGCATCCTTATGGCAACTCCATCACTGTTGCCCAACCTCTTTCCCTGCCACACACACACACACTTTGCAATCAATAATTTGTTCTTGGTGCATTTTAGATTTTGCTTAAAAAAATTTCTTTATTTCTTTTTCGAAGCCTAAAATATTTTTGTTAGTAGTAGCTCTCCTTTATTATTTCAAAGCTTGAAAATTTTTTGTTTAAAGTTTGTTGTTAGTTTGTTCTAATGTTCCTAAACATGTTTTTCTTTATTTGGTTTTAAATTGATTTTAGAAAAAATGTTTTTATTTCCTGTTAATGGTTTTAAAATTAATATATATTTATCATTATGCCTAGCTCCCTTTTCCCACCTCATCTAGTTAAATTTAAAAAAATTGAATTTGTATATTTATATTTTTCTTTTGTTTTTTCAGATTATTGTCCATCGTATTTTAGTTTGTTCTTTCTTAGATTTCTTATAAACTCTAAATAAATCAGTGTCACTAGTGATGACGAATGGCCTTTTGTGTGAGTGACTTGTGCGGTTGCACAGGGCCTTAGGTAAAGGAAGTGCCACCCTCTGTGTGTAGACTCTAGGTCCATAGAATTGACAATCTTTTATGTGATTCCCTCACTATGCACAATACAGCAATAAAGATGCCAAGCGAGTCGGAAATACCAAAACTGATGAGACGATGCTATACAATGTTGCATGTCATACAACTACAAGTAAAAAAAAAAGTAATTTTATAAATCTCACCTCCCGTTTTCAAGCTTTATAATATCGCTTCAATTAATTGGGTAGTTGTAAAATCACTTACAAAATACCTGAGTGGTATCTTCCCCCGCCCCTCCCCCCCAATCCCTCTTTCCACCGCTCCTCAAGGAGCTCGGAGCTATGTTCTTCTGAAGCGTTGACGCCAAACCATCCTTTTGTTTGCTACTAATACCGTTATAATTTAGTAAGTAGTACAGTAGCCCCATGACTTATTTGGTGTTGACTGACAGCTCACAGCTGAGAGCTGACGGCTTTGAAAAGTTACCAGACAAACTAATGTATCCCTACGCCAAACCACATGAGCTGCAAAAACATGTGTTTAGCAATTGTCACTTCTGACAGTCAAGATTTAGGTATATACCTAAATGTTGACTGACAGAAGTCAGCTGTGAGCTGTCAGTCAGCACCAAAGAAGCCATGGGGCTACTGTAGCTTTGGCCACAAAGAAGCAGTTGGCAGGAAATGTCATCTATTTCTTTTCTAGCACTTACAAAGAAGGAAACTCCTTGTAAATTAAAATGATTTAATGATTTATTCAAATCAATCTATGTTTATAAAGGGTCTCCAGACTTAGATGACCAAAAATGTGATCAAACAAGTAGAGTAAAGTAAGTAAAATAACTAAACCTCTAAAAATTGACTACAAATCAGCAAAAAAAAGTCCAAGAAATTATATAAAATATTGAAATGAATGCATAAGATTAAATCAAAGACACGCATTTCAAATGGATACCAAATATAGCTATGCAATGAAAGTCCTTTAAGAAAAATTAAACTCATGGACTTGGGGAAGGATAATCAAGGTACAAATGAAGATTTTGTGTATATCTCCACAAGAAGTTAACAACTAAAAAAAACTTCACAAGCTCACGTCCCATTTGTGCAAGAACGAATTCAGAACAAACGAAACTTTTTGCGGAACAATCGGGAACAAACAAAGAACAAACGATTGCGATAATAAAAACTTGGGGAATTTTTACAATTGGGGGGGCTACCGTAAAGTTGCCCCCCCCCCCCNCATCGTATATGAACCATTCTTGTTTGATATTCTATAGGAGCGTGCATTAAATAAAATAAAATATATATCTTTTAATCTTCTAATCATAAATAATAAATTTTTCGAAGTGTTTAACGTTCATTTTCTGAACCGTTTATTGTTATCAGCTCACGAACAATACACTATCTTATATATATATATAAAACACAAGACCCATCCCCCTGGTCAATACTGCGCTGTGAAAGAGGACACTCCCATTTCATCAATGTTATGTTTTATGCTAAGCCGGAAACGAACACAAAACCCTGGTATCACTTTGTCAGGAACGCTAACAATTTATCTTTAAAGCTATCAGAATACACCATACTCACAATATTTAGTATTCACGAGTAGTTTTTCTTATCGAATGCCGCCATTTGACATGCTCTCATTGGGAAAGGTCATATATATTGTTTCTACTTAGTACTCGGTAGTGTAGGAAGGTTCGTAACTGGTGGTAAAGTGATTTAGCTGAATGTGATGTCAAAGAGCAAATAACCAGTTTTACTGAAAATAACTTTTAACATACGAAGAAAATAATATGTTGATTGGACAATTTTGGAGTAGGTATAAATTATAATTATTTATTAACCATTTTAGATAATTTGGCATCAAATCATTTGAATGACAATTAGATAAAAATCACAATATTATGCCATCATTATGACTGCATTAAATGTTTATAATATGCATAGCTATTCATATTTTAAAAAGTTATTATTTAAGAGAAATAAGCTTTGTTTATTAAAATGACTTTATCTTAGTAACGTATTATAAGGATGCCAAGTGTGAGTTTGATGATTGTTTGGTGTCTTGGAGGAACTAGGAACACAATTACTGAAAATATTTAAAAAAGAGATCATATTTGTCCCCCGGATAGCATAAAATTCAAATTAATTTTCGGACATAAATTTAATAAACATATATATAGCTCAGAAACTATTGGTTTTATAAAAATATATTTCAAATAAATGTTGGCAATATTAACCGTACGTGGATAATTAGGCATTTTTTCCGTCATGATCTCCCGTTTCCCGACAAAGCACCAACACTCTCAAACTAACTTCTTTCTCTTATGCGACTCCCACACAGTTTATAGTTCGTAATAACCGAACGGGAATCACGAATACAATCACAACTAGTCTAGTCTTCTCAACGCAGGCATTTCAATCCCGTACATGATCGTTAAAACACCGGAACTGAACTATACTCATGTACGGGGAAAACTGTACCGGCCCACAGGCCACACAATCTTGGGATTGTTAACCATTCCGTTAATTAAGACGATAAAGACGGAAAAAATTAACTAAGATTTATCACTTTAGAAATTACCTACTCATGATTATTTTGTCACTATTGTTCCATACTCTCCCGTGATTCAACGTACAGTTTGATCACGTACGGTTGAAACTTCCTACAATTTCAAAAGTGTATCGGCCCCTTTAAATAGGTCTACTGATGTCTGGGAAATTAGTGTTTGGACCCCGGTCGGGTTTATAATGAGTTGTTTGTCTATAATATTTTATCCTTCTCTTTACACACAAATGTTAATAGATTACCACTAAAGTGCTTCTTTCTTCAACCCTGTTCAATTAGACTAGCTATCAAACATGCGTATAGCCTGAACAAGTAATCGGATTGCAGGGTCAGGAGAGGAGGGAGTGGACAGAAGAAATTACAATACAAAGTTTTGTTTGCTGCTTTGCACGAGTATCGTATTTAAATCGTTTGTGCTTTATTAAATAAGGGAACAATCGAAAAAATGTATGTATAAATATTTGTGTCCATTCCTATGTTTTTATTATTTGACGGATCTAAAGGGAATTTTATGAATCGTTTGATTAAAACAGCTTCGACAAAAAAGTAACCTAAATCTAAAATAAATACAGACACAAACACCGATTTTTCCTGCCATTAATTTATCATCATGAGGAGGGAAACCTTAATTTCATCAATCGTACTATTTAGACCATGTATGGAATCAAACCCAGGAATACAGCTTAATAATCAGCCACGGTACCGACTGATCTAACGTGTCACACTACTTATTTATATTATTGAGAATTGTTCACTATGCATGATTAATAACTGTATATAATTTACGCATTGTTACTGATACTATAAAAATTGGAAAAAACAAATGCAACATACATAAATATTCTATTTGGATATGGCTTATACTGAGTATTTTAAAATGCCAATTAATATTCATGTAAGAATATTCGTGACTGTGGGTCAAATAGTTTATTAATTGTGAATCATGTATTAAATAATCAATTTTAATGTGATATAATATTCAGAATACCTTTAATACTCAAAGTATTTAATACATGTATTAGGTCATTTTAAAATTTGTATGGATCTTAATTAATAGTCATTTCAGATGCTGTGTTGCCCAAGCACTCAAAAGATAACAAAATCTAAATCATTATACTTTGATTACAATTTTAATAGTATTGGAAATTTTAGTCTCATTGACCTCAAATATACTTTTGTAACATAAATATATTGGGCTAGGAAAGAGGGAGATACCTAAAGAAAAGGTAAATTAAACTATTTATTAAGAACAAAGTTTAAATTGTCAAGGATATCTCATTTCCAGGCCTAAGATTATTTTCATATACATACAAGTAATAAAATAACTGATAATTGTCCCCTTAGTAGTAATTTAAAAGATATTAGAGTCAAAACAGAATTATTAAATATTTGAGGGATCAAATAAGTAATAAGTAAAATTAGAGAACTCTAGAGAATATACCTGCTTAATTGCATCATTATTAAGTAACATTCCCAAAGTGAGCCATTAGTAGAAAATAAGATAGCTAACTAGCAGCGCTTAAAAGTTAAGTTGATTACCAATCAATATACAAAAGCCACTTGCAGATGGGAGGTAGGGATGTCAAAGAATATTTAAAATGGCCATTGAGAGGCACAATCCCAATTAGGACAGCCTCTATAAAGGTAATTGCATAATAGGAATCAAAGCAAATGCAGGCTTAATCATAAGAACACACTTGGCGGACAAATCACCCTTAGAACCATTTACTGACATAAGGATGCAAAACAAGATAAAGAAAAGGCTTTATATCGGCCATAGCCCTATAAGAGGAGACTTCACATTCTAAAGACATAATGTAGGAGAATTTACAAGTAACAAATATGGTATAAGAATCCCGCAATAAAAGTCATGTTCCAAAGAACTAAACAACCACTTTGAATAATCTTAAGTCCAGTACATGTGTCTCCAAACATAGGGTGACTACCAAACATAAAAGAAGGCTATTAAGGACGACTAGCTGCAAATAACCTGAAATGACATTAATACATGTCCTAGTGTAAACAAAATAGATTATATTCCTACATTATTATGATACACCTATACGCGTTGAGACCAAGCAACATGAGCCTATACCCAGTGAGGACAAGCTATTACTAATCTAAAAGTGTAATTAAATTACTAAACAACTATAAATAAAAAGACTGGAAGAAAGCCTGTTTGTCAACAAATCTATGCTCAGCTCATACAAAAAAAAGGAGGTAGAGCTGACTCAACAACCACAGGCTTTTTCAGGATGAGAGCATATTACATCCTAAAA
This sequence comes from Timema californicum, assembly GCA_902141385.1. Lineage (NCBI taxonomy): Eukaryota > Metazoa > Arthropoda > Insecta > Phasmatodea > Timematidae > Timema > Timema californicum. The sequence continues at coordinate 25,829 of CABFOW010000158.1, forward strand.
GTATATATTTACCATGATCGCGAGACCATTCCTCACGGTAGAACTTCTAGGGTTGTGCAACTAGAAAAAAACATAACTTTAACAGTCGAATAGATAATAAAGTGTACAATATTTGTGTGATTCTAATATTACAATTTATATGATTACATTTATGGATGAAAGGAGAAGCGTGGAAAGAGAAATCATTCCTCCCTTTGCATCGTTGTTTCTTTGTTCATAGGAGGAGGTCGATTCTATAGCACTCGCGAACCGAGAAGCTAATTGGTAGGGAGTTAAGAGCCCATGCGCTAGAAATCCTTTCCCTCTCTCACATCACTCCAAATTTGGAAGGAGGTGACTTTAGTTGAATTGGTCACTTGGTCAAGCCATCTCCTCGTGAGTCGTAATAAATTGGAGCATGAAACCAAAACTAGTTTGGATCAGCAGAGCATATTATGATTTGAAAAATAATGTTGAGGGCGTTTTCATACTTCTTTATAAAATGATATCTAGAAACATAGATCAAATGTGTCATCTCCTATTGTGAAGGGTTATAGTATTTAATATAGCCTTTAGCTATTTAGATTTACAACATATTCTAACAGGGGATTTGTTAGTTGGAATACCAAATTTTGCTTCATATTGTATTTCAAAAGACATACAATGAAACAGTTTAACGAGGAGGAAGATTATCTGGTTATGGATTACCTGAAGGTGTGTCAGCATAATGTTGAATGTCAGGGATACGTTGTGGCAGCCATGAAATTTCAAATTCCTTATATAGATAAACCTTCAAATTCACATGAAAAGGATTCAAAACTTGTTCTTCCGATTAAGGACTACCAAGAAAATTACAAGTGCAGAACTTATTGACAGTTCGGCCACTGATATAGATTAAGGTTTTCGCCTCGGTCAGTGAGAAGGTATTTGAATTGTGGCTGTGGAAAAATTCAACAACAACAAAAAGCGCGAAGGATCAAACTTGAATTGACAAGGAAACCAATGGCAAACTATAAAGATAAATCTGATTATGTAAGCTGTTGAACTCCCATTCATACTATGTGATCTTTGTTGAATGTAAATATAACTTCTGTAGAGTTGGGTTGTTGGATATGGATGGGTCGTGAGAGTATATACCTAGCATGCAGCTATTAATGTTCACTATTCGCAAGAGACAGCGAGTAATAAAGTGTAACTTGATTAGTGGAATGGTTCAGTAGATGTTGGTTTTATTTTAATATTGATATCGAAACTGTCAGCTGGTCTGACAGTTTACAAATCACAAATTAGATAACGTAAGTTATAATTTTTACTTATATATTGGACGAAAAGAAAATTTAAAAACAAAACAAAGAAAAGGTATATCATATAATTAACAATTACAAGAAAGATAAACACTGGTTTATTACACTCATATAAATGGCGGGTGAGCTTCCTCTTCAAAATGAGGCAATTCACTGTATCGCCTGTGGCTAACTGAAAGATCTAGACGGGTGGTATATAAACACTGCCAAAGGAGGGAGAGGGAGTGGCCGATGCCAATCCACCAACAAGTAAATTGTCAAAAGGTTTGAACTTTGGTTGCATTTTCAGACAGAGAAAACGTCCACAACATAACCTCTCACACGGGAACATCAGTTTCATAAAACTGTAATCAATAAAAAACTAAAGCCAAGCTGTAAATTAAACCAATACACATGCAAAGCAACAAAAAATTGTCCTACAGAGTAGGAAGAGGACACCGTTATAGGATACGATGGTTTCCATGTTTTGACGCTCACAGCCTTCACCGCACCATCCTTCCCTAGGAACACATCCACCACGATTCCTAAAGGCCTATGAGAAGGAGGAGTGTAGTCCTGCATGAGAATGACCATGTCACCCTCTTCTATGGGAATGGATTCAACAGTTCACTTGGCCCTGGATTGCAAGTTATGCAAGTACTCGGTATTTCATCTCTTCCAGTAATCCTGAATGATTCGGTCAACAAGTGAAAACGTTACAAGGGTTAATGGGGCTCACCAGTCAGGTGAGGCGCATGCAGATACTCAAGCGTAGATCCAATTGTGAGGATTTGAGCTGTAATGGGTGTGACAGGTGAATTAGGCTTGTTGCTCAATACACACATAGGGGTTGACTATTCAAAAGAGCTTCAATTTGAATAGGCACGGTGTTTAACACCTCATAGAAAAAAAATTGATATCCTAAGAAGCGTCTTAGGTGATCATTTGGCACCGTGTGAACATTGAAACACTCAATCATGGCGTACACACGGCACTTAAGACAAATAAAATTAGGTGAGAAAAGTAAACATTGCAAGTAAAATATATATATCTCATGTGAACAGTAAGATTTTATTTAACTCTAATCAATTAGAAAAAACATCACATCAAAAGACTTAGAATGTAAACATTTCCATCTTTTAGAAATCCAGAAGTTAAACATCTAGTTATCTTAGCTCATGAACATATATAGCTGTGGATTAACTAAACTTAGAAACACAATATATAAACAGAGCCCAGGTTTATTTATTAGTAGGTTGCTAACTCCTTGAATAGGTACATTATAGTTTTCTAAAACAAACGTTTACATAGATTATTTAGTTTACTAAACTGGGATTAAAAGCAACAAATTATTAGAATAAGTTAAACACAAACAATACATAACGATCTAACGAACTAGACAACGCGCAACAGCAGAACGTTTCAAAATCTTAATTAACAGATTAATATTTTAAATTTATAAGTACATTTTTAATAGGACACTGAATCAAACCTTTTTTGAAATCAGTATAAGCTGTAACAGACTGGTATTAAACAAAGTTGCATGTTAACTTCTCTACTCTACGGGAGTTATAAGATCTCCATCGGGGATCAGAAGGACTGTAAGCTCAATGTGAGACAACATCAGCCTAGTTCCCAACTAGGATAGTCTGGTTACGATGCAATTAAATCATTGACTACTAATCACAAGTTAGCAATAATTAGAACAAAGATTATTAAACTTAATATAACTGTCTAAACGATTACAAAAGGATGCCGGGCTCAAGTAAAGACTAATTAAGGTGAATCACCACTCCAGGTTTAACACCGACGTGTTGCACAACTCGCGTGAACAAACAAGTAGCTTATAAGAAGCATGATACTTGATTAGATCACCTTAAATAAGCAGTGAATCCCCTGACTTCTCATCAAAGAAAGTCAATATATAGACCTTTATAATTTAGGCCTAACAGCTTGTAGTACCTTACTACCCTGCATGTTTATACGGATCAGAAGTACACCACCTTTGTAAAGCCATGATCATATCAGACTGAAGAGTTTACTTTTACTGAACATACAATCCTAATTATCTAACAATAATCCTCAACGTGTTTAAAACTGTGCAACCTAATTCTTTAAAAACTAATCATATCATGATATGAACACTGGCCCTTATTTATACAAACAAAAGAAATAGTTACAAGTACTAATTGACTACCCGTAAATTACAGGCTACTAATTGAGTTGATATTACATCGGCCTGGTTGGTCTTCTCCGAGGAGCCGGGCGCACTGTCGGATCGACCATTTTCAAAGTTGTAACTAAGTTTAGTTTACATGGAATCTCGTCGATCCGTGTAGAGTCGAAGGTTGATAAAATATGTTGTGTCTGTGATCGAAATAGCTAGCGTATCCGTATTTATAGTCGAGATTCAACCTAAGAAAATAGCAGATAGATACTAGTGAGGCTAAAGCCTAGTTTAAGCTAGACTTTGTTTAGATGCTAACTACTGCACATGTGTCAACCAGTAAACCAGAGGTAGAGAGGCGGCTCAGTTGTTAATGTTGCATCATGAGCTGGGTCAAACGGACAAGTTAATGCAGTTTGGTCGGACGTTTTTTGCTTCGGTAAACGTGAGCTGGTAATTGAATAAGAAGATTCATTAGATGTGCATAGTATTTGTTATTTTCCACCATTGGTTATCTGTTAAGGCTAACAACAATTAGCTCATTACATTTTATACTAAATACATTTGATTAACATACACCCCCGGACGGGGTTCTACTAGGATTTATCTTCCACTCAATGTATCTGGCAGATAGCCAAATTCCTAAGATATAGGTGAAAGCGTATGATGACATTAACTCATCCAACTCGTTAAGTTTGCGGGGATCTCCAACAAAATTCGTTCTTCCATCTGAGAAAATTCATATACGAGGGCTTCTACGTGGAAGGAATAACTTGAAGGTGGCTAGGAAACATTAGTCCATGAGATCCGACACAAATAAATTGTGAACTGCTTTAATGGCAAGGCTATTGAGAAGGCAGAAATGTGCCTTGGGAAAATGAGTGTAACTCTTTGTCTGAGCCGGGTGATATAGAATAGACCAACATAATCCACTCCAGTGGATTGGAAAGCTCGAAGACCATCCAATATCTTTTCAGGTAATGGAGCAATTTTTGATATAGTGGGCTTTGGACGGGTTCAATAGCAGGTGTTACAAAAATGGACTCTTCTCCTAATTAGTGTGTGGATGAATGTTATACAATATCAAATACTCGGCATGGACAGGAGAAAATGAGCACAACCGTTTGGTTAATCGATATGATACTGATTAATAACTAGTTACTCGTATTTTCTCTTGGTGAGCAATAAAATGAAATGATGTTGATCAAAGTGTAAACGGCCGTTCTGGATCATACCCCCACCATTAGTAATGAATCTTTAGAAATGAATATAGGTGCCGGAGATTTGTGGTTAAAGGTTTTCCTTTACTGATCCTACAGATTTCATCTTGATAGTGTTGAGCTTGGATTCGGCTTATGCAGAATTCTTTTGCAAGACAAAGTTATTCCCTAGTGAGATATGGCTTTCTTAGATTTGTGCGGGTACCTACTTGGTAAACGTATGCGGTGGCTCTCATTAAACTTGTGTAGGTAGACACATACATTCTAGAATGCTATTAGGTGGTTTAGTGCAAACAAGATCAATCATTATGGAGTCTGTTTCACAATGCAATTTGTAGGATAAGGATATGGGCCATATTCCTTCGTCCTCTCTATGCCGACAAAGCCCAGAGAACCATGGAGGATGGTGAAATAAAATTTATGGGCTAGCCCCACGTGATAAGACATCAGCAGAATTATTCTCACCCCAAACATGCCTCTAATGCGTTGCCCTAAAATTTTCCTTAATTTGAATAATATGATTGGTGACAAATTCCTTCCAACGTGAAATATCAGATTGAACCCAGTAGAGAACAACCTTTGAATCTGTAAACGTGAAAACGATAGAGAAATTTTACTTTTATGATAGCTATCAATCACAAATCGCAATATCTTAGACAACAAAAGTTGAGAACAAAACTCTAATCGGGACATAGTTGCTTTCTTGGTCGGAGCGACCTTGGATTTTGCACAAGAAAATTTATTTAAACAGGAAACTCATGAATAATATATCATATATATAAATTCAAGCTCCACATGTTTTAGCAAAACTATCAGTAGATCTTATTAATGATGTTATGTTGCCAGATGTGTCACCTATGTCGCAATAAAATGACATATCTTTTAAGCGGGTGTTTTTTTGAAGTTATATTACGGTTTTATTGTGATAAGTGAGGTTAAAATTATCCCAATGGTTCTTAATCAGCTGCTTAGCGATAAGTGTGATGGGTGCAATAAATCCCAAAGAATCCAAAATGAGGACAGTGACTAATAAGATGTTAAGTTTGTTATACGGATGATCAAGAGCTCCAATAATACAAGAAAAGCAATAGCATGATGAATGACATTAATCCCCAATAATGTTCTTACTGGGATTCTTATCAAACGAGATTGAATGTAATAGGCCTGAGGTCAAAGAAAACGCATAATAAAACATTCCGAATTGGAACGCCACTTAGCTAACGCGAGACCTATGGATTCAAACATGGAAGTAATTTGCTCATACAAAAATATGCAGTTCCACTTCATTGTCAATAGAGCTCGTCACATCATATATGTAAACATCCCTACCGAATGTTTCAGCGGATATTGAATATATCTTTCTATCTTGGTCAGCCAAAACGCTCTACACATTTTGAGTCAGATACGCAGCAGTAGAAAAACAAAGTACGATTGAATTTATCTCATAAACCCCGATTCGTTCAAATAGAATAGCTCTCTAAATGAAACGTTGAAATTTTGATCCGATAAAGCCATCCAAATTTGAAAGTAAATGTAGCCAATTTCAGCAGTGAATACGAAACAAAACTATCTAAATGGAGCTAATATATCTACTGTGCATACTTGTAGCTTTGAGTCTACAAACGAAAGATTGTTTCAGAGTGCATGAATAGATATTTGGTGCGGGTGGAGTCCAAGGAATTCTTATTGCAGTAGATACGAGACTAGGATGATTAACTCCATAATGCGCCATGAATTAACCCTTACAGGAACTGAAGAAACCTTTCCAAATCTGGGTATAATGCCATCCTTAATATCTTCGCTTATGAGATATAAGTATTAGCTTTATACATCAATAGTTTTGAAATCTCTTCGTTCCATAGATAAAAACTTGCTTACAGACCTCTCCTTTGAGGTATCAAGGAGCTTGGCAGATTAACCGAAAGGAAGATGAACAATTAATGTTTTTGTTTATGTGTTTATATTTCCATTAAGAAACGTTAAAAATAAATGTCCTCCAGACTGTAAATTTCTTCGACTCGGAACCTTTTCTATCCTCCAAAATATTTTAACTAAAGAGTTTAAGGTTGTATGAGTAATTAAACAAACACTCCCCAAAGTTACAGAGGCAAAATCAATGGTGACTCGACCCATAATGATATATCCAAGAGCAGTTTAAAAAGCTACAGGTGTTCCCAGAGGCACTAAACACTTTTTATTACCAATGATAAGTGGCCATAGCTCATATCCAATCAACATATCAACTTCTTCACTAGTGATAACTAGAATGCTCAAGTGTGGGAGTTGATCCAATGAAACAAATGTGGTTGGAAGAAGTTTGTTAAGAATATCAACCACCATGGCGAAGGCAACAAAATTATGACAAGGATCTAACTTCGAATGAAAATCCACTTTGGCACTTTTGAATCAAATTAATGTTATCCTGTTTACTGGAAGTTAAAGTCCGTTTATCCTCATACCTATCTGTTAAACTTATTGAAAATAATGCATGATACTCTGTTGTGAGCAATACAAACGAACTAAACGATTTAGATGGACCTTGGAATCTCTGATCAAATAATTAATTCTGTATAAATCTGTTAGAGATTTTTTATCACCCAAAATATGCTTATATTTTTGACAAACCTGTGGCCATTCCTCGGAAGCCATATTAAATTTGGGAAAAATTAACTATGGTAAATATATATATATATATATATATATCTTGGTTAAATTTAACCGGTACACGGTCGTTAATTAATTATTTTATCCAACTCATTAAATTTGTCCAAAAAATTGATAAACCCATTACGTATATTATTGATTGAACTTCCTTTCACGTGGCAAGACCACCTTCCGACTAGTCTTTAAAATTACTGCAACAAGACTACAGCCGATAAGCGATTAACAAGGATATAACAATACCGTAACAACATTAGATCTCGCCTATACTCTAAAAAGACTGTAACAGCACCTTAACAAGACTAAATCCCATCTACATTCTAATAAAACTGTAACAACACCGTAACAACACAACATCCCATCTACATTCCAATTAAGACTGACTGTATTAAGATATAATAAGACTGGCCTCTCACATGAATACAATTTTAAAGTTATATGTGCTCGTCCCTAAATCAATAAACACTCCTTTCACTACTCAAGCGCATTCAAGCTTGAGGTTCCTCAACTATGAATATGTAGACAATCTCTTGTTGACTCTGCAACACTAATGTAATATATCATAGTATTCGACAGGGGTCCAAGCAATTTTTGGCATCATCTTACTTTTCAAATTTCTATTGTAAAGAATGTATAGCTAAGACAAAAAAAAAGCTCAATCACATTAGAATGAAACCATTTTAATAACAACTTGCAAATTTTATTATATTAAATGTACCGTAATTTTAGGGTAAAATCTAGGAAAAACATTTCTTTAGAATATATTTTTTTATGTTAGCTCAATTCCTTTTTATAAAATCTTGAAACTTATTAACAAAATTAAACAAATTTTAAGGTGATTAATAAGCATTAACTTGAGATTGAGCAACTTATGGACAAAAAATGGTTTTTTTGATTAATTTGGTAAATACATCAATATGATTTTAAGTATGTGTAGATCTGATTTTTCAGCTAATTTAGGTTATAATCATTATTCCCAACAAGTACTTGGTTTTGATTTTAAATCTTTATTTATAAAACCATGATAATGGTTGGGGTTGAAGTCTATTTATATTTCCTTACCTTTTTTTTTTAGATTATTCTCTCATTTATATTCTAAGACTAATCCCTTGATTTATTGGTTTATATTTCTATATTATCAAATTTTAGTTCCCCTTTATTAAAAAACAATGTATTAAGTATCGCTTCTAATCTAGGTATAATGGGTTTATAAATATAATTAATAATTTATTGATAAGTGCAAAATGGCAGTTAATGAAAAATCATCCTGTGTATAGCCTGAACAAGCAGTGAGAAGCGTTGATAAATAAATTAATTGAAGCCCGTCACTGGTTGTGATTTTAAATATATTTATGACAGCTAAAATAAATTCAAAATTATTATTTTTACATTTATTAATATTAACAAATTAGGATCCAATAAAATGTTTAATTTGTGAACTTAGATTCAGGGATGTATTCAATAATATATTTAACAGGTAGGATCAAGATTAAATCTTTAAAAATGCAGGACGGGCAAGGGCAACATGAGAATTAGGGGAAGGTATGCTGAGCTGGTTGTAGAGTGAGATATAAATGTTTTAAATGGATCAACACCAATTAATTGTCCTTATTAAATATAGATAAAAACTTCCATTCTTATATACCATATTTCATTCTATATTTAAATGTTTTTTATCAATGTTCCTATCAATGTATATTCCCTGGGTTACCACTTTGTCTCAAAGTTGCACATGTTCCCTTCATCCCAATTGGGAGCAACACCCATTCTTAGATTTATTATGATTGACAAACCCTTCCTTTACCACTAACAATAAGTGTATTATTCACTGCTTGTGAATGTGTGGATTGCCAGGTCTACACTGAGGTTCGGATCCACATTAAATTGTAGGTCCTCCATTTCATCTCACAATCACCCTACCATTACACATTAGCGTAAGTGCGTATAACCCGAACGGATAGTAAGACGCGGTGCTAATAATAATAATAATAATATNCTGTAGGTCCTCCATTTCTTCTCATAATCAACCTACCGTTACACATTAGCGTAAGTACGTTTAATACGACCGGATAGATAAACGCGGTGATAATAATAATAATAATAATACACCCATTATTAATCATGTTCTCAAAATAAACCTTGTATTATTAACATGAAGATAATTTTAACAATATATTTAAAAAAATAAACGTTTATTAATATTTTTTTAAATTTGTATAAGCAATAATTGTTTATAACAAAACAACAAAAATTAATATAACACTTAATATTTTAAATTTTGAAATTTAGACATATTATTAAAGTAATAAATATGTGTTTCGAAATTATTAACACATAATTTATATGTTTTTATTTCAGAACTCTGACCATAAAAGTTGTTGAAAATGAACACGAAGTACATATTAACTACTCTGTACATATTTGGTTTTATAAACACTCTAGTGATAAAAAATCTTGAAATAGACTCAACTATATCTGAACTAAAAACAAATATCAAGATTATTATAAACAGTTTATTAAATGAAACTCTTTATTTTCTTGTTATTAATACTGATGAATTATCTAAGGATGAAATAACCTCAGAGATATTCCAACATATTCATAGCGAATAATTCTGTTCCAGTTATATGTATGAAGGATTATTTGTTAGATAATGACATATTTTCTGGGTTGAAGCGAAATGATAACATGGAGAATAGTGTTGGGTTCATCTTTATCATCAACGAAACAAAAGGTGAATGTTTTGTAAATAGCAACTGTATGGACTTTTCATTCTGGAACCCACGAGCTATCTTCCTTCTGGTCATCACCACAACTGTGACAGAGGAAACTGACAAGATGGTGGACATGTTTCGAGACTGCTGGGATAACTTCAACATACTAAATTTAGTGGTTATATTCCAGTATGGAGTTTCATTTGATTTTAATAACATGAGTAAATCTATGAGATTTAACTCGGTAGCACGCACAATAATTTTCAATCCATTCGTTCCTACTGGGAATATTATTAATATTTCTAAAAAAAAGTTGAATGTCTCGAGTAAAATATTTCCAAATAAGCTCTCTGATACTCATGGATATGATATACCTGCCACCACGAGATCAATGTCAGTATATATAAAGAAGAGTTTGGATAGTAAAGGAAAGGAACATGTCACTGGGCTTGATAGGGATATATTTGATATAATAATAGCTAAATTAAACGCATCTTTAGTTAACAAACCATATGAGAATAATGATTTTAAGTTTAACCCTCATGAATACATTGTTTTAAATTCGGAGCCACTTCGAGCAAATAAGTTCAAACAAATGTCCTACCCTCATTATGATATTTGCATCACTTTAATAACACCAAAGGCTCCAGAAATACCAAGATATATGACTACCATTACACATTAGCGTAAGTGCGTATAACCCGAACGGATAGTAAGACGCGGTGCTAATAATAATAATAATAATATTTTTATTATTATTATTATACACCCATTCTTAAATCATGGTTTCAAAATAAACCTTGTTTTGTGAACAAGATGATAATTTTAACAAAATATTTAAAAAAATACGTGTCTATAAATGTTTTGAAAATATGTATGAATAATTTTTTTTTATTGCAAATCAACAAAAATAAATATAACATCCATTATTATAGAAAAGGATTATTTCGTTGCATTGTTGAAAAAATAAAAAGGTGTCTGAATTTATTAACTATCTAATTATATTTTTGTATTTCAGAACTGTAACCATAAAAGCTGGTAAAAATGAACACAAAGAACTTATTAACTACAGTGTATTTATTTGGTTTTATAAACTCTCTAGTGATAAAAAATCTTGAAATAGACTCAACTATATCTGAACTAAAAACAAATATCAAGAATATTATAAACAGTTTATTAAATGAATCTCTTTATTTTCTTGTTATTAATACTGATGAATTATCTAAGGATGAAATAACCTCAGAGATATTCCAACATATTCATAGCGAACAATTATGTTCCAGTTATATGTCTGAAGGATTATTTGTTAGATAATGAAGTATCTGCTGGGTTGAATCGAAGTGATAACATTGAGAATAGTGTTGGGTTCATCTTTATCAGCGACCAGACAAGAGGTGAATGTTTTGTAAATAGCAACTGGATGGAATCTTCATTCTGGAACCCACGAGCTTTCTTCCTTCTAGTCATAACCACAACTGTGACAGAGGAAAATGACAAGATGGCAGACATGTTTCGAGACTGCTGGGAGAACTTCAATATACTCAACATAGTGGTTATATTCCAGTATGGAGTTATCATTTGATTTTAATAACATGAGTAAATCTATGAGATTAAACTCGGTAACACGCACAATAATTTTCAATCCTTTCGTTCCTACTGGAAATATTATTAATATTTCTAGTATAAAGTTGAATGTCTCGAGTAAAATATTTCCAAATAAGCTCTCTGATACTCATGGATATAATATACCTGCCACCACGAGATCAAATGTCAGTATATATAAAGAAGAGAGTGGATAGTGAAGGACAGGAACATGTCAGTGGGCTTGATAGGGATATATTTGATATAATAATAGCTAAATTAAATGCTTCTCTAATCTACAAACCATATGATAATACCGAGTTTACGTTTAACCCTCATGAGTATATTGTTTTAAATTCGGAGCCACTTCGAGCAACTATGTTCAAACAAATGTCCTACCCCCATTATGATATTTGCATCACTTTAATAACACCAAAGGCTCCAGAAATACCAAGATATATGAATATATTTCTAATTTTTACCAAAGAAGTTTGGCTGATGTATTTTCTCACTGTATTTTGTTTAGCAGGAATTTGGAAGTATCTCTCTAACATAGATATTTTAGAAACCAAACAAGAGTTTCTTAAAGATAAATTCATAGAAATATTAAGTATAATGATTCTTGGATCAACAGAATGTAAACCTTCATTTTTCCCACAAAGGTTGATACTTATTATTGGTCTAATCTTAAATATGGTAATAAATAATTCTTATCAGGGTTGCTTAACAAGCTACTTGAGTACTACGAAATATTTACCAGATTTCAAAACATTTGAGGAGGCCGCCTATTCTGGCTTACCAATATCTGTATTTTTGTCAGTTAATGAATTGAAGGAGCTTAGGGATAATATCGATTTAAATGATAGTTTGTCCAAACAGTTATTTAGAAAGTTGATTATTGTAGAGGATGAAGATGTAGCCATTGATCGGATTGCCAACCACAGAAATATGACAAGAATCTCATATAAAATCCCAGCTAGAGCAGTCTCAAACCTGTTAAAGTACTATAAAGATGAGTCTCCTTTGCTTCACGTGACGGATGACTGCTATGCCTCTATGTATGCAGCCATAAACATGGGAAACCAAAACTCACCCTTCATGTCAATATTTAGTACAATACTTCAAAGACTTTGGGAAAGAGGTATAATAGATAAATTGAGAAAAGACTATGTTACCGGCAGTCCACTAACTTCAGTGATAACCAAACCAGTTCCGAGACCAAAAGTTCTAACGCTAGACCATTTACAATCACCATTTTACATTCTAATCATTGGTCTTTGTTTAAGCATCCTCGCATTTATTTTAGAAAAATGTTCTAACAAGTCTTCATTAACATTTTTAAAAACATTCTAAATGAATAGCTGAACGTAAGAGGAGGTTATAGTGAAATCTAAGACTTAGATAGTTTAAATTAAAAATTATAAAATGAATTTATAAATTAAGGAGTTAATAATGTGTTTAATGTATTACGTTGAATAGACAATCACTATAATGTATAATTTAAATAAAATTTTCACAGAGAATCATAGTGTATGATATGAACTATTAAATAAAACTATAATGCATCATTAAGAAAATATATAATGTTCAAATGAGTTGATAAATACTCTTAAATAAATATTAATAAAAAGAATATAATATACAATATAACGTGATAAGAACAATGGCCTTAAGTCTAGATTTGTTTTGAAGTTAAAGTATAAAAATTAAGTCAACATCTGCTACTGATTAGAAAATTGTTTGAAGTTTTTATGTAATGTAGAATAATCTAAGCCTTATCTGTGTTTGTGTCCCATTACTCCTTTTTGACACCGAGCACTGGAAAAAGCCTGGATTACTTCATTCCGACATGTGTATGTACTGTGGTACCATAATCATAAATACTTCAAAATAAATTAAAGGAGGCATGGAGATAAATTAAGATTAAAAGGTATTAGAAGAATTATTGTGAAATATCATTAATATATTATAAAAATAGTAAAGATAAGTTACTAAAAGGAGAAGTATTATAAGGTATTAATCTTCTCGACTCTTGCTCGAAATCTTTTAGTAAATATCTAAGAATTTGATTTGAAGATTGTAATTGTTCATTGAGGCTAGATTTTTTTAATGAAATAAAGCTGCTTGAATAAATAAGTTTTCAGCTGTGTTTAATTTGGTGCCTTAATGACAGAAGTGAAGAGGTTTCATACATAGGTCTATTTTTTTGGGGTTGATGCCTTGCATTTTTTAGATGATTTGCAAATTTTGATTTGGTTCTATTGTATTTAAAATTGGAAAAATATATTTATAACAAACCCTAAAATTTAACCGGGTTTGACCTTGGTAGGTGCTATTGCATTAACAGGTGAGTTGAAATTTTCCATTTTCACTGTATTTAGCATTTTAATTTAAATTGCTGTTACTAGGATTTTTCTTAATTGTATTATTAGTGATAAAATCAATGTTTGATTTATGTTTTTTGATAATGTTTGTGATACGATAAATTATAGAAGCAGTATAAGTGAACTTTACACATTTTTTTCTTTTGATTTAAACTGTTTATATTTTAATTTGTGATGGTAGTAGATAAGTTATTAGATCTTAGTTTGATTTTTGTTTTTTGGTATATTTTGTAACAGTGGAATGAAAATAACCATTATTGGTGGCTATTAGTTTTATAGTATTTAGTTCAGTTTTGTAATTTGATTTGCTTAGTGGTATGCTGAATAAACAATTAATTATACTATTGAAAGTGGCAAGTTTATGAACAGTTGGGTGAATTGAATCATTGGGGATTATTTCATCAGTATAAGTTGGTCTCCTGTATATTTTGTAGACTAGTTTTCTTGGGTGATTTGAATCATTGGGGATTATTTCATCAGTATAAGCTAGTCTCCTGTATATTTTGTAGATTAGTTTTCTTGGGTGATTTGAATCATTGGGGATTATTTCATCAGTATAGGTTGGTCTCCTGTATATTTTGTAGACTAGTTTTCTTGGGTGATTTGAATCATTGGGGATTATTTAATCAGTATAAGTTGGTCTCCTGTATATTTTGTAGACTAGTTTTCTTGGGTGATTTGAATCATTGGGGATTATTTCAATCAGTATAAGTTGGTCTCATGTATATTTTGTAGACTAGTTTTCTTGGGTGATTTGAATAATTGGGGATTATTTCATCAGTGTAAGTTGGTCTCATGTATATTTTGTAGACTAGTTTCCTTGGGTGATTTGAATCATTGGGGATTATTTCATCAGTATAAGTTGGTCTCCTGTATATTTTGTAGACTAGTTTTCTTGGGTGATTTGAATCAACTGGGGATTAATTCATTAGTATAAGTTGGTCTCCTGTATATTTTGTAGACTAATTTGCTTGGATGATTTCAATCATTGGGATTATTTCATCAGTATAATTGAGTCTCCTGTATATTTTGTAGACTAGTTTTCTTGGGTGATTTGAATCATTGGGGATTATTTCATCAGTATAGGTTGGTCTCCTGTATATTTTGTAGACTAATTTTCTTGGGTGATTTGAATCATTGGGGTGTATTTCATCAGTATAATTGGGTCTCCTGTATATTTTGTAGACTAGTTTTCTTGGTTGATTTGAATCATTGGGGATTATTTCATCAGTATAGGTTGGTCTCCTGTATATTTTGTAGACTAATTTTCTTGGGTGATTTGAATCATTTGGGATTATTTCATCAGTATAGGTTGGTCTCCTGTATATTTTGTAGACTAGTTTTCTATGCATTTTTTTAGAAACATTGAAGTCCAAGTATTTAATAATGCCATTAATTTCATTCTCAATAGTGAAAGTGAAAGATTGAGAATGAATCGAATGGAATTATTATCTACTTAGACATCAATATTTCTAAATATTTGCATAAAAAATTGTCTACAAAATATACAGGAGGCCAACTTATACTGATGCATTAATTGCCAATGATACAAATCATCCAATATCTCAAAAACTTGCCACTTTCACTAGTCTAATTCATCGTTTACTCAATATCACGCTCAGCCAATCAAATTACAAAAATGAACTAAATATTATCAAACTAACTGCCACAAATAATGGTTATTCTAATTCCACTATTTATAAAATCTTAAAAAAAAAAATATTCATTAACTTCTCTACTACCCTCATAAATGAAAACCCAAACAGCTCAAATCAAGAGAAAAAATTGATTAAATTCACTTACAATGGTCCTGAAGCTTATCGTATCACAAACATAAAAAAAACATTTCTCTTACCACTGTAACACATCCTTACTCATTTCTTTACCTCGTAGGAATAGGCCACTAACAAAAATACTACAAGGATAAGATGGAGTCATCTAACATAACAATACTATAGAGAAAACAGAATAAGCAAGAGTTAAGTGTAAAGAGTAATTTAATTCATTCAAAAAAATAACAAACCGTAATTTTAGGGACCTTAATCTCTTCAATTATCTAGTAGAACGAAGAAAAACATAGTTGATTACATTAATGCTAAAGAAGATTAATGCAATTAGAGCACGCTAGCATTATATCAATAAAGCAATTAATAAACAGTAAATCAATATCCATCCAATAAAAATATAAAAAGATTGAAGAGCCTTTCTAATTTGTTACAAAAGCGTCTGATTATCTACAGACATTACGAAAACATTAACCTTTCCAAAGTAAAGTTATATCATGATTTTACATACTTTTACTTTAAATATCTCGACTTTAAATATTAAATTTTACACAAAATGAAAGTACCTTCAAGTACTACAATACAAATTTTAACTAAAAACATTACGTTAAAATATACACGAGAGTTTAACATCTCAAACCTAATGCAAACTCACGCGGTACTACTTGAATCAGCATCGTTCAACTACTAAACAAAGTCTAACAATGGTATTAAGTTAATGAACTTTAGAAGTTTGCCAAATTTACGTTACACAAAATATTGAATTGTAAATAAATTAATTTAAATGTAAAACAACAAAAGCTAGAATAATACGGAAAGTCCAGATAATTAAGATACATGATTTTAATATATTTAAAAAAAACCATATTAACAGAGTATTTTAACTTTCCTTTACAGTGTCCAGAATTTTAGAAGTCGTCTCCTGATGATATAAAATAATATCCACAGTCCATCCATCATAGCTTCGATATAAAAAGTCGAACATTTAATATAGCTAACAGAGGTCCATCCTCTTCGGTGCCGAATTCAAAAGTCGAACATTTAATAAATCTAACAGAGGTCCATCCTCTACGGTGACGAATTCAAGAGTTAAATAACATCTTCCCTACATCCATATTATATAGTGAGCTAACTGCGTAGGAATTTTGGTAGGAATACTCCATTTTAAGCTGGGTGACGCCGCAGCATGGAGGGGCATGCCTTCTCTGGCACGTACGCCAACTTGCTTGTAAGTCGCTGATTGGTAATCCCGCTTCGTGTAGACGCTTCTCTGGTTTGTTGACAAAACATCTTTTTGACTGATTGGCTGCTGACGTCAGAGAACAGGTGATGGTTGCTCCTACCCGCACACAGAGGGATGCAATGTTCGCGTCCTCTTTTCGCCAGGTGTGCAGGAAAAACGCCCATCAGATGCATTTGTGTCAGCCAGGTCGGAACATCGAGTGTTGATACATCAAGGCAAGGTTGCCCCGTTCCTCGATTTAGTACGTTTTGAAGTCAGCCAGGTCGGAACATCGAGTGTTGATACATCTAAGGCAAGGTTGCCCCGTTCTTCGATTTAGTACGTTTTGAAGTCAGCCAGGTCGGAACATCGAGTGTTGATACATCAAGGCAAGGTTGCCCCGTTCCCGGATTTAGTACGTTTTGAAGTCAGCCAGGTCGGAACATCGAGTGTTGATACATCAAGGCAAGGTTGCCCCGTTCCTCGATTTAGTACGTTTTGAAGTCAGCCAGGTCGGAACATCGAGTGTTGATACATCAAGGCAAGGTTGCCCCGTTCCTCGATTTAGTACGTTTTGAAGTCAGCCAGGTCGGAACATCGAGTGTTGATACATC
>CABFOW010000158.1:48601-100808 GCA_902141385.1 Timema californicum
GAAGTAATATTTTGTGTGACACCCTTGTCATCTTCCTCAAACGTCTACATCAAGAAGCTAAAACAGTTTTCGATCTGTAGAGTTGCGATTGACACTCTCTTAGATGTATTGTTTACATAGGCTGGTCACACACCAATATATTATAATTGATAGCACGATGGAGGACCTTACACATCAGAGAGTTGAATCACCCCGAGTCTAGCCGAGTCAAGAGTCCATGATGCGGCAGATTACAGATTTCGTCAGTACAGCCGAGTCAGGGGACGGCCAGACCTGGTGTGATTATTGATAGGTTAAGCACACTTGCTACTAACAGCTTAATTTAATTAGTAAAACCATAAACTCTATATATATATATATATATATATACCATAAACTCTCTCTATATATATACCATAACTCTATATATATATATATATATAGATACCATAAACTCTCTCTATATATATACCATAAACTCTCTCTCTATATATATATATATATATATATACCATAAACTTTCTCTCTATATATACCATAAACTCTCTCTATATATATACCATAAACTTTATCTCTATATATACCATAAACTCTCTCTCTCTATATATATATATATATCATAAACTCTCTCTATATGTATATACCATAAACTCTCTTTATATATGTATATACCATAAACTCTCTCTTTCTCTTTCTCTCTCTCTCTCTCTCTCTCTATATATATATATATATATATATATATATATATATATATATATATATATATATAAAGAGAGAGAGAGAGAGAGAGAGTTTATGGTTTATGTATATATAACCGATATGTTAAAATACTTCAATATTATAATCAAAGTAGGCCCTTACAAATAAAAGTCACCATTATTGTGGAGAGAGAATGGGAAAACCGTAATAATAAATCACCCTCAGTTCACTGAGCCAAGATACGAACTTTTGCCTCTTACTATCATGGTCTACAGTGCAAAAATTCCAAACTTCTGGCACAAAATATGGGGATTTTTGTTGCACTTTAGATTTTTAAGAACACAAGCTCTAGCTATTTTAACTAGAGCAGTACGAAACACTTTTTAGTTACATCTCGGCTACGTTTGTGTGAGTGAAAATATAGTGTGTGTTTTTTGTTTGATATGGATTTAAAAAGAAAATAGCCAGCACATGTAAAAGTAGATTTTTTTTCATTACTCTCTTGGGGTATTCGGTTAGATTTAAATCACAATTGGTGTTTCAGCCTCTTTTTTTTTTCACTTTGCTTGAAAGCCTTTTCACGTTCACGATATAATAGTGGTACTTTATATTAGTTTCATTTTAATATAATATTATTTAATGTCTCTGATCACAAAATAGTAGATTATTAGCGTTCCATTTTAATACACTTTATTTTAATACCATTTAAAGAGTACGACAACAAAGGTAATATTTAAATCTATAAAATATTAACTTCTAGAAAATATGGGTAAATGGAATGTCCAAAAATAAACCATAGATTGGTCAGTGAATAGTTATAACTATAGCCCATCCATTCTGTTGAAGTATAATAAATAAGAAATATACTATTATTACATGTTGGTTTATTTAACCATACATATGTATATTGTAAATTGGCTCCACCCAAGCCACTTTAACTTCCTGCATTGTGTGAAAACGCAAATTTTACAGTAGTTTGAAAAAGTTATATAGTACTTCTAAAATGCGTTGGGTACTGATAATAACAGTTAATGGGTAGATGCTTCATTCACCACAATAGTAAATTTAGTATCAATATTCAGATATGAATTAAATCCATTGTAATAATTATCTTAGGATGGTCATCTTACCTACCCTTTTCTTATATCTGGTTGAGACAAGATCTCCTCTACCCCCCTTTATCTACTACATATGATTTATTTTGCTTTTTTTCCCCTCTTTTATCTTTCACTCTTCTTTTCCTGTGTCATATCCCGTATCAACAAAACAAACTGTTACTTGAGAGCTGTAATGGCAGGCAGTCTGAAGACAGAATAATAGAGAAATTATTTAGAGATCCCCCGTCATTAATAACCGCATTGACAAGTTTTGGACAAGACAGGGTGAAGGGTGGATAAGGGTTAGGTGGGAATGGGTGAAGAATCTTTTCATACATTCATTTTCAAAAGGGGCTTTCTGCAAGAAAGAGTGAAGGAGAAGGGTTTAATAATGGCGGATTAGTGAGTGTGTTGAAAATGCACTTTCTTGCTCCTATCCTGTCAACTTTGTGTTACGAGGTAACAAGTCATTAGTCATTCACGTCAGAAGATGAAAAACCAACTGTGATAAGCTGTTGTTTTAATTCCTTTTGGAACTTTTCCTGTTGTTATTTTTACATATTTGAAGAGATAGACGCACTCTACTGAATTCGGTTAGCCATCTTGCATTCAGTTGATCACTGCTTGATTACATAAATATTAGGGTAGACGTTCTCAATTAAATCCGGTTAGCCAAATAGCATTGCGTTATCACTGCTAGATTTATTGTATATTTGGGTAAATTAGAGGGTAAGAGGAATAGAAATGGAAAGGCCAGGACAGGATAGAGAAGGCACGACTAAGGTGGTATGGACATGTGAGATGAATCGAGAGGGAAAGGATGTCGGATATGGAGGTGGGGAGTAGGAGGCCAAGAGGAAGACCAAGGGACAGATGGTTGACTGTAGTAAGGAGGAGTGTGGAGGAAAGAGGAGAGGACTGGGGTAAGTTGGAGGGAGAGAGGTGATGGGAGGAAAGGAGGTGGTGTATAGTCTTGAGCTCCAAACAGACCCAGCCAGTGTTTGGAAGCTGTCCATGATGATGAGGATAAATGTTCTCTATTGTATTCGGTTTGGCACCCAGAGCTCGGTTAACCAGTGACAGTGAGAAGTAGGTATCGGGTAACTGATTGCTAACATAGCAATGCCAAGGTTATATGGAATGGAACAAGAGCTTAGGTCTGTATTATTTCAGTTTTTATAGCAAAAAACTGGTTTTGGTCAAATTAAAATTTGATCTTATATCAGTATGTACTATTAATTTAATTTTCTACATCTCGCCATCTCAACAATTCTATATTATATGTTATTGGCATAGTGGAATTTGGCCATGAAGTAGTCTCCCCATTTAAAAAATGTCTATGGAACTGTCAGTATGCTCGTGACAAATATTCAAGAACCTCTTCATATTCCTATCGCTGAAAATCAAAATAAATATATATACTGTAGCAGCATTCTATTTATTTTGGCTGACAAAAAGGTGTTTAAGGTGCGGCCGAAGGGAGTGCAAGTAATTTTACAGTTTTTATATCATTACATTTTTTGGCTAAAATAAATCAAATATTTCTCCAGTAGCAACATAGAGTTTAGTTTTCTGCACATGCTAATATCAACAGATCTTGAATATCTCTCAAGAGTGTTGTGTAATTTTGTCAGAACTCTTTAAATAAGGATAAAAAGTTTTGACAAAATTCCAGGACTTCCTTGACAGATATTCTAGATTTGTTGATACTAGCACGTGCTGAAAACTAAACTCTATGTTGCTACTGGAAAAATATTTGATTTATTTTGGCCAAAAAAATTCAATTTTATGAAAACTGTAATAATACTTGCGCTCCCTTCGGTCGCACCTTAATATTGACACCATAAATTAAAATATACCTTGGTTGGCGTTGCATTCCACCGTAATTTAAAATCCCTTTCACATGACTTTTTTCCGACACTACAATCCCTCCAACATTCCTCTTTTTATTCAACGTGGACCTCCGAGATGGATGGAATGAGGAATCTCCCAGGCATATTGAATTTGATTTCTGCGCTAGCTACAAATCGGTCCGTCACAAGACGAAACTTATCGGACAGTACAAAATGTACTGAATACGATTTGTGATTAAGTGATTAGAGTTATTGACCATATGTCTATAGATCCTTGTTTGACCCCCAGTGGTAGTGACGTAAGCATTTTACCATGTAATATAATATGTAGTAGTTCATTCTTATCTGGTATCACTTAATGATTACTAATCTATCACAGACTCGGCCTTAAAATATTAGTAAAGAATGACCCTGGGCACATGAATATTCCTGGATAGCTCAGAGGTTAGAGCATTGGCGTACTAATTCAAAGGTCCCAGGTTCGATTCCCGTGTCCATGTCTCATTTTTCAATTTCAAGAATATTAATAAAGAACACGATTTACAAACGAAGTTCACTCCAGAGTATGAACAATACAGTTCCTGGCAATAAAAAAGAAGATCAGCCTAACTGTAAATAGAGCCCGATACAATTAGATACAGTATAGTTTTGGCAGGGAGGACTTATTAGAAAATGAATCTTATTATGGAAAATATTTGAACATTTTACTATATTATTAGTGTTATTTTATAAGTATTGATAATATTTATCTAAAGTGACAGCTGAAGGTCACACGACTTGACGTATGAATACGTGAAGATAAATTTAAATTTTTTCTAGCTGTCATATCACTACCTATGAAAATTGTACAGTAAATAAGCAGACATACTACTTATTGATTAAGTGTTATTTAGTTAGCGAATAATAAATACCTAGGCAGTAAGACTGGTTAGGTATAACTTCAGGTGAAGTTTTTATATCATGTGCAGAAATAATCTGAGTGGCTAGGCTGTTCACGTTAGTTACTTCCAATAAATAAAAATACTATAAATACCATGTGTTCATAGGCTATGCTACCTGCTCTGCACCGGTAACTTTTCTGAAAGGGGAGAGTAGTCCAGTAAGACCACCTAGTACAGCCCCGAGATTATTTTTCATGCGTGAGAGTGTGTATTGTGATGTAAATTAACCTACTTTCCACATCCGGTTAATTTACCGTTATTCCCTCACCCACATCTCCCTCCCCTCAAGGTTATTTTCCGTGAGCAAGTATTGTGATGTCAATTAACCCTCTTTCCAAATCCGGCTGTACCAGGTGGTCGTACTAGACTACTACCAAAGGTTAATATATTATGTTTTAACCACTATTGGCTACCTTTTTTTGTAAATATATACAATTACATACTTAAATAATATAGATACATATATCTGACTATAATTGATGTCGAGTTATATAAGGCTTTATAATAAAGTTCCTTATTCGGCTATACTTGAGGTCAAGTTATATAAGGCTTTATAATAAAGTTCCTTATTCGGCTATACTTGAAGTCAAGTTATATAAGCCTCTATAATAAAGTTCTTTCTGCGGCTATCCGACTATACTTAAGGCCATGTTTTACAGAAACTCCCACCAGTTCAATACATTCCGAAAGGGCACTCTAGCATAGATAAGGGCCACGTCCAGCCAATGCTGTGATTAATTACACTCTTAAAAGGGCTGACCCGACCGAGTCCGTGGCAGAGAATGGCTGAAGGGGGGCTTAAGAACACGCTAGAGAGGTTTCGGTTTGCTCCCTGGTTCATGTATAAAGGGATTTTTTTTTAAATTATCTAACTAGTGTGAAATAAATAGAGATATCTCAATTTTCTTAGCTTCTGTTTAATTTTACTTAATCAAACACCATAAAAATAAACAGATGATATTCTAGTTTTAAAAAAAATCTTCATTTGTAAACATAGTGGACAAAGGTTTAAAAATTAAAGTAATATCTTATTTTTATGAATCCATATGGAATAATTTTTTTAAATACTGTTTCTCAGTGTCGTCTTGTTTTATATTTTGTTTATTTAAATTTGGTGAAGCATTTTCAAGAATTACACCATCATCAGTATAATGTTATATTGAAGAGATAAATACTCATGGCCTGACTACACTTAATATATTCTCTGAGGGGAAAGGAAGGCTATTATTTGGAAAAACCGTTGTCATCACATGGTTTTCCTGTTTTCAATCTTCCCTTGATTATAAGATAACTTTTGCAACGCTGGTTTGTCGATGTTGCCAGTAGCTCCTTATTAACCTAGCACACAACTTTCCAAAATAGGTTTAAAAGTGGAGATTTGGCAACAGTTAAAATGGAAGAAAACAAAGATAAAGCTTTTCTCTCTAAGACGTGCAGTTCCCTCAGAGGTGAAATTCAGTTTAACACCTAACTTATCTTGATGTATATTGACTTTTAAATTTGGATACTCTAGGATTTCTTAACAGATTTGATCCACCTCTCTTTCCCTTAGCCAGTTAATTAATGGCTTTTTGTATCTGCTACATTCGAAAAATGAAGATGGTTATTTCATGACATGGACAATTTTCTGGCCATTCCATGAATTGGCTTCTTCGTTCGTCCATTTCACGGACCAGATAAAGACTCGTCCAGTTCACGAATTGGGTAGCGTTTGGAGCTACCTAGCCCATAAACAAGCTAGAGGAAAAATATCCCTGTGTTAACGTATCTTTGATTAATATTAATTAATTTTTTTTTACCTCCACTACTGTTTCCATCCTGTGGCCTGGTTCAGTTTTTTATTCATGCCATATATTTTTAACTACCTGTCGTAGCTTCAAATGCCTTATAAGTTAACTCAAGACTAGGACAGGCACAACATCCAGACCCTGGCCGTTAATTCGTCACAATGAAAGATTAAACCCGTATTTCACCAACGAACATTTTTTAGGCCATGTCAGGAATCGAGCCCGGGACAATTAGATGAGTAGGCAAACACGCTACTAGCTGAGCAAAGATGTCGGACAGTGACTATGCTATAGATCAGCGGTTCCTAACGTGGAGTACACCTACCCCCAGAGGTACGTGACAGGATGTTTGGGTGTGCGTGAAAATAATTGAATAATGGCGGAAAGAATTACTACATATGCCAGCAGTGTAATACAAAATATCAGTCAAAAGTTATTAAATTAACTTAATGATGTGGCGAAGGGTGGTGCGGGTTTTCTTCTATGTTTGACATTGAGAAAATGATTTAATGTCAAACATAAGATAGATTAATATTTATATTAATAGATTAATAAATAAATAAAATGTTATCAGTTTTATTTTAACTTTTGCTTTTGAATGTAAAAATACATTCCACCTTATTATTAGATTGTTTTTTAATCCCATTATTTGATAATTTATTTTCAGTTGCAACAAATAAATTATAAGTAACTACAACTGTACTATTTAGAATGTGGAGAATGTCAGGCCTCCGCCGTGGTTCGGATTTCACGTTAAACTGTAGGTCCTCCATTTCATCTCATAATCACCCTACTATTACACATTAGCGTAAATGCGTACAACCCGAATGGATAGTATGACGTGATGCTAATAATAATAATAATGATAGTACAATAATTTACAGTTCATGAAATTTGCAAGAGTTCTTGTAATTTTCTTCCAGTTATTTAAGTGGTCAATAGAAGAGATCAGTTCACAGAATGGGTAGAATGTTCAACTAATTCATGAAATGGGACAGTTTCACTAAGTGTGCGTGACATATGCGAGCGTGCATCACATATCCATTATTCCTGTGATACAGTCGGCTCGAAATCGTTAATCTACATGAAAACTACTGCACTTGGATCGTTTCAATGGAGATAAGGAGTTAATAGATGTTCCTAATAAAGAACAGTGTTGAAATATAAAATATATTTGGATATTGCAGGAAATATGGCATTTTTGAACTTTTTAGAAAGGTTTCACAGATAAGCACTGTGCACAAATCCTTGTTCTGTCATAATAGAGACATACCGTAGTTATTAACAAGACACTTTGTCGCTTTGTTCTCCATCGTCACCACGGAAAATTTCGACTAATCATTCGAATACGATTATACTGCTCAAATTTCTGGCAGATTTTGGGTATTTTATTTTCAATGAAACAAATAGCCGAAACTATTGTTAATGCAATTTAGTGGGGATAGTCCCTCTTAGATATCATGTTCTGAAAATTGAAAAATGACACCTGGACACGGGAATCGAACCCGGGACCTTCTGCTTAGTACGCCAATGCTCTTACCACTGAGCTATCCAGGATTCGTCCCGTGCCCATGGTCCCGTAGCCGAAGGTCCCGAGGTTCGATTCCCGTGTCCAGGTGTCATTTTTCAATTTTCAGAATATGATTTCTAAGAGGGACTATCCCCACTAAATTGCATTAACAATAGTCTCGGCTATTTGTTTCATTAAAATATGCAATCCTGTACAATTATATATATAATTGTCAATTGGCAGCAAAATCGCCAACTACCGAGTCGCTGATGGCTGCGTTGTCCGATGGCTGTGATCTTAGATAATCACATGTTTATAAGCCGACGACTTCCACGCCAATCTCAGACTCTGCCTTAAACTATGAGTGAAGAATGACCATGAGTACGGGACGAATCCTGGATAGCTCAGTGGTAAGAGCATTGGCGTATTAAGCCAAAGGTCCCGGGTTCGATTCCGGTGTCCAGGTGTCATTTTTCAATTTTCAGAACATATTTTATTTTCCCTTTACCTCCCATACCTCGTGCGAGCTGGGAGCTGTGTTGAGCCTACTATGAGCATTTACTCTATGTGATAAGCTCTAGGTGCCACCTTCCTCAACCCTCCCTTATCACCTCCTTTTAAATTCATAGGTCACCATTTTTAAATATTTCACTAAACGTTTCATTAATAGTTTAATGTAATATTTTTACCTGCTTAGATGGCCATATGATCTAACGCACTACTCTTGCAGTAGACTATATGGCTGATGACTGGGAGATTAAGGTTCGAATCTTGGTCGGGTGTGCTGAGGATGATTTTCCCAAAATGTCTTTCCACTCTTCCTCGAGTCAAATGTGATTACACTTCTTATAAATATTACCTTCCTAATGACTAAAACCATTAGCGTAATTAGTACAAAATCAAATAACCCGAACGGGTAGTAAGACACGTTGATAAAAAAATATGTATTTATTTGTTTGTTTGCCTGCTTGTTCATTTAGGCTGTCTGCCCAACGAATTCCGGTGTAGCAACTCTTGCGTGGATCTAGTGCGGAGGTGCGACAGGAACGCTGACTGTGCTGACGGGGAAGACGAAGTTGGCTGTGGTGAGTTCAATCTGGTGACGTCACCTGTCATACCTGGCCCTCTAGCGCCAGGTATACACACATTGTCCCGTTTGTTCGCACTCGTTTTTATGTTTTAGACTCGTAAAACAAAGAGAAGAAACACATTGCCTGAAGGAAAAGCTAACCCTTTCAGTGGTCCACTGAGCTCGTTTATAAGGGTAGAATGAAATAATTGCTGTAATATAAGTAATAATAATAATAATAAACATTAATCCGCCTGGTAAAGCTATACTTAGTATTTATGTGAATGGTAGAACTCGCCCCCTTGAATTAACAAAAGAGTTTAAGTACATCATAAAAAGAATGATTTTATGTTCATACCTTTATTAAAGTTTTAGGATTTATCTTTGAGTTTTAAATTGAAATATCTCCTGTATTAATTTCTATTAGAATTATAAGTTTAATTCAAGTTTAAAAATACTGTATAGTTTATATTTGAATTTCAAGTTGAATATCTCCTGGAATTCTTCTTTGGAATTCAAGCTTAAAAATCGTGTATAATTTATCTTTGGGATTTCAAATTAAACATCTTCTTTAATTCTTCTTTGGATTTCAAGTTTAAAATATTTGTAACATTTCTCTTTGGTTTTCGAGTTTAATGCCTCCTAATTACACTTTATATTTAAAGTTTATTTATCTTGTATAATTTCCCCTTGGATTTGGAGATGATGTTTCTCCTTGGTTATTGAGTTAGTCTAAAAACTAATTAGTTTTATATTCATTAGAATATTTATTCATATAGAATAGCCGTTGTTCACATGGCCTAAGACCTCAATTTTGGAAGAATATTTCCAATTTTAAAAAAAACGCTTTGGGTAGACGATCGATATTTTAGAATATAGAATTAAAATCACCCTGAAATGAGCTCCATATTAAACTAATAAATTTTTAATCAGATGACATATTGAATTAGTTAACCAGATTGACAAACTATTAAGGCCTATATATGTCAATCAGCCTTGGTTCAAATAATTTCTCTACCAAGATTCGTTAAAGTTGGTCGAAGCATTTTACAATCAGAGCGGAAAAAACAGACGAAATTCCAAATGGTCACGTGACCATTAACAATAACTTGGTGACCTGGTGGTATAGGAGTAAGGTGTTGAACTTCTGTGCTGGGGTCCGGGGTTCAATCCTTGATCCCGGCACAGATTTATCTGATTACGAAACCCTTCCTTCACCTCTGACAAGAAGTGTATTAATCACAATTTGTGAGTGTGTGGAATGCCAGGCCCCCGCCGTGGTTCGGATTCCACGTTAAACTGTAGGTCCTCCATTTCATCTCACAATCACCCTACCATTAACATTAGCGTAAGTGCGTATAACCCGAACGGGTAGTAAGACGCGGTGCTAATAATAATAATAATAATAATATAATAATAATAAAAATAACAATAACTCACCTCGCTAGAAAAAATATAAACTATTTTAATGGGTCTACCAAATGTAAAATTATTGCTACAGATATTATATTCTTATCTTTTCGTAATAGCCCTTTGGCTGTTAACATACTATAAACTAAAATAATCATTGATACAAACTTTACAAAGATGTATGGTAGTTAATTGACAGTATTTTGAAAGCACTACTTAAAATTTAATCTAGCTTTTGATAGAATTTTGATTTTTTAATGGATTAGTAGATAATTGAATTATAAAGCTGTCAAAAACAGAAATATTGTAAATTATTGCCTCCATAATAACTATATTTTCTAAAACTAACCTTCTTCGGGTGTGTGTAACATAGTGTCTAATTTTTTTTACATCAATCCCCGTTTCAAGCGTTTGGCAGATTCTTTTATTCAAACCATATATTTTCCCCTACCAGCTGGCTAGGCCCGTCGTAGCTTCTTAATATGACTTGTAATCTTAAGGCCGATTCCCACGGCGCTTGTTTTGACGGATTCGGCTCGTATATTACATTGTCACAGGTCGTGGGACCGATAGATGCGCGTTGGCTCGGTACGGCTCGGGTGTTCCCGTTAATGGTCGGTAAATGCTTGAAACATCAAAGGCCTGTGGTTCGTCTGATGACGAGCCAGTATTGGCTCGGGCACTGGGCCCTAACTACTGATATGGGTAGAGCAAACCACGTGTCGTGGGAATGGTTAGGCTCGTCAATCAACGAACCACATGCTCGCGAATCTACAAACCACGAGCCGTTCGTGACATCAGGTCGTGGGGACAAGGCTTAAGACAGGCATAAAATCCAGTCCCTAGCTGTTAATTTATCAATGTTAAAGTGTAAACCCATATTTATCATCAATAATAATTGTTCAACCATTACGGGAATCGAACTGACCCTTAGCTCACTATACCGATAGAATACTGACTGAACTAAGATTTTGGACACAGAGTATCTGATATATGACTAAAAATATGTTTTAGTTTTTATTCAATTAAAACCAAAGTAAAGTCGTGATGATGTTCATTATGTAATGTTAGGAAAAAATTATATTTTTGATTAGTCACGCGTCTTACTATCCATTCTAACTATACGGCTTTAATTATACGATGAGTTTAGGTATGATGAAGTTAGAATTTAAGGAAATGTATCTTCAATATAGTCGGCATAAGTTTGAATACTAATCTCCCAGACAACGAAAAGTAGAGATTTACATTTGGTTTACATGCCCACCGATGAGAATGAATACATTATGTTAAATAATTTTCAAAATGAACTTAAAGGGAGCAATTATTGATTATTATTATTATTATTATTATTATTATTAGCACCGCGTCTTAC
Source organism: Timema californicum (assembly GCA_902141385.1). Lineage (NCBI taxonomy): Eukaryota > Metazoa > Arthropoda > Insecta > Phasmatodea > Timematidae > Timema > Timema californicum. The sequence continues at coordinate 60,319 of CABFOW010000158.1, forward strand.
TACCCGTTCGGGTTATACGCACTTAGGTTAATGTCTAATGGTAGGGTTATTGTGAGATGAAATGGAGGACCTACAGTTTAACGTGGAATCCGAACCACGGTGGAGGTCTGGCATTCCACACATTCACAAGATGTCTTGTCATAGGTGAAGGAAGGATTTGGTAATCAGATAAATTTATGCCGGGACCGGGGATTGAACCCCGGCCGTCAGCATAGAAGTCTGACACCTTACCCCTAGACCGCCAGGTCACCTCTTGATTATTGATTAGTTAATAAAATAAAAGTATTTTGTTTGTTATTTACTAATAAATCAATACCACGCAGTGGTTAATATTCCTGAAACGGTGTTTCCGTTACACTTGAGATTGGCTATGTTCTTGTTTGTAAATATGCCAGTTATAAGCAGATTAATAGATTAGATTTGAAGGGTTAGTATAAAAAAGGATAAAGTCCAATTTTAACGGTCATCTGTTAGACAATCACGAGGCCTTTAGATTATGGTTAAAATTAAGTTCTTTATTTCATTTAAATTATTTAAAAAAATAATTGTTGGGGTCCTTATGGGGCTTGGGATATAAAAGTAATTGTCCTGGAAAATATGTGAAATATCACTTTCCTCCTTTTACTTTGTAGCCTTCATTTAAAAGAGGCTAAAGGGATTCAGTAGGCTACATAATCATCCTCTTCCTCTAGTACAGATTCAGTAGTTTTATCAAAAACCTAGAGGCTTGGATAACTTATAGAAAGAAAAATGGAAGATTGAGTGAGTTATAACAAAACACTGGAGGCTTAAGCAACTCCATTCATGAGAAGCTCTAATTACTCTGATAGATCAGAGGTAATCTTACTTACATTAATAACAAAATCAACTCAAGAAAATCACGTAATTGCTAACATAAAGTGTTTACAAAAATAAGTAAAATCAGATTTTTATTTTTGAAGATAAATCAACACAATGCCATCACTTATTAATGATAAGATTTTAATAATATATATCTTATTCCAAACGGCTCAAATTATTGTGAATACAACCAGTTTTCCTTTATAAAGAGTATTGTCTGCATATTTATGTATTTAAATTAATTATTCCAGGATTTGTCACAAACTATGATATAATCGATGATAACGTATGTAACCTTTGTTTATTTTTTTAGGTAGCAAGCTTACCTTGCTTTGTTCCGCTATGATAGGGCCATAATTTAATCCATCAAGGTAAGATTGCTACCATTCAGGGAAAACGTAGTGTATGAGTGTGTCCTAGCATTTATTTTCGTTTAATGTCTTTAAATGGTACATTTTAATTAAGTGTATAGTTGTTGCGAGGTTTTTAGAGTAATTCAGGATACAAGTACATTCCTTGCCTTCATTTCCCCACTCATGTTTTAATGAAGAAAGAAAATAACGTGTCTGCCACATTTTAGTCCAAGAATTGGTCACAGTAGACTTTGTGGTATCGTGGAACTCGTACTACTTCTCTAGGATTGTACTCGCTCTGAAGTGGAAACTTGCTTAAGAGTTTTAAGTAAAATCGCTTGTAGAAACACTTTGGAATATATCATCAGGGATTCCAAGACGGAGCTTGTTATGCGTCTCTTGTTGTTTCTCTTACCACAGTATTAACATATTTTCACCCGCCTCGGTGGCGTAGTTGGCTAACGCGCTTGTCGTGTTGAGCTCGACTGCTGAGGACGGGGAGATCGAGTTTCGAATCTTGGTCGGGTGAACTGAGGGTGGTTTTTCCTAAATGGTTTTCCACTCTCACTCCACGCAAATGCGGGTTCACTTTCTCTAATTCAACCTTACCAATTCTTAGTCCATTAGCGTAATTAGTACTTAAAAGCGTATAACCCGAACGGGTAGTAATACGCGGTGCTAAATATTAATTTATTATTACTTTTTTTTATATATAAATCTAAACAAAAATTGATATTATTTGGTGTTTACTAAGATCCAAGGGAAATAAGAGGATTGTTCCAACGTTTTTTGTTTGTTTTTTTTGGTAGTGAAAATGATTAAGACCTGCTTCGGTGGCTGCATGGTATAACGCGCTAGTCTCGCAGCAGACTAGACTGCCGATACCGGGGGAGATCGAGGTTTTAATCTCAGTCGGGTATACTGAGGATGGTTTTTCCTAAATGGCTTACCATTCTCCCCATGCAAATGCGGATACATTTAATCTAAATATGTCCTTTATAATCACTAAAACCATTAGAGTAAATAATACATGAGCATATGACCCAAACGGGTTGTAAGACGCGTTTCTCGAAAAAAAAAATAGCAATTAGGAAAATAGGTTTAGAAGATAGCGTGGAGAAGATTAGACTAGTACACTCTGTTTGCCCTGAAAGGTAGCAACTTTATTTGTTGGCCAAAATATGGCCCTATCTTGTAAGATGCGTCGTGGAGGAATCATGCTTGATAATCTCTGCTACCATTCAGGTCTAAAGAAAGATACACCATATGGAGAACACAATATCTATACACATAAAAGGTGACCTGGCGGTCTAGGGGTAAGGTGTCAGACTTCTGTGCTAGCGGCCGGGGTTCAATCCTCGGTCCCGGTACATATTTATCTGATTACCAAACCCTTCCTTCGCCTCTGAAAATACATCTTGTGAATGTGGGGAATGCCAGGCCTCCACCGTGGTTCGGATTCCACGTTAAAATGTAGGTCCTCCATTTCATCTCACAATCACCCTACCATTACACATTAGCGTAAGTGCGTATAACCCGAACGGGTAGTAAGACGCGGTGCTAATAATAATAATAATAATAATAATAATAATAATAATATACACATAAAGACTGAAAGACCGGACTCACTGACTCATTAGCATATCTCACAATACCCCTGGATTTGTAATCTTTAAATTTGTCAGGTCGCAAGCATAAGATACGAAAAGTTTTTATGAAATTCAACCCCGAAGGAGGAAAAATGAGGGTTAGAAAATTGTGCTCGATGATATGGACAGTTGGAATTGGGAAGGGAGGTATAAAACTTAAAATATAGGGAAATTTCAAAATGGGGTTCCGAGAAAACACTTTTTGCATGTATTATAACAATAAAATGTGTCTGTCCAAATAACCTAATAAATCTTGAGATATTAAATTTCTAGTTGATAAAAAATGGTAGGGCGCTTTAAAACTTCCAAAAATAATAGATATGACTACTTATCAGAGTGGTGGAAAATTAAAATTGGGCAGGCAGTCAAAGGGGCCACTACAAACAATAATAAAAAAGTAAGAACATTTAAAACATATAAATGGGACCCCGGAAAATAGGGGAGGGGTGTATAAACAATCTATCTTTCTCCATCCTTCCAGAAAATGCAAGAGCTTCAAATATTTATAGCCAATACTAAACACTATTTTAAATGTGGCTACAAATTGAAATCTTCACATAAAAAATCCATACAAGATAACTAAATAGTTTCTAAAATTTCTAAATGGGAATGTGGAAACGGAATAGAGGAAGGGAGAGTAACTTAACATATCTTCAAAACTATTGAAAAATTTACTTTTTGGCATGGGAAATAATAAATTTTCCTAGTTGGTCAAAGGAGCCCCCGTCTTATAACAAAAATAGCTGAGAAGTTTTGTTATTAAAATATCAAGGGCTGAGAAATAAAGGGGACTTCGATATTCCTAATATTATAGATAAAAGGCTTCGTAAAAGTTTTTAAAACTTAAACTTTGTAAAGGCAGAAGAAAAGAGTGTAAAAAATAAATTAATGCAAAAACTAAAGATTATATTAAGGGCGATTCGTAGTATTGTGAATACATAGCTAAGTATTAAAGTATAAATTAACGCCCATCCAGAAGTGACATAGCGATTACAATAAATAAATTCTTGCAGCATAGCTTGGAGGCCGTGAATTTATTTGGTAAGATATTATACTCAACATTTAAAATGTTTTTATAACAACTATATCCTTTCATATGCTCTTTGCTGAAATGAGGTACTATTTTTATCCAACATGTTTTTGTAACAATGTCTATTACTTCATTTAACCTATATTTTAATCATGCTTAAGTAAAGATTGCGTTGCCAATGTTTGGCGTTCTTTTATGAAATCAGTTTGTGTACTAACTAATATTTTGTTTCAAATATTTGAGCTATTTTAATTTATTAGTTGCCATAAGTAATTTACATAGCTAGCTCAGGATTGTACACGGAGGGATATGAATATGGTGTAATAAGGTAGACTGGATAGAACTAGCCCAATATAAGGATAGTATGTAATGATGTAGACTGAGTAAAACTAGCTCAAGATAAGGATAGGGTGTAATGAGTTGGACTGAATAGAACAAGCTCAATATAGGGATAGGGTGTAATAAGGTAGACTGGATAGAATTAGTCAAAATAAGGATACGGGCTAATGATATGGACTCGATATAACTAGTCCAAGATAATGATAGTAGGCTATGTAATGATGTAGACTGGATAAAACTAGCTCAAGATAAGGATAGGGTGTAATTAGGAGGAATGGATATAGCTAGCTCAATATAGGGATAAAGTGTATTTAGGTGGACTGGATAGAACTATCTCATGATAGAGATAAGGTGTAATTAGGAGGATTGTATAGAACTAGCTCAAAATATGAATAGGTGGCGTACTTTTGTAAATGCAGCAATGAACTTCTAAATTACTAATGCCATAGAGTAAGTAAGTATTGAAAAATACACTCGTTAAATGGGTAACAAATGGATACACTTCCCCTATCAATATGTAAACACACATCGAACGCTAGGGGATATTTATCGTTAGTGTGTTTAGTTAGAACTACTGAGAACTTTTCCCATAAATCTATCTAAAACTAAAACGTATTCCCATAAAGTTTGTGTTAGCTTTATATAAGAGCAATGGTGTTTTAACAGACTAAAATGGTTTTAATAATTCATAAATACGACTAACTAGCAAATATAAATTATTAGGAGAGTATTTTTGTTTAAGTAACCCGCTTCGGTGGTTTAATGGTCTAAGTCGTCACTTTTTCAATATAATATATGGCCGGTGACAGAAATATAAGGTTTTTGAATCTTCATCCAGCAAATTGAGGGTGTTTTCTCCTAAATGGTTTTAAACTTTCCCTTCACTCAAATGCGGGTAAACTTCTTATAAAATTTAACCTTTATCATCTATAACATTATTGTAATGATTAATTCATGTGATTTTAGCCCGAATTGTTACTAAGACGTCTGGTAGCCAACAAAAATTATGGATCTAGGTTAATTTAGTTGTGTTGTTTTGTGTATAGCCAAAAAAAGATTCAACATTAAATTTACTAAATTTACAAAATTATAAGACTTTGTAAAATGATACGGCGTATGTTTTTTTTTTCGTAAATGGGTAATAGAATGTTGATAATTCTATTAGCACTGCGTCTTAACTACTACCTATTCCGGTTGTACGCGTATGTACCCGTTTCATTAATATGTTAGGGATAAGGAAAGTTAAATTTAGAAAAAGTGTAATGAATATACGTGGAGGAATAGTGTAAAACTATTTAGGAAAAACCACCCTCATTACACTCGACCAGGATTAGAACCCCGATCTCTTCATTTTTAGTAGTCTCGTTTATTACTATTGGGTTGCCTTAAACAATGCGTCCACCGAACTGGGCCTTTTAGAATAATTACCTTGAGATAATGTGATTTTTAAATCATGCAAAATAAGTAAGATTTACATTAGCATTTTTTTTTGTAGTTAGTCAATTAATAATGCCACAAATTCCATCACAGGAACACAAAATTAAATGTTCAATTTAATTAAAATACACTGCCTAATGTGTTAACATGAATTATCATTTCTGTTATATTAAATTGTTCACTAATGGTATACCTAATAAAAAATATTATAACTTTATTTTATTATTTCGGTAGCATAAACCTATGTACTATTATTATTGTGTTTTATTTCATTTTAGCTAACAACATTGAGAACAATTTAAATTTTAAAATAAAACATGAATTAGAGAGCTACTTACTACCTTACTGTATAAAAGGCCTTTCGTTGACACAGTGATACTAACATAAACAGTTTTTCACTATCTACCTCCTGGTATTGTTTCAAAATGACTTGACTTTGAATTTGTTTCCACAAAAATCTGTCACAATCCAAAGATTTATATTTACTGGGGAAAATAAACCAATATTTTAAAAAGAATGCCGTGTTATAAAGTACTAAAATAAAGAGGTATCTTTAAAAAATGAGCCATGATTTTTAAATGATCTACCATAAAATTGGTAATTGATCATTGAGTGTGTAAATAAAGTATGGCATTTTTATGACCGTGACAAGAGTGTTTATATTTATCAGCGGAATTTAAATAACATAGTGGTAAAAAAAACTAAATTAAAAACGTATGTAAGCTGGTGTTATTTAAAAACACCTATTCCATTTCCTTGGTCGAATAACCTAAGACGTCACCCTCGCAATGTACTGGACTGCCGATATCAGGGATATATGGGTTCAAATCCAGATCAGGTGTCCTGAAGAGGTTTTTTTCATCTTAATCATATCTCACACATCAGAGTAGTTGATAGTCTACATATGTATATTCGTATATCCTGAACGGGTAGTAAGACACGGTGACAAAAAAATTAACAGCGAAAAATTATTTATTATAGTAATTAAGTAACCAGCTCCTTGGGGTATTGGTCAATGCACCTAGCTACAAGTCTATCGGTCCCGGGTTTTATTCCCGGCTAGTACCTTGAGTATTTTTCTCACAAGAGGGATTACCTCAACGGTCACAAGGTTTTGGTTTATTGGTTTAAAAATATTTTCATCATACTCACTATAACCTTATACTCACTATCTCCATAATAATCACCATCATACTTACTATCTCCATAATAATCACCATCATACTCACTATCTCCATAATAATCACCATCATACTCACTATCTCCATAATAATCACCATCATACTCCCTATCTCCATAATAATCACCATCATTTCACCTCATCGGGACATGGAAAGAGCCTCCATGGAAATTATGCATGATTAGGGCATCCCCTGGGCAACGGTAGTCCTACATTAGTAATGGCTAATATTTCCTCTACTTGGCTACGAATGATGTAGGTTAAACGCTAAAAATTATTATTATTATAATTAATTAAAACATATTACAGTATTTGATTAATTTTTCAACACTAACGTTTTCAAGGGATGTAATTTTATCTCCTGTGCTTCTCACACTGGGTATGGACGTCAGATTTACTCAGCAATAAGATTGCCACTGTAGGGAATGGTTATCTCCATACGTGATATGCATTATTATCTTACAACACCGTTTGCAAGATACCATGGTGCCATTTTCTCGTGTCTAGCCTCATCATCATTATAACGTAGGTTAAACTGTTAATTATCATGTCAAGATTAAAACCCCCCCTAAAAAATAGATACTATTTTTTGGATAGCGTACTGAAAGTCTGCCGCCCGTCAAGGACGATTTTTTTAAACATTATAATTTTCTACCTAGTCTCAATGCAAACTATTTGGGGCGTGTCCTAAAATACTACCCCCTCCTCCTCCTGGTTCATTATCTCATACAATTAAGAATGTGTATATTCAATATTTACATATTTTGATAAAGCGATTACGATAAAGTATATTCTTTGTAGTGAATAGTGACACCTCAACACGGGAGTCTAGTTTCGATACCTTGAGCTTAGTACGCCAATCTTATAACCACTGAGCTATCAAGAAGTTGTCCTCGACCCATGATCATTCTTCACTCATATTATAAGGCAGAGTCCATGATGGACGTGTGTAAATAAAATACAAGTGAATAATGATCCTGAACATGGAATTATTCCTGCTGGATAGCTCAAAGGTAAGAACATTGGCGTTCTAAGCCAAAGGTCTAGAGTCCGATTCCCGTTTCTAGGTGTTATTCTTCCATTTAAAATATGATATGTAGATGCGTGTATAACCGTACTTAACAAATATAATAGCTTGTAGATGAATCCATCAAGATATGAATATTCGTAGAGTCACTATTGTAATGTTGGTAGGATAAGCGTTTACAGAGTCGAAGGTGTCTGCGTTGTCTGATAGCACGTGATCTTTATTGATCATACATGATATGTATCTGATTATTTTCGCACGTCCATCATAGACTCTGCCTTAAAATAGGAACGAAGAATGACTCCTGGATAACTCAGCGGTAGGAGCATTCGAATACCAATTCAAAAGTACCTGGTTTTATTCCCGTATCTGGCTGTCATTTTACACTTTAAATATTATGATATCTATATGCTGACTTAACCGTCGTTTAACAATTATTACATATGGATTATTTAATCCATCACGAATAAAGTTGCATATTCAAACACATTCATAGATGTGATAAAACGTTGAAAGCTATCAGCTCATGGTAGATCCTTCCACGCCCATTTTATATTCTAAATAATGTTTGTTTAACTTGGGAGGTAAATTCCGTTCACAGTGAACGATTACAATCAGTTGTTGATCTCCTCCATAGTGGAAACAAGCAAGGTCAGTTGTTTACAGGAAAGAGGGAACTAAACCAATCAGATAAAACAAGAAACATACCGTGAACAGAGTGAAATGTTCACAATTTAAAACTTCCGTCCCGTCTGGACAAAGAGAAACACTGTTCACAAGTTTCACAGCTGCCGCTTTAAATGACTGCCTAGAAAAGTTGTGTTTACCGCTCATTCCCTCAAACAAGGTTTCGTTATGTCGATATTCTTCAAGAGGGTGGTGTAAAACATACAGCGCGACTTCCTAAAACAGAAAAACACAAAACAAGAGGAAAAACGTAAATCTGTTGAGAATGATTTTTTTTAAGGTAAGATATCACCTTCTCGTTAAGTGATGGCAGAATCACGCCTAAATTATATACATACATACATATACATACATATACATACATATATAAATAAATACATATACATACATATATACATATATACATATATATATATATATATATATATATAAGTTGACAGGCTAACCATTATAATTTCTCTCGGCCCCTCGAAGAGAGAGGTATTATTATGATCGTAATAAAAATATTTCAAACTTGTGTGATTTTGATAAATTTGGACGTTTATGATCCCCTGAAACAGGAAAAGCTGTTTTAGTTTTTGCGATAACGTATTTCTATACTTCGGGCTAAGGCTGAAACAATTTTACCAGTCGGGATAAAACTTGGTATTTAGGGTTTTCATAAGGCTTCCTCGTGGAGTTTTTCAAAATTAGATATCTAACCATAAAATTAAAGATAGTTTATTGGAGGGCAAAAAAAAAAATCTCAAAATACTCTCTAAGGATTTTTTATTAAACTTGGTACGAAATAACTCTTCATCGTAAAGTTGTAATATTGTTAAAATTAAAAATATTTTAATATGAAAAATATTTCTTGTAAAACCATCAGTTTATGATCTATAAGCAAGTCAAGGAAGAAGTCTACATTGGTTTCATTGACTGGAAAAAAAGGCGTTCTATAGATTTAAATGGAAAAAATTGATGGAAATACTCACGATGATCGACATCGCCTGAAGGGACAGAAGGTTGATTGCAAACCTGTACCTGGGGCAGCGAGTGAAGCTGAGGCTGAATGAGAGAGAAACCAAAAGCGTATAGATAGGAAGAGGAGTAAGAAAGGGATGCTGTTTGTCACCCAGTCTGTTCAACTTGCTTGGTAAGGGGCTGGTCAAGGATGTCCTAGAGTGACGTTGCAATTTCAGGATGGAAGGACGTGTCATCAACACAACAAAATATTCAGATCATCTAGCACTGCTGTCCAAAAATAAAGAAGAGTTGCAGGAAATCATGGACCGGCTGGTGGAGATAGGGAGAAGATATGGCATGAAGATCAACATTGAGAACTCAAAAGTGATGGGGATTCAAAAAAATGAGGAGCCACTGAAAATCAAAATTGGAAACCAGGAGTTGGAAAACATAGATCGTTTCAAGTACCTGAAAAGTTTTCTGACACTGGGTGCCTGATACAGCAGGTAAATTACGTCAAGGATCACCATGGCTAAGGAAGCTTTCAACAATAATAGCCTACTTCCGACCAACAAGTGGAGTTTGGAACTGAAGAAGAAACTGATTAAATACTTCATTTGTAACATCGCGCTTTATGGAGCAGAAATTATAACTCTTAGGAAGATGGAAAATATATTTTTGGAGCTCTTTGAAACGTGATGCTGAAAAAGACTTTGATAAGATCAGGTGGACAAACAGGATTACAAACGAAGAAGTCCTAAGAAGAGTGGGTGAGAAGAGAACCATTTGGGATGTCATTCTTTGACGCAAAGCAAATAGGATCGGACACATTTCTAGGTGGAACTGCCTTCTGCACGACTTCATAAAAGGAAAGGTTGAGGGAAATAGGAGCTTAAAAAGAAGGAGGATTCAAATATCAGATGACTTGAAGAAAATAATAAAACTCTGGGAGATAATGGAGGAGGCCAACAACAGGTCGCATTGGTGGTATCAGTTCACTGACAAAATTAATCTGTCATGGGAAAGAACACCCAATAATAATAGTAGTAATAATAGAAAGCAATTATATATATATATATATATATANATATAATGTAGTATTTAGAAATAGGAAATTGATTGTTATGCTCGTTGGTGTAAATAAATCCTCCATTTCTCGATGTTTCTGTAACAGTTTATATTATTACATTTATTAATATATTTTTTTAGGAAAAGTCAGACAACCGAGATAAAAAAAAACTTAACAAGCATGACCGAGACCGAGATTCAAACCCCAATCTCCCCGTCATTGGCAGTCCAGTTTACTGTGGGAGTGACGCCTTAGTCCATTCGACCAACGAAGCAGGGGAATTTTACACCTATGTTTTATAATTCAGCGCATCTTACTACTTGTCTTGCCTATTGAAATCCAATTTCACTAATGGAGAAAGGATGAGGAAGGTATAATACAGAATAAGAATGTACCCGTATTTGCGAGAAGGGAGAGAGTATATAAGAGCAAACCCCTTCAGTACACTCACCGGGATTCAAACCCCAAACTTCCCGTTAGGTCAGTACTCAAAATAAATTTAGTTTATTGCCCACGTGAACACCATTGTGGACTATGTTCCACTTTTAATTCTAAGAACTAGTTTCGGGGGCCGCATGGTCTCAGGCGCTACTTTCTCAGTATACTAGACTGTCAATGACGGGGATATTGAGGTTCGAATCTCATTCGGGTGTACTGAGAGTGTTTATTCAAAATTGTTTTACAGCATCCCTACACGCAGATGTGGGTACACTTCATCTAAATATAGCCTTCCTAAACACTAAAATCACTATCGTAATTAGTACATGAGCGTAAAGCCCGAACGGTTTGTAAGACGCGATGTTAAAAAATAGTTAAGTGACCGTATTGGGGTTGTTTATTTTATTTGTCTTTTAACTCTTTGTCCGTGTATAATATTCCACCTCTCTAAAGGTTATTTGCGCAGAACAAAGGAAGGTCGAGAAGAGCTTACCGTTTTGTGATAATATATATTATCACTCTGTAATACATTTAGCATCCCCCATTGGTACACCATTTGCGTTCCGTTTGAAAATATCTCTTACCATCTCGGGCTGTCATTGTTTTAAGAGAAGTACAGTCCGATTCGTGTTCAGATTGATACGTCGTTAACAGACTAGATTTTTTATTCAGCACCACGTCTTATTACCCATTTGGGTTAAACGCTTATTCACTAATAAATTCGAATGTTTGATGGATTAGAAAGGTTATATTTGAAAGAAATGTTACCATATTTTTGTAGAGAGTTGAAAACCATTTTAGGGAAAAACAGCCTCATCACACCTGACCGAGATTCGAACCTCGATCGCGCCGTCATTGGAAGTCTAGTCTACTGCAAGAGTAGCGCCTTAGACCATGCGTCCACCGAAGCGGTAATAAACACGATTAGGTTTTGTTATTTGCAGAAGATGGTATGAGTTTGTTATGAGGATAAAGAAAAAGAGGATGCCAAGGAAAATGATGGAATGAAGTATGCAAGAAAAAGACCGCAAGGGAGGCCAAGAAATAGTTGAAAGTAGGAGATAACAATAAGTTTACAAGTTAGAGGAGAGTAATGGAAGCAAATAAGGGAGATAGTATAGTGTAAGGGTAGTAGAGGAAGATTGAAGTATTTTATTAAACTGACTTGGCAATGGACTGGAAATTGTTGTTGTTGTTGTTGATGATGATAAGTTACAAGAAAATGGTGTTATATTTGTAGATATGTTAAATGAGACGACTGAATTTTATCCACTTGGAATGATCTCCTTTTCGACATTTCTGATCAAGAAACCCTATTTAAAATACTAAATTATATCCATTTTAATTATTGTAACTAGGGTTATTTATTTTAGAAGTGTTGGAATAAAGAGAGCTCCAAGTAGATGCAATTCAGCTCCCCTAGTTAGATCAAATCTTTTGTCAGTATATATTTCATTAAGTATCAACGTTGTAAATATAATTTTCAGACAAACTGTATAAAAATGCATGCAGTGTATGCATGAATTTCCAGGACTAACCACCCCATTTCCCGATAACCTAGAGAGGTATAATTTGGTATGGACGCTTTAGAGCATGCCAACTTAATATAAAATTAAATCTGAAACTTGAAAAATTCAAGATGGTGGATACATAATGGCAAATACCTGGTACCAATGGAGAACTAGAGAGCTGAAGTTTTGTTTTAACACTCTGGATCATTCCATCTTTATGAAAATACCTGAGACTTTATCAAGACCTTTGATCCAAGATGGTGAATGCAACGTAATTTTAATTACGTATGTATGCTTTGAAACATGCCATCTTTATGAGGAATATCTGAAACTTGAAAAATCAGAGATGGCAGAAACTTGTAAAAAAATCTCTAATTTATAGTGTGGTAAGAAATAGGAAACAATATTTTAACATCATCAATATTTACCAATATAAAATAAAAATAATTGATCCATTGTATTTTTTCACAATTTCCTCCAGTAAACCATTTCATTCCAAAGATTGTTAAATACTTTCAAAAAAATCTTTAAAGCGGGTTCTTATAAGATAAAATAGATCACAAATAATTTAAGTTAATTTAACATTCCATTCCTTAATTTTAGATACCACATTGTAGGGATAACCTGTTGAAATCATACTGGAATATTCTTCATATGTTAAAGAGGTATGTAAAGATTTTGAGATACATCGAGAAAACATCAATTTCCTATCCTATCCTACTCAAATACTGAAAATAATTTATTTCTTAAAAATATAACTATCAAAATGTCATTTGGCTCCCAAGTCGCATAATATCCACCCAAGTCATTATATACTTCTTCTTCTTGACAGTGCTCACAGGCCTTTGAGACCGAGCACTGACATCACAATCCTCCTCCATCTGGTTCTATGTTGTACCATTTCATTTCAATCTTCTTCCACCCCTAGTTCCTTCAGATCCTTGTTGACGTCATCTTTATACCTGGTCCTGGGGCGCCCAGGTAGTCTGGGGGCTTTGGGAATGCCTTCAAGCATTACTTTCCGGCTTCTTTCTGGTCTCATTCACAATACATGGCCTGGACATCTAATTTTATTCTCTATCATCTTCTGCACTACATCTGGCTGTTTTATCATCTCATATATTTCTCTAATATTCCTTCTTTTCCTCTTACTGCCCCATTTTCCCTCATAATCCTCAATTCAATGTCCTTAGTCTCTCTCTTTCTATCTTCTTTGTGCTCCTTGCTTCTGATACGTATATTCCTATCGGACATACAATAGCATTGTATGCTCTAATCTTGTTTCTTGTATAGATGCTCCTCATGATCTAGTTATTATAAATAACCTAATTATTAAAAGTTATCCACAATTTTCGCTTGCCAAACAACATTCCGAAAAGATTCGATTACCCGCACCAGTTGGAACGCTGATAAAGGCATCATTCTCATCTAGTGTTTTTTTTCCAGTGGCACGTTATTGGGACTTCTAATCTCTCACAGGTATACTGATTAATGTCTACCTTTCTAAATAGGTCTATTCTCTCTCTAAATTTAAATATTGGTTCGCCTCCTCTAAGAATCAACTTTACTCTTACCTACTATAAGAAAAATAGCGTAAAATTCTGATAGTACAAACATGTGATGAGCTTAGATGAAAGAAAGAAAGAGGTAACTTAAAAATAACAATATAAGAGAGGACTAAAAAATTGTAATAAATATTAAATGCATCATCTATCACGGGGAATGAAATCCTGGCTCTTGGATATTCTAAACTCACGGTTGGTCTTCATTTTAATATCCTAATTAAGATTTTTTTCTATCACCACGTCTTACTACCGGTTCAGGCTATCCCCATATGTATTAATTACACTAGTAAGTTAGGGATGATGAAGTTTTATTCGGAGGAAGTGTACGCGCATTGGCATGGGTGTAGAGTGGAAAACCATTTTGGAATAACCATCCCCAGTCACCAGACCTATATTAGAACCCTGATCTTCCTGTCATCGGCAGTCTAGTCAAGTACGAGATATATTATGTGGCCATTGAAGCAGGTAATTAAGATGTTCATACCACTTTGGCGGCTGCATGGTCTAAAGCAGGGATGTACAAACTTTCCTTGACTTGGGGTCGCATAGGTTCTAGGAGAAATTGCCCGGGTACCCTATGCGAAATCTATAGGACCTAATACCCTAACACAATAAAAAAAACCTAATTTGTTGTGTGTTTCTAAAATTTAATATAATTCACTATGATCTGGTTGGCTGCAAACGGCCCGCGGGCAATGGGTTGGACATTCCTAGTCCAGGGCGTCAATCTCTCATTAGACTAGTCCTACGATGACAGGGAGACCGAGTCTCAAATCCTTATCGGGTCTACTTAGGCTGTTTTTTCCGAAATAGCTTTCCACTTTTCTTTCATGACATTTCAGGTATATTAAACCTCTCTCATTATCAACACACTACAGTAATTATTAAGTTAGAGTGTAGCCCGAATTGGTAGTAAGACTTGATACTAAAAAAAAAAGTTCAAATGATTCACTGGGCTTATTTCAATACATGAACCGAGACAGAATTTATGACCACAACTGTACTAGCTCTTGCAGCAGCTTCTTCACGCGAAATGGAGAAGGTTTACTTTTGAATTTTCCAAACACTCCCCCGTGTATTTATTCGTCAGACGCGCATGTGTTGAGATATACTTCACCTCACTTTGCCGGTCTATCTGCTTATCCATCCATCCATCTAGTTTTTTTTGTTGGGTTCTATTATGTTTCCTACTTTTAAGAAAAGAAAAAAAAAGTGTAGGATGAAAGAGTTGGAGTACATTTCAAGTTTACAGCTCCATCTTACTCTGAAAACACGTGTTTATGACACACAAGCATTTACCTGGATTTTTTTTGTTATTTTACTAAAATAAACTAAAAAAAACATAGTAAAATTGTTATTGATGGCTCACATTACCTATCCACCCTCCGTTCCCGTGGTGTAGTGGGAAGTGCACCTGGCTACGGACCTAGCGGTCCTGGGCTCAGTTCCCGGCTGATACCTTGGGTATTCTTGTCTTAAGGAGAAACCCGCCTCGGTGGCATAGTTGGCTAACGCGCTAGTCGTGTTGAGCTCGACTGCCGAGGACGGGGAGATCGAGGTTCGAATCTCGGTCGGGTGAACTGGGGGTGGTCTTTCCTAAATGGTTTTCCACTCTCCCTCCACGCAAATGCGGGTTCACTTCCTCTGACTCAACCTTCCCAATTCCTAATCCATTAGAGTAATTAGTACTGAAAGCGTATAGCCCGAACGGGTAGTAAAACGCGGTGCTAAATATTATTATTATTATCATCTTAAGGAGAATTATCCCAACGGTCGCCAGGGGTTGGTAAATTAGGCTTGTGTTAAGTTTAAGACTCCAAATTGCGAGTACGTGTAGACAACCTCCTATGGTGTATCCTGGATAGCGCTCTATTCCACCAAAGCGACAAATAGTCCACATACAGGCAATCGAACTAGAGGTCATATTCCTCCCGGTCAGTACAAAAAAAAAAAAAATCTATTCTGCTTCTTACTATCCGTCCGGGCTACGCATTTAGGGAGCATGGAGAAACCAGCTAGAAGATTAATAAAACTTAGTTCACCTGTTTGGGATTAGAACCCCTACCATCCGTAATCGACAAACCATTCATAAGGCGCCTGGAATATGTTCTACATGCACTTGTTTCACCTACCCCATATTACTACCTGTTCAGGTCATATGAATATATTTTAATTAATTCAATGGTGTAGGGATGAGAAAGGAAGCATTTTAAAGGTAATAATGCCACATTTGCGTGGAAGAAGAGTGGATAAACCACTCTAGGAAATGCAAACCTCAGTAGACTCAACCGTGATTCGAACCTTGATCTCACAGTCATAAGCTGGGCAGTCAAACTCGAGAATGATGACTTATTATATTTGAGAATCGAAGCAGGTCTATATATTATAATTATTCAAACTGTTAGAGATGTGGAAGGTTGAATTTATAGAAGGTTTACCCTGGAAGGTAACAGTCCTACTTTCACCATTTACATTATGACCCTACATTATAAGCCGCACCATAGCATCAAAGTAGGTTTGGTACCATTCAGGGTAAACCAATATATTATTATTATTGAGATGTTCTCAGTAGTGGTTGAAATGACCTTCCTGGCTCACTTTCTCCCATAAGGTTAGCACTGATCCTCCTTATTCTCCCCTGCTCGATGCAGAGTTTGGTCACTTTCTCTTACAATGCTCGTTTTCACAGAAAAAGGAGGATTCTTGTTAACCTTATGGAAGAAAGTGAGCCAGAACTGTAATTTCATCCACTACAGTTCTATCCCTTACGGCAATGATTCCATTCCTTTTTTCAGTGAACTTTGACCACCAATGCACCCTGCCCTCCACCTCCTCCTTCATATATCAGAATCAACTCATCCAATATTTTAATCCTCCTTCTTCCTAAGCTTCTGTTTCCCTTACCTTTTCTTTTATTACGTCACCCTCCTAAAGATGTGTCCAATCCATTTGGCTTTATACAGAAAAATCACATCCAAAATGGTTCTCTTCTGTCTTACTCTTCCTAGGACTTCTTAATTTGTCATCATGTCTGTCAAACAAACATGAATTAAGTCCAGAAAACTCATTTTTTTATTATTCAAGAATTTAAATTCGTGGTAACAAAAAATAATGCAACCAAGATGTGCGAGGTAATTTTGTATTTCGTTTAGCCCTAATGCCAACTCTGGAATATTAATATCAAGATTACAATGACGAAATCTTTTATTTCAAACATTCATTTAGAAATGAGCATTTATATTTTTAAGTTTAATAGTAAAAATACATATCCTCACCATTCGAAATAAAAATCTAGATAAACCTCAAACAATAAATGTGTTATTATGGGCTAATACCAGACAGTTGTTTTTAAATTGGTAGCTCGAGGTAAAAAGGTAGATATTAGATTAGATCTGTTATATAAAATGTCCTGTATTCCAGTATCTAACTTTTATATCATTAAATTAAAATGAAAACTTTTTTATTCAATTTTCTCTTAGTATCCCCTTGAAGTTATAGAAAATGTGGTATAGCTTGGCTTAAAAAGTAAATGCATGCTAAGCTAAGCATGTGAAGGGATAGTTTAATTATGTTTATAACATATTTTATCAGCATAATGTGAATGTCTAAAAATACAGGCATTACAAACTAAAGGAACAATGAAGTTCAGAGTAAAATCCGTTTAAATTTTACCACGTGCAGTAGATTATATCCTCTACAACTTTCGCTCTAATGAAATAAACTTGTTTGTGACGCCGTGACATAGTTTACATACTACAGTTACATACAGTTGTGTATTGTGGGTAGTATCACTTTGAATAACCAGGAGCTATACACCAACATTCATCAAAACCTAAAAATTGAAAAAAGGTTTTTGAGGGACTGCACCGAGTTTCGTTTGAGGGGAAGTTAATTTATATTTTAGAACTTATGATTTATTTAATTTTTAACGTTATATTTAAAATGGATTGGTATATAATGATAGGTTTTTAAGTTTAGCTTTGCCTACTTTTGAAACTGTTAGTAAAATGTCGAATTATAATTTTTTTGTTTTTACATTTACCTTAATGATTCCTAATAAATGAATGGTACGACGCAATGAGCAGACTTCTTTAAAACACTCACCTAAAACCCATAGGATACGTGAAACGAAATAATAAACATTGTTGCAGAAACACAATGAAATAAAAGCCCCTCATATATATTCTACCAAAGAGCATGAATAAAATAATATAAACTGATATAAAAACTTTTGAGAGAATAATTAACACATATATTGAATAGAGAGCAATAAGTTCCCCATTTCATAGACCCAAATTTTAAATAAATATATATATATATATATATATATGTGTGTGTGTGTGTGTGTGTGTATTTGTCGAAGATGGGGAGGAATATATATGTGTGTGTGTGTGTGTGTATTTGTCGAAGATGGGGAGGTTGTGGTTTGATCCCATTTGGGTGTACTGAAGGTAGTTTTCCTAAATGGTTTTTTACCCTCCCTTAAAGAGAATTCGGGTACACTTCCTCTAAATTAATATTTACTAAACTTCACACATTAGTGTAATTACATAGAAATATAGATCAAATGGGTATTTAGACGTGGTGTAATATGTATTTTTTTAAATTTATAGCTGGGAGACGATTGGTGTTATTAATATAAATATAAATTACATATTTTTTTACTATTCCCACAACTTTCCAATAATATCCAAGTTCTTATCTCCAAAAGTAACGCGGGCATAGTAATCAAAGTTGGAGATATCCTCTTATGTACAGTAAGGTATTATATATGTTATGTTTACGGATATAATGATATGCACTATTTTATATGTAGTGCTAAACACTGTTTGTATACAGAATTTAGTCAAAATGGTTCGAAAGGATTTTTTTAAATCATTTATTTTATATTCGCTCTTAAAGTGGTTTGGAAGCAGACGTGATAAAAGGTTATTGTTTTTGCAGTTTTTATGTCAAAACTACTTTTGGATAAAATAAATTAAATATTACACAAGTAGAAACATGAGTTTTATTTTCTTAACACGGTGATATTAACAGTTGTTGAATATTTGTCATGAGCATAGCATCCTTAGATGAGGAACTGTTTAGCACCACGTCTTACTACCCGTTCGGGGTATACGCTTTAATTACTAATTACGCTAATGAATTAGGAATTTGGAAAGGTGAATTAGAGGAAGTGAACCCAAATTTGCATAGAAGGAAAGTGGAAAACCATTTAGGAAAAACCACCCCCAGTTCACCCGACCGAGATTCGAACCTCGATTTCCCCGTCCTCAGCGGACCGAGCTCAACACGACTAGCGCGTTAGCCAACTACACCACCGAGGCGGGTGGAGAGAGAAACTGTTTAAATGAAGAGAAAAAGTTGTCATTAAATTATAGGATACCCTTAACAGGTATTCAACAACTGTTGAGGTCATCATGTGAAGAAAATTAAAATCTATGTTTATACTGAATCAATGTTTAATTTATTTTGGCAAACAAAAAACTGTTTAACGTTAAAACTGAAAAAACATGGCATATTTTTCGTATCCCCCTCCATCCCACCTTAAGTTGCCTTTGGAACAACTCTAAAGCTATGTATAGGAAAAGAGTCAAGGACATATTTTTATTTAATATACGCTCGACAACATATAATTACAACCATTTAATAAATCTTAATGTTTTAAATAGTATCCATAGACTGTCCAGTTAGCGTGATCCACACAATGTCCATTTATTATGACCCATACAATGTCCCGTTACTAAGACCCATACAATGTCTTTATTATGACCCATACAATGTCCCGTTACTATGACCCATACAATGTTCCTTTATTATGACCCATACAATGTCCCGTTACTATGAGCCATACAATGTCCCTTTATTATGAGTTATGACCCATACAATGTACCGTTATTATGACCCATAAAATGTCCCGTTACTATGAGCCATACAATGTCCCTTTATTACGAGTTATGACCCATACAATGTACCGTTATTATGACCCATACAATGTCTCATTACTATGAGCCATACAATGTCCCTTTATTATGAGTTATGACCCATACAATGTATCGTTATTATGACCCATAAAATGTCCCGTTACTATGACCCATACAATGTTCCTTTATTATGACCCATACAATGTCCCATTACTATGAGCCATATAATGTCCCTTTATTATGAGTTATGACCCATACAATGTACCGTTATTATGACCCATAAAATGTCCCGTTACTATGAGCCATACAATGCCCCTTTATTATGACCCATACAATGTCCCGTTACTATAATTCATACACTAAACCGTAGGTACTATTCATATATTATTTTACCCCCATTGTCTAAGCCATCACTCTTCAAATAGACTGGATTTACGATACAGGGAAAACTAAAATTTTATTCCAGGCCTAAATGAATTCCCCGTACACATGCATTCAAATGTGGGTATATTTCCTACAATTCCTATCTTCTTTGTAAGCCCTATTTAATTAGAGTAAAGAACATAATATTTGTCACAAATGATGAAACATATTGAAACTTAGAAAAGTATTATTTTTATTTAGAACTAACTTTGAAAAGGGATTAAACATAAATCAAAACTCGGTCTGAAACCGTTATAATTGAGTTTTGGTTCTTTGTGTGACAAGTAGAATCTTCAGAGCTTATTGAAGCAGAGAAATTGAGATGTAAAGAGAGGAATAATAAGAAGAGTGAGAGAAGTAAAGGAAATTTGAATGAAGACAATTCTTACAGGGGCATCTTAAAAAGACACGCAGAGGCTTCGTAAGAGATATATTTTATCTAATGGACCGAGTGCTTACATTCCCGCTAATTCATATTACTATTTTATAATTTATATTTTAATAAATATGTGGTATTATTTCTTTAGAAATGAAATCTTACTATCACTGCGTGTTAATGTCGGTACAAGCTATACGTATATAAAATAACTATTATAATGGGGTGGGCATGAGGAAGGAGGAATCTTAAAGGTAACTTACCTGGATTTTCATGGAAGGAGAGTGGGAAACCACCTAGGAAAATCCACCCTCAGTTTACCTGACCGGGATTCGAACCATAATCTCCTCGTCATCATCAGGATTGTCTAATACCTTAAAATATTTGGCAGTTGAAGCGGATAAAAGGCAAATAAAAATGTCAATTTTTCTATGTTATTTATTTATTTATTTATTTGCCACGCTTTTACTGTGTGATATTTGTGTCATTTAAATTTTGAGATAGATATTTAAAATCCATCTTTCTTAATGAACCCTTAAGATAGCCCAAATCCTTCGCAAAGTTAAGGAAAAAATGGACTAAATTACCCAACAATATTTATGTTTGCTAATAGTTAGCTGGAAACTATCTCCTTAGCTGTTTATCAATAATAGTCTAGAGTTTTTTTATATTTAAATTCGGAAAATAAACTTTAAGGTTTGGTTTGAATAAAATCATATATATTTTTAAACTAACTAATCATTAAAAAATTGATGGTGTTTTTTAAATATTTTTCATTCAGTGCTGTGTGAACATAAAAAATATATACCTACTTAGATTTTACTTAATAGCGAAAAATGTATTGTCCTCTCCAAGATACTGAACATCATGAGATAAAATAAATGTTATGTGACTTTGTACAAACTTCCCTCCCCTTTATCAATTTTATTTAAATATACTTAAAAACTTCTTAGATTTCTGAAATCACACTACACCAAATATTATGAAACTCCCTTCACGCAAATGAGGGTACACTTCCTCTAAATATAACCTTCCTTATTTCAAAACACACAACTTCACCCGCTTTGGGGGCCGAATGGTCTAATGTGCTATTTTAATGTTAGACTAGACTGCTGATGATGGGAAGATCGGGGCTCAAATCATATTCAGATGTCAATTTTTTTTTTTACAAAATGGTGTACCACTCTCCCTTCACGCAAATGAAGGCACACTTCCTCTAAATATAACCCTCCTAAGCCCAAATCAATGAAAGTAATTAGTTCATAAGCCTATAACACGAACGGGTAGTAAGACGTGGTGCTAAGATCCACATAAAAGCTCCCAATTTCCTTGACCTCAATTTAAAAATTGTTGACCTGGTGGTCTAGAGGTAAGGTGTCAGACTTCTGTGCTGGCGGCTGGGGTTCAATCCTCGGTCCCGGCAAAGATTTATCTGATTACCTAACCTTTCCTTCACCTCTGACAATACGTCTTGTGAATGTGGGGAATGCCAGGCCTCCACCGTGGTTCGGATTCCACGTTAAACTGTAGTTCCTCCATTTCATCTCACAATCAGCCTACCATTACACATTAGCGTAAGTGCGTATAACCCGAACGGGTAGTAAGACGCGGTGTTAATAATAATAATTTAAAAATTATGATTGCTTATATCTTGGAAACTAAGTATGTAATAAAAATGTGTTTCCGTTTAAAGCTTTATATTCTTAGGGGAAACATAATTTGTACAATAATAAGATATTTCGTATCTCAAATAGTTGCGGAGATATGATCAAAATTAGAAATTTACGCAAATTCAAAGTACTTTCAATGTCATTTTTATGGAAAAATGAGAATTTAACTTTTGTTACTAATGTTAAACAGTGCCACGATAGAGTTTGTATCTAAATCATTAGAAAGAATTTTGAAAATAGATAGTTTTTTCTCTTTTCACCCTTCAGAAAAGAACCCTTACTTTTAGGGTTGGACATATATTTACAAAAATCCCTTGTGGGAATTGAATGAAAACCCCAAATACCAATTTATATCCCGAACGGTAAAATGATTTAGGCTCTAGTTCCAGTAATAAACGGCATAGAAAAAAAACAATTTTTGAGTTCAATATTCATGAAACATCGATATCTATTCAAATCTTGAATATAATTCTTTTGGCGAACACAATATTTACTCTACGCGAGAAAATAAAAATGTTATAGCTCATGATTGGCCTTGTATGTTTAACGTATTTAAAAAAAATTAACACCGTGTCTTACTAATCTTATTATTATTAGCACCACATCTTACTACCCGTTCAGGTTATTTGCACTTACGCTGAAGTGTAATGGTAGGGTTATTGTGAGAGGAAAGCGAGGACCTACAGTTTAACGTGGAATCCAAACCACGGTGAAGGCCTGGCATTACCCACATTCACAAGATGTCTTGTAAAAGGTGAAGGAAGGGTTTGGCAATCAGATAGATTTTCAGCCGGGACCGAGGATTGAACCCCGGACCTTCAGCACAGAAGTCTTGACACCTTACCCCTAGACCACCAGGTTGCCCTACTAATCGTTAGGGTTGTACGCTTATGTAGGCTACTAACTAACCTATTGGCTTAATAGAAACTAAATAACTATTTATTTCGAACCTTCGCAATGAGGGTAAAATATGTCATCTTTTAAAGCCCACGTCACAAATATTGGTCCTTAAAATATCAATAAGTTTTTCAGTTACGGAAAATGTCTCCATAGCTTGCGTTTTAACAAGGCTATTATACGGGCTAGGTTTAATATAAATCGTCAGATTATTCTCGATAACTACTTTTTGATTCATAAACAAACATAGCCAGCCCTTAGTATCATTTTACACCTGTTTCAGCTTATTTCTGTAGGCAAGACTTCAATTAAAGATATTTTGGTACAGTTAACGTTGTAAAATGGTGATTTGTATAAACAATATAGGTTAATATATATTTGAAGTATTTAACGTGCACTTTCTGAAACGACTTATTATAATCATCAGAAGAATTATAAGCTAACTTAAATCTATAACAGTCACTTCACCTCCCCCCCCCCCCCCCNNCCCCCCCCCCGGTTAATTCATCACTATGAAAGGATAAACCCACATTTTACCAGTGAAAAATATTTCAGCCATGTCATGAATCTAACCTGGGATACCAAACTCAGTAGGCAAGCACGCTATCAACTAAGTTAGGATATCTGACTCTTATTTAATTTATAAAATATTATATCTATAAATGATGCCTACTCTTCCAAGGAAATTAGATCTAGGGTCGCCTAGGCCAAGGAAGCTTTCAACAAGAAGAGGTCACTGCTGACCAGCAGGTTGATTTTTGAACTGAGAATAAAACTGATGAAATACTACATTTGGAGCATCGCATTGTATGAAGCAGAAACTTGGACTCTTACAAATATGTAAAAGAAATACTTGGAGAGCTTTTAAATATGGTTACTTGAGAAGATTAGTTAGACCAACAGGGTGACAAATGAAGATGTTCTAGGAATATTGGGTAAGAAGAAAACCATTTTGGATGTGATTCTTTGGTGCAAAGCAAACTGTATCGGACACGTCCTTAGGAGGAACTGTCTTCTGCATGACCTCATAGAAGGAAAGTTTGAGGGAAAGAGGAGCTTAGGAAGAGGGAGGATTCAAAAAATATTGGATGACTTGAAGGAGATTAGAAATTTCAATTCTGGGAAATGAAGGAGTCAAAGGACAGTTTGTATTGGCGGTCTAAGCTCGTTGACAAAAGGAAAAGACCTGTCGTGAAACAGAACACCTTATAGTATATATCTACAAATAAACAAAACATATAATATATTTTAAAATCAGATTGGGATATTCACGTACACTTTATTAACAAAGAGTTTATTTCAGAATACTTCTTGAAAGCTAACTTAGCACTGAAAAGGTGATCTGGTGGTCTAGGGGTAAGGTGTCTGACTTCTATGCTGGCGGCCGGGGTTCAATCCTCGGTCCCGGCACAGATTTATCTGATTGCCAAACCCTTCCTTCACCTCTGACAATACATCTTGTGAATGTGGGGAATGCCAGGCCTCCACCGTGGTTCGGATTCCACGTTAAACTGTAGGTCCTCCATTTCATCTCACAATCACCCTACTATACACATTAGCGTCAGTGCGTATAACCCGAACGGGTAAGACGCGGTGCTAATAATAAAAAGCACTGAAAAGTATGCTTTCTATTATAGACCTCTACTCGGGTTCTAAGCCATTTGTTTATTGAGTTATAGTAAGAACTAACATAATTATAGTTAATTGTTTCATCATCCTACGGAATCAAACAATTATGGCTAACCCCTCTGAATAACTAGTCATAAGAATGAATGGATTTTTTTTTTACAGAATATTTAACATTTATGTTAAAAATAGTGTGAATACGTAATAATTAAAAGTATAGTACCACTAAAACATATTTTAAAAATTCCGGTGATCACAAAGATTACGGTGTTAACTTAGTATGTTCGGGATTATCGGTGTCGCGGAATTTGGGCTTCTATTCCCCTTACGGTCTTACTTGGAGATTTATTTTTTAAATTATCTTCTTCCACGTAGCTATGACCCACATGGGTGGCCGCGTGGACTAACGTGCTACACCCGCAGTTGAGTAGACTTCTGAAGACAAAAGGATCGGAATTCAATCCCAGTCGGGTGCTTTGAGGTCAATTTTCATAAATTGTTTTATACTCTCCTCCCACGCAAATGTGGCTACATTTCCTCTAAATTAAACTTTTATAATCCCTAAACTATTAGTGTAATTAGCACATGGGCGTATAGCCTGATTGGGTAGTGGTGTTAAAAATAATTTAGCTATGGATATATTTCATCTAAATTTTAATTCTTTATCCCTATAATTTGTGTAAATAGTCAGATATTTATTACGAGTAGTTAAAGGCGGTGAACAAAAATATTTGGTACGAGGTATAATAAACAAAGATATGTCTTCAGTTAGTTGAGAACTCCAAACAAACAAATTGAAACGTTCTTGAGAACTTCGTATCGCAAACCGTATACACTATCATCTCAAATATCACTTTAAATTTTATTTACTACTATAAGATTAAAAAGTTTTGGTCCTCTGTAACCATTAAGAGACATGTCAACTACAAACTTCTGACTAACAAATTTCCAAACTTACGATGACGTAAATATCTGTAAGACTTTGAGCCAATATAACAGAATTAGACCACCATTGAGTGATTTTATCTGACGTCTAGAAACTATTGGAGTGTTTATTAAAGAAAGTTCTGATGCAAATGTTTCATTTTAACTCTATTCGGGAGGTTTAGTTTTACAACAGTTGGCAAAAACATAAACAAAACTCCACTTAGCCTCAAGTGAAGCTGATATGTTTCCACGCTCTACTCAGGGAGTCTTGATGAAATAACTGCACAAAGTTTCTGATGGAACAAAATATATTCATTAGATTCAGTTTAATTAAAATGACAAGAGTGCGTTGGTAGAATATTCTCGCAATAGATTAGAGTGCCGATGACTCTGATGGGGGAGTTTGGAGTTCGAGCCCAGTCGGGTGTAATACATATGGTTTTCCCTACATTGTTTACCACCCTCTATTTCACTCTCGCTCTACGCAAATGCTGGTATACTTCCTCTAAATTAAATCTTCCTCATCCCTAACCCAATATCGTAAGTAATACAGATACGTACAACCTGAACTATTAGTAAGACAAGATGCAAAAAAATCTCGAATATTTCTTAGTAATAACATTTTAAGTAATTTATTATAAAAATATGTTTTCTCGACATTTATTAATTTACATACTATGGGCTTAATAAAAAACTTAATATATGTTAGAGAAAATCAGAGTAGCTTAAAACATTTGTACCCACATTTATTTGGAGAGAGGATGGTAAATACAAAGTTATTGATCCCATTTGTTAAAAAATCCTTAGTGCATCCGGTAAAACTTCAAAAATTGATTTTCTCTTCTTCTTTTTATGAGCACCGCGTCTTACTATCCTTTTGGGCTATACTTTTAATGGTTTTATTGATTCGGAAGGTTATATTTATGGGAAATATACCCACAGTTGCGTGGAGGGAGAGTGTAAAACCACCGTCTGTAAACCTGACCAAGATTCGAGCCACGATAACCTAATCATTGGTAGTCTAGTCTAATGTGAAAGTAGCACGATAGACCATGTGGCCACCGAAGCGTGTTGGATACCCTATTATTATTATTATTATTATTATTATTATTATTATTATTATTATTATTATTAGCACCGCTTCTTACTACCCGTTTGGGTTATACGCTTTAAGTACTAATTACGCTAATGGATTAGGAATTGGGAAGGATGAATTACAGTAAGTGAACCCGCATTTGCGTGGAGGGGTAGTGGAAAACCATTTAGGAAAAACCACCCCCAAGTTCACCCGACCGAGATTCGAATCTCGATCTCCCCGTCCTCAGCGGTTAAGCTCAACACGACAAGCGCGTCGTATGCCAACTACGCCACCGAGGCGGGTCTTGATGGTTCTTGTTCGTGTTGCACTCTGAGTGATTAAGATATTCAACTCTTAACTGAGAAACATTTCTACCCGAAAGCGGTGAAAAACCAATCCGGAAGTAAGTTTACAGATAAACCTCTTGGTATATCCATTCGAGTGGAAGTAGCAAGCCACTCACCACAGAAATTAAACAAATGGTGGATGAAGGCGAATGAAGTTCTTCTCAGTAAGCCCACATCAAGTTTTCTTTTTACGTCTATTTGTCTATAATTTTGTTATAAGAAATGAGTCATCCTGGTAATAGCTAAAGATTAAAAAGATTATTTTGGTGCGAAAACTTCTAACAATTTTGTATGCTATTGCGATTAAATCAAACCCACAGATCTCACACTTCTAAGTGAACAAAGATAAGTTAAATCCTTTGCTCGCGTTACAATAATAGCCAAAAAACGTGACGTGGCAAATTTTTATAGTAGCTCGCATACTCATCAAGTTTTGTGACACCACGTTCATACTATTGTGAGTCTACCGCCTTTAACTGTTTAGCCACAGATGAGAGGTTAAATATACTATAAGCTAGTGGTTCTAAGCCTTTTGTGTTCACGTCAAATTATTATTTTTTATCATGAGTCCCTGCGGCACACTAAAAGTGAATGTTGGCGATACAACGAGAGACTCGGCCATGCTCATGCACAGACTTCTTTCAGACGAATAGGAAATGCGTGTGAATTTCCTTTATTCGATCATGAGTTGAAATATTAGGTTGGAAATGGCAAGCTCAATGTCCTTATTCTTCCAAAATTCTTTGGAAATTGAAATATAAGAATATTTTCTAACATTTTCCTTATATTTATTTCTAAAAAAATTGTTGATTTTTTTAATTAACAATAACACAACGTTGAGAAGTTTAAGGCCCACCTTGTAAATCTCGCGGCAGACCCTTTAAGAACCACTGCCTAAACTTATGGTAAATAATATCGAAATAATATCACTTTTACTTTACCGCTACCTTACAGGTAGATAAATTGCGTATTGTGATCGTCAAAAAATTCGAACTTGAAATTTTGATGACCCCAAAAATCCAAAAAAGTTGTTATTGAATTTCCATCTATCTGTTTTTCTGTCAATATGTCTGTCCGTCCATCTGTCTGTACCTCGGAGTAGAGCCTAAACTTTCTTACCAATCGGGATTAATCTTGGTATTTTATGTTTTCATAAGGTTGCACCGAGGTGTTTTAAGGACTGGATATCTAACCCTATAATTAAATGTAGTTTCCTTAAAGGCGGATCGATTTTGATTAAATTCCATTTCCAAGCACTGGTAAGTATTACAAACAAAATGGCTACTCTCAATTTTTCGCCAAAATGACTTTAAGGGTTATGGTCTGATGCGTAAATTCTAATTTATTATCATATCTTCGTAACTCTTTGAGATATGAGATTACGTATTGTTGCAAATATGTAGGTATAGTTATAAGACACATCTTTTATTCGAAATATATTTTTATAAAACTAATAGTTTTCAAGATATACCCACATATACGTATTTTTTAATTTATTGAATACTGAAGGTAAAATCATCGGTTGCGTGGTTAGCTAAGCCGCTAGATTCGTGTTGAGCTAGACTGCCGAGGAAGGGGAGATGGAGGTTCGAAGATAGGTCCGATGAACTGGGGTCGGTTTTCCCTAAATGGCTTTTCACTCTACCGCCATGTAAATGCGGGTTCACTTAATCTAAATTCAACCTTTCCAATTTCCAACCCATTAGCGTAATTATTTCTTAAGCGCATAACTCAAATGGGTAGTGAGACGTGGCGCTACATAAAAAAGAATAATTAAAGGTTAAAAAATCTAACCCGAGAAGTTGATGGATGTTGACTTTTCATGACCCCCCCTAAACCTCCAAAACGGGTTATTGCAATGCAGTTTGTCTGTGTGTCTGTTTAACCCTGAAATTAAGAATGGTTTAATAAAGGGCGAAAAGAGAAAAAAATAGATTTTTTCAAAATCGGCTCTAAAGATTTTGATTAAAATTTGTATCTAGGCGTTAATTAAGATTATAAATAAAATGGCTATTTTCATATTCTAATGAAAATGAATTTTATGATACTTTACAGAAGTGAAATTTCCAAATCTAAGTAACTATTTGGGATAATAGATAAATTATCATAGTAAAATTGTAGTACTATTAAAAATAAAAGAAATTCAAATTGAAATATAGTTTTATAAAACCAATAGTCTCTGAGATATTGGCAAATATTTTAATACAATATTGTGAGCTTTAGTTTTACAGATATAGTACTTAAGTTTTAACCTAATAATTATCTAATGCCATAAATTAAGTAAATAAGTAAATTTCTCAAAAATTAATGTTCTTTTTCCTTAAACCTCTTAGAGGAAATATTTGTATAGCAATGATCAATTTCTATCATGTTAAAGTAAATAGTCAAAATTAATTTTCTTTCGTCTAAATTTATAAATGAGGAATTTAATAGCGATGTGATAACCATAAGATGTGCAATATCTAATAAAATATCGAAAATTTAAGCCGGAAGTCGAAATTTTAATACGTAAGATTTACCCTTTTATACCCAATATAGATCTTTTTTCTTTGCTCCTAATATACAAATGAGGACTTTAACTACCCAAAAATAAAATTATTAATTTTAAAACCAGGAGTCAAAAAAAGCTTTACGTATTTGTAACGCAATTTTTCCTCAGGTTTGCTGGTGTATATTATTTGGTTTCACATATATTACGATTTTTAAGTAAATATATACTTTTTAAACAATGGCGTGAGAAAGACCATGAGGAGTTCTATACCATTTATTTTTTATTCCAAGCGTTTGAATTAAAAAATAAATAAAGGCATAAGGAAATTAAATACCGTACAATCCCTTACCTTGAAAGGTAGCAGGCTTATATTGACAGATTATAATATGGTCTTAATTTTTAGTCTGAGCAATATTTGAATTTTATAAATTTAACTTTCTATCTTTCAGTATAAACGTAGAGTACACACGCGTATTTACTGAGAACGTGCATTAAAAAATACATAAACTATTGAAATATCTTGGTAACAAAAAGGAATAATCCTAAAATTATTTATAGAGATATTTACATGCACTCTCACATTCTTTTAAGACTTGCCTGCGAGTTTGGGGTTTGAATTCTGGTCGGGTCTACCGAGTGTTTTTTTTTATAAATCTTTTCCCCATCTTATTCCACGCAAATGTGTGTATATTTTTTCTAAGATGATTCCTACCTCATCCCTACTACACTAGAGTAATTTATTTTATATACGTGTAATATGAACAGGTAGTAAGTTGAGATGATAAAAAAAGCATGCACTTTCTGAACCTTCTGATTATACCAGCACGCGAGTTGCACACTAATTTAAATATAGAGCAGAAACAACATCCAGCCCCCAGGCTGTTAATTCATCACTGCAAAAAAAGAATACTCCGAAAATGTATCAATGATATATTTTTCATCCATCCTGGGAATCAAACCAAGTACACTTAGCTCAATAGATAGACTCAATACACAAGTCTACTAATAGCCACGAAGATCTTTTATTAAATAACGGAACTTCTTGTGAAAAATAAAACCGCGATATCTACAGAGTGAAATAGATACCCTGAACGTTCTTTATACTTTGAATTTAGAACAATTTTAATTTTTTTTACTCCACTATCAAAGAGAATTTTAACTGTATTTGGATAAATATATCGACTGATTATATTCAGGGTAAAACGTATGTATATAAAGGTATCATTTATCATTTTTGAACGAAATAATCAACATTCAACAAAAAAAAACATAAAGAACGCTCAACTTTAGTGACGATAAAATGTAAAATGATATGCCTATCAAACACAAATAAATATAAATACAATCGCTTTTCATTAGAGTAGATTAAATAACAATGGGTCTGGTGAAATGGTACTGTATTTTATAAAGTGATACAAAAATTGGAAATATTAAAAATTATCTTAAATAAAGTAGATGTGTTAAATTGGTTCTACGTTTCCAGAAATTGAACAGAATTTCAAATCAATTGGCGGATCGTTCATGTTTCTCATGGAAGTTAAGGGAGACAAACCAAGGGCTTAAGGGACCCGTAATCTGAACCCGGACGTTGGTTTTATCACCGTATTATTGGTGCCTAGTGACGGATAGCAATATTTATCGGATTTATTCTATATATCCATCCGCCAAACTATATGATCTGAAAGATCATATGTTGAGTTGTTAATTTAGACAGTCAAAACTTCCAGAACAAACAATGTTTTTCCTACTAACTTTTTTTTTCTTTTAGCACCGCGTCTGACTACCCATTCGAATTATAAACTTAAAAAAAAATTATTTAGCACTGCATCTTACTACCCGTTCGGGTTATACGCTTTAAGTTAAAATTACGTTAATGGATTAGGAATTGGGATGGTTGAATTAGAGGAAGAGAATCCAAATTTGCGTGGAGGGGGAGTAGAAAACCATTTAGTAACCCTCCCCCCCCCAGTTCACCCGACCGAGATTCGAACCTCGATCTCCCCGTCCTCAGCGGTTGAGCTCAACATGACTAGCGCGTTAGCCAAACTACGCCACCGAGACGGGTAATTATAAACTAATATATTAATTACTTTAATGGTTTTAGGGATGATAATATTAATATTTAAAGGAAGTGTACTCGCATTTTCGAGTAGGAAGAGTGGAAAACCACCCTTAGTACACCGATCAACCCGTAATCGGCAGACTAATCTACTATTAGACTAGCGCATTAGACCATGTGGCCACTGAAGCGAATTTAACCGTTTTACATCTTCTACTGGCTGTAGGTTACCTATATTCCTATAAAAGTGGAAGATTTAGTATATTTGTATATATGATTGTATCTAAAGATCTACCCAACTCAATTTTCAACTATGCTCGCATATTATTTAGATAAATGTTTAAAAAAATCACATAACCGTACATAGTTGGAATAACTTATGCATGTTGGAAAAAATATTTTAAAGTTTCATGATTTACAATCAATTATCAGTATATAAAATAATAAAAACTGGTTTCAGTTTGAAAGTGCAATTATTTATTTTTAATTTCTTAGAGAGATTGAGTTCTAGGGGGGAAAAATTGAAATAAATAATTCACTTAGTTAATTAGACGTGGAAAAAATGTATCCTCAGCTTAAAGTTCTTCCAAACTTTAAACAACTTTCTGAAGGGGTCTTGTAGAGGTTAGGTAAATATTCGCAATGAAAATATAAATTCCACGAATACTTCCCCTAATTAAAAATTAGTTAGTGCAGGAACTTGTAATTAGATAGTATTAAGTTCAAAAGCATGTGAAGATTGCATTAGCGTTGAGAGCATTTTTACTTTTCAATCTATATTTTTATTTAACTAGTTTATTTTGCATTTCATTTGAGATATTTAAAGTGCACTTTCTAGGCCAACTGATTATACCAACATTTACCTAATATACCTTTAGCATCACTACTTACGGCCTGTTCAAGTTATATGCATATATGATAACTAAACTAGAGGGGTAGGTATGAGAAAGGTTTAATATAGAGGAAGTTTATCTGTATTTGCGTGGAAGGAGAGGAGAAAACCTTTTATTCTAAAAAAAATTATCTCACTACACCTGACTGGGATTTGAGCCCTTGCCCCCTGTAGTCAGTGGTCCATTTTATTTCGAAAGTGATGACTTATACCATTCGGCCATTAAACTAGGTCACACATTTTATAAACTAATTTAATATATACACAACGCCCTTTCTCCAGCCGTTAATTAATCATTATAAAAGGAGAAATTGGCATTTCAGCAATGAAAACTTTTTCTTCCCTGTTGGGAATCAAACCCGGAACCCTTATCTCAGTAGGCAAACACGCTACCGTACTTGGTTAGTTCCTTTATATAGTCAGTCTAATGATCTGAAGTGAACAATATTTATTAAATCCCATACCTAAATCAGTGGTCACTTATTCAAAGACGTCATGCTCATCGCTGATTGGATTTCTGGTGATGGGGATATCGGGGATCAAATTCCAGTTAGGTGTACTGAGGGTGATTTCATTTCAAATAGTTCCCCTACTCTTATTATTTCAAATGCAGGTACATTTGCCCCAGTATTTCATATTTCTCATGCTAACAACATTAGTGTAAATATATGAATATCTCGGCTCAAGGGAAAAATTAAATATTCACACACACCACGCACATACACACACATACACACATATGCATACACACACATACACACATATGCATATACACACACATACACACATATGCACTTATATACACACATATACACACATACACACACATAGACACATATACATACACACACATACACACATATACATACACACACATACACACATACACATACACACACATACACATATACACACATAGACACATATACATAACATACATAACATACATAACATAACATAACATAACATACATACATACATACATACATACAGACACACACATACATACATACAAACACACAACCATATACACATATATACGTATTTACAAACATACCTAATCCCGCCGTTTCCTTAGGGGTAGGCAATAATCTTTGTATATAGCTCAAAAAACATCTCCATATCTATCCTCAAATAACTTTATCCACACATACCTATCATAGAATACTCCCTTCAACTAAACAAAACCCATACGCTGAGTCTTACATGCTCTTTTATTCTTGAAGCTCGTTAATGTTTTTCTTGTTCACACATTCGTCCATAACAATTAGCCACGTCTTTCATGGTTTCCCCTTGCTTTTGATCCACACATTCTACCTTCTTATATTTGCTTCGTCCCTAAATCCACACTCATCCTCTCAACATTCCCAAACCAATGTAAGAAGCTTCTTTCACATTGACCTACTGGATTCTCTTTTTATCCTCACTCCCTTAGCACCCATTAATTACTAATTCCATCCATACAAGTATGTTTACGTACATTTCTTATTCATCTCGTTTTAAGCATTTTAAGTGTAATGTGTTTTAATAGTTTTAAAATTGCATTATTCTATGATTATTCACATCACCAATTAATAATGCAGAAAAAAAGCTATCAGTATTTATGAATAATTAGTTTTTACTTTGAGTTTATTTTAGTTCTATTAAAACAAGATAAACAATACAACAGAAAAAAAAACATCCGTCTATTTTATGTGATGCTAATTTCTTTTAATCGAGGTTTGTTTTTAAAATTTCGATGCAAAAATACAAGCATAGCTTGTAAATTAAGCTTTGTTACAACCTTTAACATATGCCGTTTGCACAGACAAATAATATACCCAGGCACTTAATCTCCGGGATAAATGATTGTGCTCCTTTTGGAAGCTTGAGTCCTTCAACACTAGGATCACTGCGGGTAGTCCTATCATCCCCCAGCAGTGACACTAGCGAAGCCCAGTGTTGAAGGACTCAAGCTGGCAAAAGGAGTGAAACGAACCCCTCTTGAGGTTGAGAGTCTGTTTCTTACTTGTCTGTGGCTATGGGCTATTAGGGTCTGTGACCACACTTGAAGATCCCTCCGTTTCGCTAGTAACTATAATCCATTTGCTCCATGGAAACACAAAGAAACTTCAACCATACTTGCTCCCTTCACTCTTACATTTTTTTAAAAAGTCAGTTGTATAGGTACAAACTAATTTCCCAGTAAATGGTTTGCCTTTTATATTAACTAGAAGCCAGTCCCTTAGTCGTTAATTCGCCATTGTGTAAAATGACAACCTAATTTTTACTCATGAACCTATTTTGGCCATGATTGAAATCGAGCCCGGGAAGTCAAATCAACAAGATAGAAGTACTAATGACAGAGGCTAGATTTTGGACTAAGATTATTGTGCGACCTTAATATACAGGATGTATTGATTTAAGTAAGAAGTAACTAGGGTGTGGCTAGTAGACCTCAAAACAACACAAATAACATATTTGAACATATGTCCTATTTCGATGGTTCCCGAGATAATAACTTCCAAGACTTTACTGGCATTGGTAATAATACTATTTGATACAACACTAGGGAGTTAGAGAAAAGTAGATTGGAGAGTTCAAAATTGTCAAAACCTTTAGTTATAAATGTATTTCTATGTGAGATCAACTTTAAATTCAGCAGGTAAGTAAGACCCACTACAAATATTCATTGAAGTCTGAAAATTTTACATCTTTAAATGGGACTTTGGGAAATAAAGGAAGTGGGCTGAGGGATTAAAAAAAACTCTTAGACGTGGAATAAAATTTAAAATTGGCTGGCATTTAGAAAAACAAACCCAGATAACCAGATATATATTACAATTTGAAATTTCTAATTTTAGATGGAAAATTCAGGCGAGAATAGGGTTTAAAATTTCCTAAAATAATAGAAACAACTATTTCTCAGTGTTGAAGAAAATTGTAATTCAGAAGGAAGGTAAAGGTATCACTTTAATAAACATGATATACTGAATATATTTAATATTTTTAATGTGATTACAATAAATATGTCGAATGGCGTGGGGGGAGGGGGCTCTAAAAATAGAAAAACAAACCTTTTAGATATGGTAGAATAGACAGTAATAGGGCTTAATGAGGTAGACTGGATAGAACTAGGAGATAGTGTGTAATGAGGACTTTATATAACTAGCTCAAGATAGAGATGAGTGTAATAAGATGGACAGGATAGAACTATCTCGAGATAGGCATAGGGCGTAAAGAGGTGGTGTGGATAGAGCTATCTCTCAAGATAGGGATAGGTAGCGCACTTTCGTTAGTGTGACAAGTAGTTTTTGAGTTCCTAATGCCATATAGAATGTATAATATATTTGCCTATTGATTATACTGTACCATGGGTCGTCAGAAAATATTGTGTTGTGTACATTCTTAAGCCAATGTTTGTTTGAAACATCCAAGACCGAAACTAACTTTTATCTATTGTGTCTACCAGAGTCGTTCGTGTGCCCGGTGACGCACTTCAAGTGCCTGAATCACTTATGTGTCCCCGTGGATGACGTGTGCAACTTTGTGGACGACTGCGGAGATGGTTCGGACGAGCATAAATGCCGTGAGTACTAATTTATATACATACCTTCCCACCATGGTGATAACCGAACTTTGGAAACTACATTTCTCCTTTATGGAAAGTTTTTGGTAACCTAATTGTGAGGTAAGGGGGAATCCTCTGCTGTTCATTGGATAAACAGGTGGCCTCTTTTAGAATACAATACCATCGTGCAGTGTAGATGTTAGTACAGTAGCCCCATGACTTCTTTGGTGCTGACTGACAGCTCACAGATGACAGCCGATGGCTTTGAAAAGCTACCAGACTAAATTATGTATCCCTACGCCGAACCATATGATCTGCAAAAACATGTGTTTAGCAGCTGTCAAAAATTTAGGTATATACCTAAATGTTGACTGTCAGAAGTCAGCTGTGAGCTCTCAGTCAGCACCAAAGAAGTCATGGGGCTACTTTTGGTGCGCCATGTTATTTTAGCCCATGTTAGTGCTGTATTAGTTTAGTTATGTGATGTAATTTAGTTAAATTAAAACAATTATAGAGAAGGCTTACAGGAATTTAAGAGATAAACGTAAACCAAAAGTCACAGTAGAAAAACTGCACTTACATTTATTTATTTTTGTTCGTTCTCAATAAAGTAATTTGATATGTGTTATGGTTTGAAAAAAAAACACAATTTAATATTTTTTTACAAAAACTGTCTTAGAAATACAATTTTTAACTTTTTTCAAAGGAGGTTGGATTATACAGATTTTATTTTGGAGGTTCGCTTAACAAACACAGCCTCGTATAATTCCCATATCATTTCCGGTTAACCAGTAAAATAACTACACAATTAGCTATTTTCATTTGATAACAGAGACATTTGTAATAGTAATATCTTATTTAATTTTTAAGTTATTATTTATACGTTTTGTTAAATTATTTAGAATATGGTAGAATCGTTTTATTATTCTCAACTAACTGTTTTCTCTTGTAGAATATTGCAAACTATCTTAGCTAGGTGTTATCCGGGGTAAGTTTAGTAAACGATCACGTGCAACAAAGGTATTGTCTGTCAATGATAGCTTTGAGCTTTAACAACATTTGAAAAGTTACTTTAAGTAAATACGCTTTGTGGTTAT
This sequence comes from Timema californicum, assembly GCA_902141385.1. NCBI lineage: Eukaryota > Metazoa > Arthropoda > Insecta > Phasmatodea > Timematidae > Timema > Timema californicum. The sequence goes on from CABFOW010000158.1 coordinate 97,746, forward strand.
CCACTTCTAGAATACTTTTTGTCACTTTTGTAAGTGAAGTTAGTCTCAATCTTTTGTCGAAGTGATTAAACGTATTGATGAACTGGATGAAGAAGTGATAAATTTTAATAAATTTCCTACTGTTAGAATAGAACATACATGCATTGAATTAATAATACATTAATTATTAACGTGAGCACTGTAAACGTGAAAATTATTTACTTCAGATTTATGTTTGGACATTTTGTATGCTCCCGAACTTAAATAAATATTGGGGCACAAACTAAAAAACTTTATCAATGTACTAGCTTTGGTATTCACAAACCAATAGCGGCCGTTAATAAATTAAAATTATTTAAATATTTGAGAGAAAATATTACCTTTACCCTAAATCGAATGCACAAACAAATGCTATTTAAAAACTCAGCTCTATTACATAAGCACGGTCATAAAATAATATAAGAAACAAAAACAAATAAATATTGTCATAAAAACATGTTCTTAAAAAGCAACACAATTCATCAAAGAATATAAATAAATTATATATTCCATTACATAAACATATTTAATAAAAGTTATTGTGATTTTCCCAAAGAGCATCAAGATTAACCCAACTAAGTTGATATATTTGTTTATTTTAATTGTTATTTCGCTGCTAGAAGGGCGTTAATTTATCCTTTCCATTTCAACTTTGTTATCACAAGGTTCATGGGTCACCTTTAAGATTATCTTTACTTTTTGTATTCGTATAAAAAAATCAAATTCTCAATCATATCACTAAGTTTTTTTCCAAGTAGATAATTCCCGCCCCTTATTTTGAGTTCCAAGTTTTCCGGCTTTCATGGTTATTTTGGAGTGGTCATTTACAATCCAAACGAATTAAAATTTCCCTCCATATCGAAAAGAAAATTTTATAATAATGTTCGTAGTTTTTTTAAGCTATTACCCTCCACCCCCACGAAATATATATATAATGAGGTTTGGACATTTAACATATAACTAACAAGTTTGAACCAAATTTACCAAACCATTTCAAATCTGTGGCAAAGAACAGACAGACAAACATGTAAAAATCCCCACTTTTTTGTGTGTGAGGTGGGGGGGGGGGAGCGGAGGGAGTTTTCTCGATTACATTAATTATTCTTTCTCTTTAGATAAGAAAGTAAAAATTAGGTTCCACAATTTTATATATCTGTTTTTGGATGCAGCCTAAGCAATTTGATGGGTTATATTCAAACTTGATATTTATATTATCATACCTCAAGGCCAAATCGTGATTTCAATTCTCGCTTTAGAGTTAACTTAAGAAATTATTTTTAATTCCTATTTTTTTAAATTGTTTTAAACGTTTTTATTTGAGTTGAGTCTACCTTCCATAAACCTTTTTTTTTCAGTAAATTTGTTTTAATAGTAGATTACTAAAAACTGATTCTTTTTAATTTGGAATTTTCTCGAAAATTAATCAATAAATGTTGTTAAAATCGGTATTTGGGGTGTGTCTTACCTAATAAATATGAAAGTGTCTTTTACTAAAGATAAATATTAATTTAGGAAAGGTTTACTGAATTGTTTTGATGGATTTTATGATTTTGTTTAAATTGTTTGTCTGACTACTGTTTTACGTTATAAATAACATTTTAAACATTTTATTTAAACATTCTTTGAAAGTGGTATATTGATACATGGGTAGCTTTTAAATGTGATGCTGGAGACGACTTGAGAAGATCAGGTGGACAGGCAGGGGGACAAATGGAGAAGTCCCATGAGGAGTGGTTGAGAAGATGTGGATATGATTCTTTGGCGCAAACAAACTGGATTGGACACACTCTTAGGAGGAACTGTCTTCTGGATGACGTCATAGAAATAAAAGTTGAAATAAAGATGATTTTAGAAGAAGGAGGACTCAAATATTGGTTGACTTGAAGGAAAGAAAAAATTATGGGAGTTGAAAGAGGAGGCAGAGGAAAGGGCGCATTGGCGGTCTAAGTTCACTGAGGAAAGGAATGGACATTCCGTAAGACATAACACCTAATATTATTAGCTATAATTATTATTTTGAAAAAATTACTATTTTTATGTGAGAAAATAAGCACTATTTTGTCATACCATTAATTTTAATGAGTCATTGCTCATTCCATTTAGTGTATTCAATTATTATCCTTGTAAGCGTTAGTTGCTTTCGAGGCGATACGCTATGGTAAGCCTAATAGCTGACATCACATGATCTATATGGAGGTCGGCCAACTTTTTTGGCTCTTATCGACTTATAAACTTATAATCTATAGAGTTTACCTTTATATTCTGTATCTATGCATATTGCATTATGTTTTCCTTAAATTAAATATTTTTTCAATTACGTATATCTCCAACTTTATAGAAAGAAACACAAAAACATAATAAATATAAATTTCATGGGTTTTTTTCATAATAAGCTATTTATATATCTCTTAAAAATCACTATTATTTCGAACTAAAGGTTATTTCAGTCACACACAAATATTAATTGAAAGTACTTTATATATTTGCGAGTTTAAAAGACTCATAGATATACTTTTAGCCAATATGATCGGTCAATCATGATGTATCAGTTGCCACACAATGTTCTATGGATATGTCATTTCAAGCTTAGCTAATTGCAGTTCAAACGGAGGACCACCATTACATCGCATGTCCATTACACCGCGTTGTTTGGACAAATACATTGCAGGTCCATCACGTCACGTTCTACCCCCCTTCCCCCGCTCTCTACACATAGCTAACCCTACTCTGACGTACAACCAATAGGAATAAAGGGACATATATCGTATATACAATTACATTGCGTTGCAAATAACTTGCGTGACCATTATATCGCGTTTTGCTAGGATAGTGTGCCTGACTCTGGCCTCTGACTCTCACTTTGAAGTTAAGGATGGTTGCAAGGATAGTGTTCCTGACTCTGACTCTCACTTTGAAGTTAAGGCTGGTTGCAAGGATAGTGTGCCTGACTCTGACCTCTGACTCTCACTTTGAAGTTAAGGCTGGTTGCAAGGATAGTGTTCCTGACTCTGACCTCTGACTCTCACTTTGAAGTTAAGGCTGGTT
>CABFOW010000158.1:104350-162687 GCA_902141385.1 Timema californicum
AGCACCGCGTCTTACTACCCGTTCGGGTTATACGCACTTACGCTAATGTGTAATGGTAGAGTGATTGTGAGATGAAATGGAGGACCTACAATTTAACGTGGAATCCGAACCACGGTGGAGGCATGGCATTCCCAACATTCACAAGATGTCTTGTCAGAGGTGAAGGAAGGGTTTGGTAATCAGATAAATCTGGGCCGGGACCGAGGATTGAACCCCGGCCGCCAGCACAGAAGTCTAACACCTTACCCTTAGACCACTAGGTCACCGATCACATAATGTTGTATTAGTGTTAGTAGCTTGATAATAAATGTAAGGAGATTTAAAGGTATTCAGATATCTTATGAATTTCCTTGAATCTCTTGGAAATTTAATCTACCAGCTAACTCCTGTTTCCTCCTCTTTTACTCCTGTCTCCTGTTTACTAAGCTTATAAAAAAAGGGGGGGGACAAAAGAATGACAGTGCAACCTAACGAATTCCAGGAAAATATTGGGAAAAGGTGAAATTCCATTGCGTTTCCAGGTCCGGAAGAAAGGTTGTTTTAAAATTCCAAGTTAACCATTTTTTACTTTCATCGCAAGTAGAAACCCCGTTATTGCTGCTTCAAACATTTTTTTTAAACCCCGCATCTTACTACCTGTTCAGGTAACAATACTCTTGTGCGTCTATGCTAAATCGTTGAAAGCCCAGTTTGTGGAAAGATTAGCCAGTACTAAAGTACCATTGTCCAAGGGACACCTGAATGTACTAATCTTTCATCCTTGCCCTGTCCCGATGAGATGAGGTGATGGTGATAGTATGGTGGTGTGGAACCAGTGGAAACACTTACAACCTAACCTAAGCTTAACTAACCAAACACCCGCCTCTGTGGTGTAGTTGGTTAACGCGCTTGTCGTGTTGAAGCTCGACTGCTGAGGACGGGGAGATCGAGGTTCGAATCTTGTTCGGGTGAACTGGGGTGGTTTTTCCTAAATGCTTTTCCACTCTCCCTCCACGCAAATGCGGGTTCACTTCCTCTAATTCAACCTTCCCAAGTCCTAATCCATTAGAGTAATTAGTACTTAAAGCGTATAATCCGTACTGGTAGTAAGACGCGGTGCTAAATATTATTATTATTATTATTATTAACTAACCAAACCCTGATCACTATTAGGGCAACTACACTTTCGAGAAATATACCCAAGGCACCAACCGGAAATCGAACCCCTAAGTTCATAGCCAGTTATACGCAAATATGATAATTACTCTATTGGCTTAAGGATGAGGAAAGAAGAGTTTTAAGGGTAATCTTACCCTATTTGCGTGTGAGGAGGATGGGAAAACATTTATGAAAAACCAACCTTGCTAGACCTGACCAGGATTCGAACCCCGATCTCCCCATCATCCGCAGCCCATTCGATACAAAATTAACCAGGGATGGCAAATTATTTTCCGACCTATGTGCCACTTAAGCAACAGCCTAGTTTTGAATTAGTCTAGTGAGTCACCAATTAATTACTTTTTTAATTAGTATTAAAAAATCAAAAATTGTTTAATAATATGAAATATAAAGAATTCAAATCAATTTGAAAATATTTTAATAGTGTCTGAATTTTAAAGAAGAAAAATTTATTAAACTGTCTTAGAGCATATTGATTTCAACAACTTAGGGTGATCTGGAAGGGTATGCGAAAAATGGCCAGTGTTTTTACCATTTTTATGGCAAAACTTTTTTTGGTCAAAATAAATAAAATACAACTCCAGTACAAACATATAATTTAACTTTCTTCACATGATAACCTCAAAATTTCTTGAATATCTGTCAGTGATGTCCTGAAATTTAATGACAACTTTTTCTATTCATTTAAAAAGGTTCTCATCTAATGCCGCTATGCTCATGATGGATATTCAACGATTGTTGATATAATCATCTGAAGAAAATTAAATTCTATGTTTGTGCTGGAGCAATATTCTATTTACTTTTGCCAAAAAAAGTTTTGCCATTAAAACTGCAAAAACACTGGCCTTTTCTTGCGTCCCCTTCCATACCAACTTAACATAAAAACAATGAAAATAGCATCTTCAGTGAAAAAAATACAATCAATTTTTGTGTTTATATATTAGTTTTAAAAGTTTTTTTTTATTTTACTAACAATTAGCCACTTAAGTGTAAGAAAAGACAATTTCTAGCCGTTGACTTCACAAAATTCATTGTGTTCACAGCTGCCAAAATATTATCGACTTCAAAAAATTATACCATTTTGACAAAAATTGTATCCAACCTTTATTTGTTCATGTTGGCGTGCCACCCAGTGACACGTGCACCATACACTTTCCATTCCTAGCTTAGATTATTCGCCGAACGAAGCGGGTCACTCCAACTAATTCGGGTGAATTTCTCTTCAGAAATCCTTCTCTTTAGCTACTTTTTCTTCAGTGCGTCTTATTACCCACTATTGTTCTAGGGAAGAGAAGGTTTTAGTTTAGAGGCAGTGTACCCACTTTGTATGGAGGGAGAACAGATAATTTAGTAAAAAACACTCTCGGTGCCATCGACCAGGATTCGAATCCAAATCTCCTCATCATTGGCAATCCAGTCTATTGCAAGAGTGACGCCTTAAACAAGGGATCGGCAACTGGTCGATCGGACTTACTGGTCAATCTCACGGCAATTTTCAGTCAATCACGTAAAGAAAAAACATCGTTCTTAAAAGTCGAACTTTTGAGTCTTTCAAGCTTGAAAAAAATATCACGTAGTTTCAAGTAATATTTTAGTGTGACCAAAATATTTTGAAGACACTTAAATAGTTTAATATACAAAAATATATATTTTATTTATTATATTTTTTCCATATGTCTTTGAATAAAAATATTCGAGAGACGAAGGTCAATTTAAGCAATAAATATAAGATTTCATAGAGGAAATTGAAATAATTTAAAGTAGAGGCTTGTGGGGAAAAAATAAGTGATCGTTGGCCCTTTGATATGTTTGCAAGTTGATCAGCACCCAAAAAAGTTTCCAAACCTTGTCTTAGGCCATAGGTGGGCAACATATTTTTCAAAATATCCATAAGTTTGGTGAATAAGAAGTGAAATTCGCAACATAATGTACAAATTTAGAAATTAAGGTTCTCAAACGAGTATTTGAATCAACACATTGTTTGAATAAAAGTATTCAAAATACGTAAACTTTAACAGGTTTTTTACAATTGGTTTGAACACCAATAATTTAAAACGTTCAAATTAAAATGTAAAATAATTTGATGTAGAATTTGGTAGTTCTCTTGTCTGTCAAGTTGCAGAAACATTGCCGTAATATCTGAACTCGATGCATATCTTAACTCGTCCTCCAGATTGACATCAACAAATTGAAATATGTAATTATACTCGTACTTTATGAATCTCACCGTGGAAAATGTCGAATCACACACCAACGTTGATACAAACATTGACAATAATTTTGAAATGCCCGAATTCAAAGCTGGTAGATTGTTTTCAGTCAGAATAAATTTCCACATATCCGTGACTACAGAATTCACGTAAATATTCAAGTGTTACAGACTGTGAAAAGAAAGAAAATAATCTTCAAGTCCACGCTTGTCCAAAGAAATAAGGTTGGAGATATCTTTGCTTTAATTTGTAATATCAAAGTGTAATGGACCCCGCAATAATTCAAATGCTAATTTGAAGGCATTGGAATCAGAGAAACGTGATTAAAATTACTGGGTAACATTATTAATCCAGTTTACGTAGAGTGGCCGCTTAACGTCGAGTAAACCACACTCCTATTTTTTTCCTAAAAATATAGTTAGGTTTTCAAAATGGGTCAAATTGCCCCTCCGAATTTGTACCAGAATGAGATCCAGTTTTGATATGAATACTTGAATATGCTGTGCCAGCTCGCAAATTACTTTACCCTTTCCCTGCAGCTTCACGAGCCATGATATCCTAGAGAAAATGTTAATCATACTGCCAAGAAGAATTCTCAATCCAAGAAAATGTTTCTATTTGAAGTTTCTCAACAAGAAAATCTTGAATTTTAGGAATCAATCAGGTATAACGTTTCAGAATTCTTCCTCTGATCAACCATCTCACATTTGCATAGTCTGTGAGATCCTCAAAATCACAGTCACCACATTCTTTCAAGGTCAAACTGTCGGTGGATGAGGGTACTTCTACATTGGATGTAATTTACAATTTTCACAACCATATCCATCAACGTTTTCAACGTGTCGGTTTCAGGTGCCTGAGCACACAAATTCTCCTGATGTAGAATGCAAAGAAGGAGGACAACATTTTTTTTGTACCATTCTCACTCAAATGCTGCTTCTAACGAGAAACAAACCTTGACTTACTTCCAATAATTGCGGGTGCACCTTCCATTGTAATAGAAGCTAGTTTTTTTCAGATCCAGAACACATTTTTTTGATACTTGAATATATCATCTTCACAAGTATGGCCTCACAATCCACAATTTATAAGAATTTCTTCACGAATTGTAAGATCGGGAAGCACAAACCGAACCCAAAATATTAATTACACCGTGTCGGTAAAATTGGTTGATTCTTCCAGTGCTAAGGAAAAACACAAACAGTCATTTAATTGTTCAAGTAATTGCTCTTATATGTTTTTAGATAGTTCCAGCACTCAGTGAACAACTGTCCTGCGGCTTAACTGCAAATTCTGCACTTTTTGGAGGCTATCACTCTTCACCTTAAAATCGTAGTTTCCCATCAGAGATTCTTCCACCGTGATCAAAATGTCTTTCACCATCTCCGCATGGGAAAATGGTTTTATTGCGAGCCAAAATCCAGGATACTTTATAACTAGATAATGTCACCAATTAATTCGACGAAAGAAACTTTTTCAGGCTTATCTTATGATCTGGGAACTGTGATTTCAAACGGACGGGCAATTTCACTGACATGAGAACATCCATCAACTGGTAGTTTATTGTTTAATTCACTGTGATTATTTTGAAAACGCTTCTTCAAACAGTCTACTTTATTCTCAATCAAACTCATTTTTTGCACAGGATCCAAATGGGATTTTCATTACTTGCGTCAGCACAAATTTTAGCTCCCCGCTTTCATGAAAACTTCGACCTACCCTCTTCCATTCTCTTGTTTTTTTCTTTTTACCACTGGTTTCTGAATCAATACATTTGTCTGCGTCACTCACCTCAGCACTATCATCCGCTGTTGGTTCACTTCATTTTTGAATCACCCACTTATCCATCTCTCAATAATAATTTGCGAATATTTTAAAGTAACAGTTTTATAAAAAGCAAAGAAACAAAAACAACGAGAAACCTGTACACATGAAACAGGTAAAAACGCGCCTCTTAAAGCATTTGTTATTATTTATTAGACACCACCCATTCAAGGTCGGGCTAGAATAAAGTGCAAGAACAAAAATTAATAAAGGGGTGAATGGACCCTAATTACTGTAAAAAGTGAAACAGAAGAGCAGTCCCGAGAAATATTTTCCTTCAGGGTGCTTTTACACGAGGCCAGTCGATAGGCGAACTCAAATGGCGTCAGTCTACTACTGCCAGTTTACCAACTGGCCTCGTGTAATCACGGCTTCACAGCTCCATCCCTTTCTAGGAAACGTGATTTATTTATTTAAAAACCCAGCCCACAAAGTCATTTATCTTTAAGACAAAGCTCGTTCTTAAATACAGCCGTTCTAATTGTTGGTAAAAGTGTGGAAGGGAGTATTGGATGACAGTGTTGTCTCTCTGACTTATTCCAAAAGTGGAATGTTTCCAATGATATACAGTAAATATCAAGTTACAACAATGGTGCCACTATAAGGAAAAAGTTTATTTTTCCGTGAGAGCTAGCAAGCTCAAATTTGCCACACTTTTATAGACAATTTGCCACATGTGGCGATTGGCGACGGGGTTGCCCACCCCGGCCTAAGACCACTCCAACACTGAAGTGGATCGCTTCTATTAAATCGTTAGTAGTCTTTGTTACACACTTAGGTAATCAACTTTTAAAAAATATAACTATTAATGATGTTCAGGAGGGTGAACTCTAGGGACAATGCTGGTAGGTATGACGGAAAAAACACAGTATAGTCAACAAGAATCTAACCCCAGCCTCTGTAGTCAAAAACATCCTGATTGAATTCATGCCCAAGACTAAATCAACAGGCATCACATCGTATTAATGAGTTAAGGGTTCCTGGGTTCAAATCCGAAAGCATCACAACAAAATCTATTGTAAGCGATATTGGAGTTTCTTCTTCCACAGGTGTTGTGTGTGTTCTAGAGTTAAGTTTTTTTTTTTAGTCTCTCGACTTACTAATTGTTCAGATTGTAATAGTTACGCTAGTAAATAAGGTTGAATTTAAACGAAGCGTACCTACATTTGCTTGAAGGGTGATAGAAAAACTATATCTAAAAATACAGCCTTCAGTACAATCTACCGAGGTTCTAAACTCGGATCTCCACGTCATCGGAAGTCTAGTCTATTGCGAGAGTGACGCCTTAGACCATTCGGACACCGAATCAGGTTATAGTTTAGCTATCTCCTAAGTTGACACATCAGTTCCTAAAGGAGATCGTTAAATTTACTCACGTAAAAACATCAACATGACAGCCCTACAGATTGGTGAGCACATGGACTGTATGTAAAACTATGCCCGTAACAGAAAGATCAGGGTTCGAATACCAACACGTTGTACTTCAAGGTGTTTTAAAGTAGTTTACTACTCTCACTTTACGCCAATTCAAGTATATTTACCAACCAGCTTCAGTGGTATATGGTCTAAGGCATCACGGGGAGATTAGGGTTCGTATCCTGATTGGGTCTGTTGAGATTTTTTTTTGTAAATGGTTTCCCATTCTACTTCCAAGCAAATGGAGGTAGATTACTTCAAAAATATTTCCTTACTTATCCCTACCCGATTATACTGGGTGAGACTGAACCAAACGATTAATTAATTGAAAATTAACACCTTGATTGAAAAGTAAATATTCACTATCTGAATAAAAGTAAACTACATAATACACTTTTTCACTTTTTGAAGATAATGTCACTCAGGTCTACTCCACCGGACGTCAAGCAAACCTCAAGGCGTTATACATCACTTTTCTTAGCATAAATGTTCTAATTTCTTCCACACAGGACCACTTCCAAAGGGTGGCGGGGCAAAGGGGTCAATGGCCCTGGGCCTCACATTCCATTAGGGCCACATTATCACGAAAATTGATTAAATTAAATTATAATGATTATTATTCTAAATTTTTCATCAAATAGTGTACAGATAATTAACAACAATGTGTCTTCGCTGAGTGATAGGATGTAATTTAAGATTTACGTTATTCGAGTAATGTGCTTCTATCAGTACAGTAGAATACGCAACTATTGTGCTATCGCCGTTGGTCCACAGAAAACTAACAGTGCTATGGTGAAAATTGGAATTTACTTTAGCTAACTTAATTGGATTGATTGATTCATTTAATATTGTACAGTCATTTAATGTGTTGATCATTATTTCATAAAAAGTTTGATATCATAAAATAACATAAGTACCAAGTACATATCAATATATTATAACGATTTAGTGCTAAAATTGAAAAACTGCCATACCCCGAATCTCACATTTTCTAAAAACGGCCCTTCAATTCCACACCACCCTGTATTAATGACCATTTGCATATAATATGAACGGGAAGTAGACACGCTGATAACAAAAAAAAATGTATATTTACTCTAAACTATATTTTTCTAATCACAAAACCATCAGCGTAATTAAAAATGCAAATAACCTAGAAAGGTAGAAAAATGAAGTCGGCTTTATTTTATCGTGACCAACAATATTGTTATGTTTTTAAATTCATATATGTGGTTGGAAGGGTGTTTCTGTGAACACACAAGGAAAATAAACTCAATAAAAATCTAACATCACCTCACTACAGTCCAATTTTCATAGGAAAGGCTTTTTTATATAAAATGCAAACAAATATTTTTTTTTGCTAATATCATTGATATAAATTTACCATGTTTTGACATCTATAAAAAGTGACCACTGTAGAGAGATAACCTGACTATATATGTCATTATAATCATCATCATTAACCATTTCCAACTTGTGGTAAAATGACTACATCCTCTGTCTTTCCACCATTCTAAGTTCTTTATTTAATTCCATTCTTACCCTTTCACTCACACACGTGTTATTGTCCGATCCTTCCATCTCTTTTTTGGTCATCATTGCAGTCTTTTACCTCCATACTTCTTCTCCATCATTCTCTTTGATATTATTTCCTTTTTCACCTTCATTATTCCATACCATCTCACCCTTACATCCTCTACTTTATCATGTACTCCAGCATCCTAATTACAAGATAGTACCATATCAACCTTGGTTCCTCTAATTTATCATGCACACTAACATCCTTATTATATGACCATACCATTTCAGCTTTTCTTACTCTACGATCTCATTTACTCCAACATCATATATGTTCATACTATCTCTGCCTTTCTTCCTCTATTATGCCATGAACTCCAACTCCCTCATTGCGTGTTCATACCATCTAAGCCTTGCTTCCTCTACTATTTCATGCTCACCAACATTCTCATAGATGCCCATACCAACTCAGCCTTGCCTCCTTTACTATCATATGTACTCCAACATCATCATTACATGTTAATACCATCTCACACTTGCTTCCTATAACTTCCCATATACTCCAACATTCTCATAGATGTCCTTACCATCTCACTCGTGCTTCTTTTACTATCTTGTGTACTCTAACAAGCTTATTACATGTCCATACCACCCTAGCATTTCTTTCTTTACTATCTCATGTGCTACAACATCCTCATAGATGTCCATACCATCTCAGACCTGCTTCATTTACTATCTCATGTACTCCAACCTCTTCTTTCCTTCATACCCATGTCCTCCACTTTCCTTGTCTCTCTTACCTTCAACGTCCATGTTTCTGCTGCATAAGTGACTACGGGTACAAATTACACCCTATACAGCACTTATTTACACTTTAAAGGCACTTATCTTCTACATAGCAGGTCTCAAGTATGATGGGTACAAAAATTAAAGAGTAAAATTATTACTTTATCTTTAAATATTTGCATTCAGTCACAATATGACTAATATATTAAACTAGTCGACATAGAATTACGTGAAAAGGCGTATAACCTGAACAGAAAGTAAGACGCGTCATTAAAAGAAAAAGTTAAAAGTAGATTTAGTATTTTTTTTCTGACTGTCAGATAAAGCCCTTCTCATGAAATTTGGACTGTAGATATCGAGACAGAGAGCTAAAAGCTTCTAATAAAACTAGGTCAGTCGTAAAGGATCGGGTGAACTTAACACGCCAGCGGCCATTTGCTGAACGACCTTTAATCATGGTCGTGAGCTCTGTGTGTGTAGTGACGGACATAACTACTCTTCCCCGATAAATACACTGTTCTATGATAAAATGACGAGGAAATTGAACAATTCAGTAAAAAAAAATATTTAATAACACAATTAAGTACCTTCAGAAGTTCATGCATGCATTGAAATAACATGTTTATTTTTCCATTTGTGTATCGGAGGAATAAGGTGGGGATGTAGTGAGCGAGAGGGAAAAAAAAAAGTACTTTTGTAATTTTTAAACAACATATTTTTTGCCAAAATAAATAAAACATTTCTCCAGTAGAAATATAAAACTTAATTTTCATAACACTGTGATAACAGTTGTTTAATATCTGTCCTGGAATGCAATGACAACTTTTTCTTTTCATTCAAAAAGTTTCTCACCTAATGCCGCTATGGTCATGATGGATATTCAACAACTGTTGATATTACCATATGAAGAAAATTAGACTATGCTTCAACTTGAACAATGTTTAATTTATTTTGGAAAAAAAAGTTTTGCTATAAACCTAGAAAAACAGCTTTTCTCTCGTTCCCTACATTAATATATTTTTGTTCCACATTATATCGCTCTAGAAAAATTGGCTTTCCACGAAATGTATACCTTGGTTAAATTCCGAAGGTTCACCAACTTAAATTGGATTTGGAATTTATGTGTGATTGTTTTATTAATCATATGTTCAAATAAAGGAAACTCGAATCCTAATGTTCATAGAGCTCATATAAAGGTTATGAATTTTGTCTAAATAACAATTATAATTTTTATTACACTTTCCACTTTGAAATAAATTAATAATTTATGAAGGGAAGATGAATTTTTAAAAGAGAGTGGGTGATAGGGGGGGTGGGGCTGATCTTATAGAATGGGACTGTTTACTTTTATTTATCTAATGCCAGTATTGTTTCCTTTAAGATAAATATTTAAAGTGACAAAGGTGAAGAATTAAATGAACACTAAAAGGTATATTTACCATTTTTACTTCCTCATCTAAAGATAAATTATTTAAATAGTGAAACAATTTCGACCTTTACGTTTTATGTGGCCCCAAAACAAAAATGAATGGGTATTACGATCATGTCTGTCTGTCTCTGTCTCTAGTCAAATATTTGAAACGGTTTGTTGGATTTTGTTCAAATTAGATCTTTAGAATTTATATGGCTCTGAATCATAACTTTTTTTTTACCCTGACTTAATGATGCATTACGTGTTAAAATTCTAATTTTGATGAAAAATGTTTAAAATGAATATATAAGAAATGCTTTAACTCCCGAATAACAATGTGTACCTGGTTTTTGGCTGAAAATTATTTAAAGGGCAGTTTAATTATGAGTTATTCTAGAAAATTCAAACTTTTTTTTAATATGGCTATAATGATTTTGTTTAAAATGTATTTCTGGGGAGTGTTTGACATGAAAAATAAGACTGTATATACCAGTTGATTTTTTGGGTAAATTTCTTGGTTTATTTTACTGTTAAATATTTTTTTGATTTGAATTATTTTTAATGGCTTCAACCATTTTGTTCTAAATTTGTATCGGGGAATCATTTTTAATTATCTATAGTAATGAATGTTTATTTTTGTAAAGTAAATTAATTTATGGCTAATTTACCTTTAACAATAATTTATAACAAATTTGAAATTTTTCGGAATTGCACTTAGATATTGAGCTCTAAACAGATATCTGGGCGCAGTTTTTCACGATAAATAAGAATAATTTTCTATTTAAACGAATAAAATATAATTTTGAGGTGGTTTACAAAAAAAAACTTATTTTTTTGAAAATTTTAAATTTTTAAAAAAATATCAAATTAGTTTAAAAATTAGAATATTTATGTATTCCTTGTGAGCTTGATGCAATAAGACGCTGTGAATTTTCGATTTACTTGGAAATGGTTTTATTTAAATTATTATTATTAAATTTTCTGTTTAATTACACCTAAATAAAAAATTATATTTCCATTCCCCAACTCATATAACGTGTCATGTCCCCGCAACACCAACCGTAACGTCCATCCACTGCTTACACCCGTTTATTTTTTTACACTACTCAGCTGGATGATGTGAGAGAATAGTGGTATAAAGCTTACTTTTTTCCTTTAAATTAAGGAGTAAAAAAATTCCAATGAGTACTGACGACAAACAAACAATAATGACATCAAATCTAATAATGAATTATTAGATATTCTTATCGTTTTTATACTACCCAGAAAAAATAAAGACTCCACAAAAACTCGAATTCACAATAAATTGTAAAGCAGGGGTAGCCAACCTAGTATCCGTCAGTTCTTTTGAATGCGCCCACCAAGATATTCAAACTGAAATTGAGTCCCCTTTGAAAATAAGAAACAGACAAAAATGTATTGACATATTTTACAAATATCTTAAGAATTACAAGAAACGGTTGGATTGATAGCCAATTACGTGGTCGATACATAGAAAAGTTGGGTGATGTATTAAATTAAAGATCTGCATAATTTAGATAAATTGAGCTAATTATATATTTATTTGAAAATCTATTTAGTATCGGGGATACAACTATCATTGCCCAATGAATTAATAAAATGTACAAAATGAATTTTGATTATTTTTTTAAAATTGGAGATCTAGGAATGACATAACAATTACTTATATTATCTCAGAAGACTTGACATACAGAAAAAAATTGAAAACTAGCAGACCATGAGAAATTTATTTTGAGGATTATCTTTGCGATAAAGATTAAATCATATTTTGGATCATCTTATTTGCGAAAATTAGCATTCTTCATAGTGAAAATTGTGAAAACTAAATATATATCTCGCCTTTCAGATGCTAATTTAAAGGACTGTTTGAGAACTACAATGTCAAATTATTATCCGTACTTTAAAATTATAATCAGTGAAATTAATTTAAAACCATTATATTAAACATCACATATTAACTACGTTTTTTTTGAATGTTTTATTGAATATTATATTATTTGTATGATAATGTGACTTAATACATTACAATAATTTTCTAAGGGGTGATGCCAAAGCTGATATTTTATCGAATACAAATCAAAGTTTCAAATTCTTACCCCCATAGTAGATTCTAAAAGTGACAGTCGCAGATCTCATGACTCTACGTATGAACACATGGAAGTGGATCTAGTAGTTTTTCCTATTTGTCAATTCAACACTCTTAGGCTGGTTTCACACCGAGTCAAGTCTAACTCACCATTTGAGACAAGTACATATTGTATTTGATAGCACGATGAAGGACCAATACCTTTCACACCGGCGAGTCGAGTCTTGCCGAGTCTTGCCGAGTCTAGCCGAGTCTAGCCGAGTCTAGCCGAGTCTAGCCAAGTCTAGCCAAGTCTTGCCGAGTCTAGCCGAGTCTAGCCGAGTCAGAGTCCATGATGCAGCAGATTAAAGATTTCATCAGTCCAGCCAAGTCAAGTGTATTATTTCCACGTGCTTTCGAAGGCTAACAGCATGGACACCGGCTACCTCACTGTTCTCGTTCAAGATAATCCTGCGACTTATAACCCGTCCCATCTCAAACATCGGGATAGAAATGCAGTTTTCGCTATTTGGAAACAAATGTGAAAAACTGCCAAAGGTGCACCGTTTCATATTAAGTGGGTGAATCCACCCAAAACGACGTCTTTATAGATGTCTATGCCAGCGCCCTCATACAATTGTATTTATAGAAACTACTAGGACTGCATCCATCTTGCACGAACTCTTTGATAAACCTAGTGTACTCAATGAATCGACTCACTAGTGTGAAAGGCCTTGACTCTAGAGTCAGACTCGACTCGACTGGAGTGTGTAACCAGCCTTACTATTAAAAATGGATGGTGCAGCCAATCACACTGTCACATGTCTCTGCCCTCTGTTTACAGTGCACCGGAAGTGCTGGAACCCTGAGTTCCGGTGTGATAATGGAGAATGTATCCGGCCCGGATTCGTCTGTGATGGGGTCCCGGACTGTAAGGACGGCTCAGACGAAACAGACTGTGCTCCAGGTAAAGTAAAACCACCCCTAAAAATCAAATTACAAAATATAAATTGTTAA
This sequence comes from Timema californicum, assembly GCA_902141385.1. NCBI lineage: Eukaryota > Metazoa > Arthropoda > Insecta > Phasmatodea > Timematidae > Timema > Timema californicum. The sequence continues at coordinate 117,777 of CABFOW010000158.1, forward strand.
TAACATCAAAAATATAAGAAAATATATTATTCTAGGATGAGGTTTTTTTTTGCTCCACGTCTTACTACCCGTTTGGGTTATACGCTTATGTAATAATTATGATAATGGTTTTATGGAATAGGAAGGCTATATTTACTGGAGGTGTAAAATTGTTTACGTGAAGGAAGTGTGAAAAAAGATTTTGAAAAAAAAAACACCCTCTGTAAGCCCGATCATTATTTGAGACTCGATTACCCCGTCATCGTCAGTCTAGTCTACTGCGAGAGTTGCACGTTAGACCATGCAACCACCGAAGCAGGTGGTTATGTATTAAACTCCATGGTGTGAGCCCACAAGCGAGCAATACCGACCAAGTGGTAGTGCCAACATTCGCGGGTAGAAGGTGTAATGTGGTCAGCACAACGTATGCTTTGGCCTTTAATCTCAGTTTTCTAGACTGGAGCTGCTATTTATTTATTCAAGTCGCTATTCATTTGTTCTCACAAGGTTTGAGTTTACCCCGTTCCAGACATATTGCTTCATAGAAAAGTTTTTGGCAGCGTGGGGGATTGAATCCAAGAACTTTGGATCTCTAGCGAGGAATTGTGACAACTATACCAGTTTTTTACCCATCGGGGCCAACAACCCGGAATATTATAACTGTGTTTTTTCTAAATGGAAAATTCTCAAAAGAACACTTGTACAACGAGTAAAGACATAAGCATTGTCCAATACTATAACTATTTTTACAATTTTCTATTTACATATTACTTTTGTGACGACTTTATTAACTGTTTGATTGAATATTAATAGTTTTTATTATATCTGTTTTATTTATTTCTTATTTGATTATTATATTTAGAGAAAATTATATACATGCTTATGACAGTAATATTGGTCTTATTTTATCAGTTTTAATATTTGTTTAATCAATGATATTTTTATTATAATAATTAATTTAATTAGAATATTTGGATAGGATGGTTTAGGTTTGGTTTAATATTGTTTAGTAATTTACTATAATATTATAATACTCGGGTATTAAACTGTTTATCAAATCGTATTTTATTGGTGATCATTTCAATAATATTATATTTTTTAAGATGAAATTAGATGTTATATATAAATTTCATAGACAGTTTTTATGCAATAGTTATTATTTTATTTATAGTAGTATAAAAACTTATTAGAAATATTTACAAATGGGTGTTACATTTTCTTCTTAATTATTTTTATTTATATGTATCTTAATTGAGTAACCCTTATTTATGCATTCATGAAATTATTAAACTAACACCAGTTTTGATTTTCTTGAGCTTGAATATGTGGGAATGCCAGACATTAACCGTGGTTCGGATCCCACGTTAAGATGTAGGTCCTCCATTTCATCTCACAATCACCCTACCATTACACATTAGCGTAAGTGCGTATAATTCGAACGGGTTGTAAGACGCAGTGATAATAATAATAATAGTTATATAATAAAAACTATTATTATTTTTATTATTATTATTATTATTATTACAATTTAATATTATTACTATTTATTATTATTATTAGTATTAGTAGTATAAGATCTAGAGGAAAGCACTCAGTAAATCCTCCCAATGTTCATGTCCATGTATGTACATGTGTTCTCAGAGCAGTTCGTGCGTTGCGGGGATGGTTCACTGCTTCACCGATACTACTGGTGCGACAACTGGCCTGACTGCCCAGACAACCACGCCGACGAGCTTTACTGTGAGTACCATTACCTTTCAATCTCCTTCCGGTGGCCGAGTGGTTCAGAAAGAGTGGTCGACTACAGAGCTTGGGGTGCCTTAGGGGAAACATCAACGTTTTAATCGCTCGCTTGGAACGGACAGGAATCGCACGGACTGACATAAAACTATATGACCGTACCTTGGCCGATTACGGCCCGCGGGCCGCATGTGGACCTCAATATTTAACCATTTAATTACTGACGTCATCTACTAACAAATATCAGTTAGAAGAAAAACGAGCCATAAGAAAATGGAGAAATTCGATAGCAAGTCTTAATAAAATGAAAAAAAGTAAAAATAATAATAATCATAAAGGAGTGAAAAGGTTAACGAAAATCTCTGAACACTTTTTTTTTTTCATCCAATATATCTCCAGCAAAAACATATAGTTTAATTTGAAATACTTATTGACTTTAAAAGTTCTCTAATATTCTGTTAAGGGTGTCCTGGAATTTAATGACATCTAGTGCCACTACGCCCACTACATATATTCAAACACTGTTGATATTACCGCGCGAAGAAATTTAAAATATATGTTTCTACTAGATAAATATATTTTTTCTTTTAACCAATAAATTTTACTATGAAAACTGCACAAAAAAAAACACTAACTTTAAGCTGCATTCCCTTCACTCACACCTTAAATATATCCCGATTCATTTACCATCTCCCTACAAGTCCTTTTAGAGTACAGAAGCCACTAAGACGGGATTTTAACGCTCATCATAAAACGCAGTGTTCTTTACATCGAGAGCTACAGATTTGTCAAATTAAGCGGAAGGAGTCCATTGATGAACCTTTGATCACCAAGAAATACGTCTAAATTATATTCCAAACCACACCACCATTTATGTGAAAGAAGAACCAGTTATTAATACACATTTCCATAAAAACTTGTCTCAGGATATTTCCTGTGCTTTAAGCAATAACTATAATAAATATATCAAATTGTTTAAATTTTTAAATTACACCTTGAAGGGGTAGTGGAACCCGAGACCTTTGGCTTAGTACGCCCAAGCTTAGACAATTGAGCACAGAGACCGCATTAAAATATGTGATTAAAATAACCTTGGGAACGAGATAGCTCAGTGGTTAGAGCATTGACTTACTAAGCTTAATGTCCCGGATTCAATTCCCATATATAAGTGTCATGATTAAATTTAAAAAAAATATGATATTTAGATGCGGCTATAAACGTAACTAGAAAATATATTTTAATCCATGATAAATATTTCATTTGATATATATTATACTTTCTTTGTTTCCTACCAGCGGTGGGTATTTGAACCAAAGGTATTTAGTTGATCGCTTGGATAAAATGTTGGTAAAAATGTCTCTGCCCATTTCCAAAACCTTAAAACTTAAGTGAAAGTTGTCTTTATAAATATATAACCCCTATTTGTATATATAGACGGGGTGAAAAAACTCAAAAAATAACACATAATTTGAAGGTTGACCAAAACAACCGGGGATGGTGGTCAGTACACTTCCACTAGACCCCCGCGGGGAAACTTAGGGTCATCGCCTTGGGAAACCAAGGGCACACCTAAAGTCGAGTTTTTGACATCCTCCTGCGACGCTGGCAGCGACACTTTATGGATGGGTCAAATCTTCCCGCCCAGGGATAGTAAAGGGTAGTAAGTTTTTTTTTCCCGAGATACGCACTGATAACGGGATCGTCGGCTAGTAAGGGTTGATGGTCCCAACATTCTGGTGGTGTTTGTACGCCTGGCTCCACTCGGAAGATAAGGAGGGCCATGGTGGGTTTTAGGGGCCCTGGCACTGTGTACTGTTTTCCCCATCAAGGATACAAGATGTTCTGCCTATTATTTGACTACTTCAAGACTCAGGTAAGCAAGCAGGATATATAGCGGTTACGATGTCCCAGTCTGAGGCAGGGCTTCATAATGCTTTTCTCTCTCTCTCTCTCTCTCTCTCTCACACACACACACACACACAACTTCAACTAATGACTTTCTTCCTTCACCTCTGACAAGACATCTTGTGAATGTGAGGAATGCCAGGCTCCCACCGTGGTTCGGATTCCACGTTAAACTGTAGGTCCTCCATTTCATCTCTCAATCACCCCACCATTACACATTAGCGTAAGTGCGTATAACCCGAACGGGTAGTAAGACGCGGTGCTAATAATAATAATAATGACTAATGACTTTAACAATTGGCATGGATACTCTTCAAACAACACAAGGTTATTAAGATGATTTTTCCTAATCCTTAAAAGTATTTCCCAAGAAAACGCCGATCAAAAATTACACTCAATAAAAAAAACTTTATAACATTCCTTATAAGCTGTAATGAAGAGCTCCGCTATGATATATATCCTCTTTCCACAACTTTACCTATTCTTTACATTAGATTTTTTTTTTACTTTCATAAAACCCACAGTATTTTTTTTATGGTGAGATGAAATCATCTTTTCCCATTTAATAAATCCCGAGACAATGTCTTAGAGTACCTAGAAAAAATCTTTATGGAGTAAACCCACAATCAAGCTATACCAGTTCCATTAAATTCACTCAGGGATCGAACACGGAACCTCTGTATCTACAGCCAGGAACTACGACCACTAGACCACGAAGGTGAATAAATGGAAATATTGTGTTCAGTCATATATGTAGGATGATCGCACCTCTTATGATATTGTGACACGCTTTGTGTTTTAAACTGACTGTCTCTCAAACATGCAATGGATAAACCCATATAAACACTTTGATTAATGGTCAAAGAAGTCCCTAACAGCATTATTAGAAACTATTGTCTAGTAAAGCATATGCATTGAGCACCGGATTCAAGAAGAATTGGTTTCAGAGGTTGTCAACATTTATCTTAAATACTCCATTGACATAATTATCCTCAATATATTTTAGGTAGGTCAATACTAGAACATTAACACAATCGATAAATAAATATAAAATTTGATTGGCATATATACAACTTTAATTTACATATTTTAACTTGTAGATTTTTCGCATCGTTGGGCTATCTACAGTATAGCTAGTTATTTCTCATTATAACTCGAAATTCTATTACTAAGCCATAATAACACGTTATGTGAGTGGTATTATTCAATTATTTTGTTTAAAACACGGTAATTAAAAATAAATTATTTTAAAGTTCTGTATTTATTATTAATCATTGGAATAGTAATAGTAAAAATGATAAAATAGATTTAAACCTAAACAAGGTTTGTGCAACAAGGTGAGAGGCGCACAACTTAAATTTGGTTAATTTCATTCATGTTTATTTTTACCACTTTAATAGTTAATGTGATTTTCTTAGGTATTTATAATAATTACCGTATATCAATCATTTTATAATATTACTAATAACAATATAAAACATTAAGTTTGGTTAGTGAGATTACGTGACATCAAAACTAGTAGTGACTTTAACTCTTATTTAAATGATTAATTTCTTGAAGGGTGGTGCGCTCCCCCTCTACCCCCGTTCTGGATCCACGTCTGGTATAGCAATGATCTATTTCTTTCCTTTTAGACTCAATAATCCATAATTACCTATTTTATTGGTCATAATTTATAAAATTGAAATTTAGTATCAATGCGACAAGCATAAGATGTGCATCACATAATAAAATACCGAAAATTTTAACCGGAAGTCAAAATTTTAATACGAATTGTTGACCCTTGGTGACGCAATATCGATATTTTTTATTGGCCCAAGTATACAAATGAAGACGTTAATTTTTTTAAATAGAATTATAAAATTTAAATCCGCCAGTCAAAATATGTTTTACGTATGTATATATAGTATGGGTTTGCTAGTGTTTATTGTATTACGAATTTTAAGTAAATATCTCCATTTTAAAACAATAGAGCGAGAAAGTCCGTGCGTAGTTCCGTACCCTTTATTTCTTTAACTTCTTAGAGGAAATGTTTGTACAGCAATAATCTATCTGTATCATTTTAGACTCAATAGTTAGTATTCATATCTTGTATTGATCTAAATTTATAAATGAGAAATGTTATAGTAATGAGATAACCATAATATGTGCAACCTCTAATAAAATGTCGAAAATTTTAACTGGAAGTCGAGATTTAATATGAAGTGTTGACTCTTGTTGGCCCAATACCGATCTTTTTTTATTGGTCCAAATATACTAATAAGGACTTTAATTCTTTAAAAATAAAATTATAAAGTTTAGATCCGGGAGTCAAAAAATGTTTAACGTAATTAAAACGCAATTTTTGCTCCGTTTCGCTAGTTTATATTATTTCGTTTCACATATATTACGAGTTTTGAGAACATATCTCAATTTTTAAATAAAGGAGTGAGAAATTCTGTGTGGAGCTCCGTAACATTTATTTTAATTACCAAGGACCAAGCACAGGCGTGGAACAAGAAATTATTCTGGAAGGATTTTGTACCATCATTAAACAACATGGATAAAAATACAAATATTATATTGGTGACGGTGATTCAAGTGTAAACAAGAAAATAACAGAAAGAGTGCCGTACGACCATGAAGTTGAAAAATAGAGTAGGCAAACCATCTGGAAAAAACTACAGAAATCACTTGCACAAACTTATGAAGAATTTAAATTTCCTAATTGCTGCGAGAAAAGCCCTTGACAGCAGAATAGGACGACAAAAGAAAGGTGCCTGAAAGGCCATTAAGAATATTTACCATATTAGTTTCAATGAGGAAACTATATTTCAACTGAGAGAGGACTTTAGAAATGGTACTGCTCGTGGATTTTGAGATAAAACAGCGTGAAAGGGCGTTTATTGTAAGAGGAAAGAAACAGGAGAGGAGAATTTAGTTCCACTGCTACAAAGCTGCGGGTTAATGGAAGGAGTCATGAAAGCAATAAATTCATTAATAAATAAAGCAGACAAACTTGTATGTAACCAAATCATCAATCAGGCAGAAAGACTAATGTGTCATGTTGCGAAGTTTACTGGTGGGAAGCGTGTAAACCATGCATGACGTGGGTCATATCACGGTCGATGCATGGGTGCACATTCTATGCATCGAATTTCAAGAAGGAATTTAAAAAAAAACGCGAAAAACGTTGGGCAAGTCGTGAATTTAGTTTTGCCTCCTATCCACAAAAGAAAATACGAGAATTTCGAGCAGATCCTGATTCGGATTACATTGGCTGCATATCTGTGAATTAATGAGACCGATTTAATTACAAGTAAAGAAAAGATCCTCAAATCATTAAAGGATGATGTGAGTCCATCAGAAAAAATAAAAATAACTGAAATAAGTACTGTTGGCAAACATTAAAACATCACGTGGAGAGAAATTCGGCAAGATCATCAGCTTCTCATTTTGGTTCTGTAATCAAACACAAGGACACAACACCCTGTGATTCACTGGCTAAAACCATTCTTTACACGAAAAAATTGAATACAAAGCTATCACATTTAGAAGACTGAATGAAAGGAACACTAAGAAAAAATAGGAAGAAATTAAAAACATGTAGGTGCGTGATTGTGGGATTTTTATATATTCTGTAGAACCTTAATTAGGTGACAGTCCAGACGGTCCGGTAGGAGATGATGGGCTGGTAGAAGTAAAATGTTTATTTTCTGTGGGTACATCCTTGTTAAAAGAGTTTGTGAAAACAAACAAGAATACATGTTTGGAAGAAAATAATAATATAATCAATTAGCGCTAATAAAAGGTCTCATAAATATTATGACCAAATTCCAAATTCAAGGTCAGTGAAATATATGCAACAAAAACTACTGCGATTTTGTTGTTTACACCAGGAATGACTTTTTTATTGAAATAATTTAAAGAGACGGAGTATACTGGGAAAATAAAACGCTTCCCAAACTAAAAATATTTTATAGTGAGTGCTTAAATTGTATCTAAAGATATCAAGATCATTACACTTATTGTATTTCATTGAACATCATAATTTCTTTTGAAAAAGTGTTCATTTTACTTTAAATAAACTTTAGTTAATGTAATTTTCATCACACATATTCGCAAAAATTTATGATTTTTTTATAGTAACTTGTTTCTTTCTCACTATATTACAAGTAGAGAAAGTATTGTTATCGTGAAAAAAATCGAACTTGATATTTTGATGAATATCGACGTTTCATGACCCCCCGAATCCGAAAAAGTTGTTTTTGAATTTCCGTCTGTCTATCTGTACCTCCAACTAAAGCCTAAACTATTTTACCAATTGGTCTCAAACTTGGTAGCTAGGGTTTTCATCGGGTTTCCCGAAGGTTTTTTTTGGAATTTGATATCTAATCCTAAAATTAAGGGTAGCTTACAGAAGAGTAAAAAGAGATAATGTCGATCTTCTCAAAATTTTCTCTAATGATTTTGATTAAATTTCCTTTCTAAGCATTCATAAATATTATAAACAAAATGGCTACTCTCAATATTTCGGCAACATGAATTTAAGGGCTCCGCTCAGATGAGTAAATTATAATTTTTTATCATATCTCTGAAACTATTTGAGATATGAAATTACTTATCATAGCAAATATGTAGGTCAATTTCGAGTACGAATATTTTATTTGGAGCATATTTTTATAAAACCAATAACTTTCAAGCTATACGCAAATATATATTTTTTAACTTTTCGAATACAAAAGGTAAAGTATTGCGACCGTAAATAAAAATTAACCGGATATAATGATGGATGTCGTCGTCTCATGATCCCCTGAACCCTAAAAAGTGGTCTTTGCAATGCCGTATGCCTGTGTGTCTGTTTAAACTTAAAATTAACAGTAGTTTAATAAAAGGCGAAAAGAGAAAAAATCTGTTTTCTCAAAATCGGCTCTAAAGATTTTCTTAAAGTCCTTTTTTTATTATTACTATATTAATTGGTTAATTCAACTATGTAACTAAACTGGGAATATTTTTGTTACTATCGATAACCAGTTCATAGAGGATGTGAGCTCACGCACGCATTTAAATAATAAAGAGATGTTTACTATTATATAACTATCATGTTTAATGACAAAAAAAGATATAAAATTACAATTATTTACAAAAGATGGTTGATACATGGTATCGGTCCCTGGGTAAGCTACCCTGAAGTTACTATATTACTAGACCATGCAGAGGTCTTAAGTTTGAATACTACTCTGATGAAATACCGGACAGAACTGTCCAGCTAGTTTGTCAGTTTTTCCCTGGATGAACTCTGGGTCCCGAACCGGCGGTTTATCCCTAACTAGAATTTACATGGTCAGTACAGAAGACATTGTCTCAAGACAAGGAATGCAATCGTAAGCTAGGCGGCCGTCCCAACATTATTATTAAAATTATTATAAATTTAAAGCTATATTAATTAAATTTATTCTTGAAGGAGCCATATTAAAACCAGTTTTCACCCCCACCCCCCGCCCCAATCTCCCAACAGCAAAATTATTGAATTTATACTTGAGGGAGCCTCATAAAATAAAAAATCCGCCCCGTCACCACCACCACCCACCCAAAAACTGGCCATGAATCCACCCTTGGGCTAGGCGTAGTTAAAAGTATCTGTCCTTCTAACAATATCATTGTATTCCACCCAACCCCTCTGCAAACATTTCGTGTTAAGCTACTAATCTCCACTTTCCTTATTTTTATTTGTACTCAAAGTGAGAAGTTAAGTGAAAGTGAGAGGTAATGATACTATCTCTCTCTTTAAAAAGACACCCACGAGCGCGACAATCCGATAGTACAACGCTTTATCGAAATATGTCTGTAACTAGCAGACTGTGCACACCGTTAGGCCCCAAGTTTTAACAGTTGTTAATTATTTGTTGTCGTGTATTAGCTCCATTTAATTTTTCGACATATCTTGGAAGATTCTTGCACCCATAATCTTATTTAATACTAAGTCGATATAATAAATATAACTAAAAGTGTGCATTAATTATTTATAATTATTCAAACACTATATTAAACAAATATTAATAATGTTAGAAATAAAAGGCTAACCAAGAAATATTAATAATGCTTCGTTTTAAAATAATAGTAAAAATTAAATAATATATGGACTTCACCTATCGATCTATCCTAGTATATATTAAAGTGATCCGCCGTTTTTCATTAACTTCAAAACTAGCTACAGGAAACCCATCTTGATAAGTAACAAAGGTTTTACAAATTCTAACTTTAATAGAGCGAAACTTCAACTGTATAATGTTGGCAACAAAATACATTGATACTTTGTAACTATATTTTTTTGTTTTTCAGGTCTGGAAACATAAATTTTGACAAACAATGAACCTTAAGCACGTTTTGATTAACTTATTTATTTATTTTTATTTTGTGAACTCCTTTGTCTTAAAACAAATGGAAACGGCGTCAAATATAATGAAACTAAGATTTCACACTAAAATGATTATCAGTTCATATTTCAAGGAACCGTTTTTCTTTCTTGTTATCAGTACTGATAACTTTACTGAACATGAAACTACAACAGAGACTTTTCGTCAAATCTTTAGAGATAATCCTGTTCCAGTGTTATCTCTGCAAGATGATTCGGATTATGAATACTTTTTTAATTTGAAGCGGAATGATAACATGGAGAATAGTGTTGGGTTCATCTTTATCATCCACGAAACAAAAGGAGAATGTTTTCTAAATAGCAACTGGAAATACTCTCCATTCTGGAACCCACGAGCTTTCTTCCTTCTGGTCGTCACCACAACTGTGACAGAGGAAACTGACAAGATGGCGGACATGTTTCGAAACTGCTGGGAGAACTTCAATATACTCAACTTAGTGGTTATATTCCAGTATGGAGTCTCATTAGATACTAACAACTCAAATAGTTCATTAAAAGATATAGTATCTGTGCGTGTATTAACTTTTAATCCATTCCTACCTAAAGGAAACGTTATAAATATTTATCCAGACCAGCTGATAAATTCCCCTCTAATATTGAAAAATAAACTTTCCGACACCTATGGCTATATTATACCTACAACAAAAATATCGATGCTGCCTTACATAAGAGAAAAAAATGATTCCAAGGGTGATTTGCATTTCGAAGGACTAGATATGAATGTATTTAATATACTAATGAAAAAGTTAAACGCATCAAAAATATACAAACCCTCTGACGAAAATGATAACCAATCAAACCCAAATAATTATGTTGTAATAGATGTAGAGCCTCTACAACCATATAATATCCATCGGACGACATATCCTCATCTAGATATTTGTCTCACTGCCATCACACCAAAGGCTTCAGAGATACCAAGATATATGAACATTATCCTACCTTTCAAAAAAAATGTATGGCTACTGTATCTGTTTACCACAGTCTGTTTAGCCGTTATTTGGAAAATTATTTCCATGAATGATAAATTTGAAGGAAATGTAGAGTTTCTTAAAGACAAAATTATCGACACATTGAGTGCTCTAATCATAGGATCCGCACAATCTCAACCCAGTTTCTTCCCACAGAGGTTGATGCTCTTATTGTGTTTGTTTTTGAACATATTAATGAACAATTCTTACCAACGCAATTTGATGAGCTACCTGAGCACTACTAAATACCTACCGGATTTCAAAACTATTAATGAATTGGTGTTTTCTGATTTGAAAATATCGTGTTATATGTCACTCGATGAATTGAAATCAATAGCTAGTGCTTGGTATATGAAAGATGGATTTTTAAAAACGTTCTTTCAAAAGTTATTTTTAATCTCAGACGAAGAGGAGGCTTTATTTATGGTAGCTCACCATAGAAATATCTCAAGAATCACTTTTAAAAGTTTTGCTCTTTCTATTGTAAATCAGCTTAAGTACTATAAGGACGATTCTCCTTTGCTTCATTTGATAGACGATTGCTTCGCCTCAACGTATGGAGGTATAGACTGCGGTGACCGAAGCTCGCCCTTCATAGCTGTGTTCAGTAAAACTCTACAAGGACTCGTGCAAGGAGGTTTCATAGAAAAATTTAAAAGTGACATGGTTATTAACAGTATTTTCTCATCAGTAGTCACCAAATCTTTTGTTGGACCAAAGGTTTTGCTATTAGATCACCTTACGGCACCATTTTATATTTTAATTTTTGGACTCTTCTCAAGTGTTATAGCATTCATGATTGAGGTAAATTTCGTCAAGTTTGTTAAAATTAAGTGTTGATAAACATGATTAAAAGCTAACTTTTTCATTAAATACGAGTAATCAAATTAGATCATCTTAATAAAATGCTTTACTAAATAGTGGTGTTAATTCCTTTCACTTGTTCATAATTAACGGGATCACATAGGCTCACATATCTAACAATCATGAGTTAAGTATTTTTTATAACGGACTAGTTTAATGTCAAGGAATTGTATGTCACGCTCCCGCTAGCAATGTGCTGCCAAGATCCAGAAATATCTTAACGCTAATAGCAGTGATTTTTCCTCTCTTTCTTGTATCCCTCATTCGAAATGTAATACTTAATGTTATCTAACAATTTTATTGAATAACTATTTAAACAATGTTTGGGTGAAAATTGTTTTTACCTAAGATATTTTTAACACTCTTAGGATATCTTTTGTGACGTAATAAACAATTTTACGTCAAGCTAGAAATCCTCTATAAAGATATGTTGGAATTTTAATAGCGTTTTGTTTAAATATAGCTAATCTATATTTTTAAAACAATTGTTTTTAATCGTAGTTATGTACAATAGTAAGTAAGCCAAATAATGGGCATATTATTTTGGCTTTTTCAAGTACATTTATCAATTTACATTGAAAAAAACATATTTTCAAACTATATTAGTAATCAACTTAAACATTATTATTTATTTAAGATAAATAATACTAAACATATGATGTAACTAAATATTGTAGCATTAGATACAAAACAAAGTTTAAAGAAGAAGATAAATATCACTACACATTTTAACAAGGCCACGGTATGTAATCAACTGACTGACACGACCAGAGTTCGAGCGATGACCGCTAGAAGGCATGGCAGTGGTAGAAGATTCTAAACTGATTGGAAAAGGAAATTGTTTAAGTGGCGTATTCTGGCTCAAAGAATAATGTTCCAGAAAGATGGAGTTCTTTCCAAGAGCTTCACGAACATGTATTTTATCATACGTTTCCCCTCCCACGTGACCAAATTATGTTCTACCAACCTTGTTCTTAGCCCTCACTTTTCTCTGGGTCTAATCATATATAATGCATGTACAGTAGCCTCGTGTCTTCTTAGGTGCTGACTGACAGCTCACAGCTGACTTCTGACAGTCAAAATTTAAGTATATACCTAAATTTTGACCGTCAAAAGTGACAGCTGCTAAACACATGTTTTTTCAGATCATCTAGTTCGGCGTAGGGATACATAATTTGGTCTGGTAACTTTTTAAAGCTGTCAGCTGTCAGTCAGCACCAAAGAAGCCATGGGGCTACTGTATGTGGCCATTAGCAGCACTCTTGGATTTGACTCTTTGTAAAGGAGAAGGTAGCATTGGATGCGCTTTATTGGAAAATGTAAGGAAAAATTAATGTTTTGGCTTAAATATTCTTTTTTTAAATGTAAACTTTCCAAATTCTCTTTTGGCTTATTTTTTTAACAGAATTAAAATATTATTATATTGGAATTGAGTTTAAATTTGATCGTTGTTGATTTGAAATTTTTCGAAAGACTGTATTTAATCATGAACTCAGAGATCATGGCTGGAATAGAAATATATCGATAGTTTAAATATTGCAGTATGAATTATTTTTGATCTTAGGGAGTTAGATTGTAAAATAATTATAAAGTAATAAATATTTGATATTCTTTTTTTTACTGCAAATAAAGGTAAATTTCAATTGATATTGGACCATTATTGCTGATCCTGAGTTACTGAAATATCTTAAGATATGATTGCGGGTAAATTTTATGTTTATTTTTATATATTCACAGGGAACATTTAGTCTCTTTAGAAAATTGGGTGGTTAAGATGCTGTATGGTAATACTAGAGAATAATTGCCTTTATACATTTACTAATTGTATGAACATATAAATGACCTAGAAACGACTTTTTAATTTATACTAAATATAACTAAATATCAAATATGAAAAGCCTTGGCAATAACTCTTGCTCCTCTTTGAATCTAAATGAAATTAAACTTATTTAAGTCGGTTTTGTTTACTATTATATATATATATATATTTGATGCATTTAATTTATCTATTGCTTTAAAGGTTAGGTTGAGTCAAGTGGGTTATTCCATTAACTTTGTTAATAGGGATTTGTTCTTTTGAAAGCTGAGGTAAATGTTTTTGGACTATAATATAATCGTTTGTGATTGTATTAAAAGAGGACCTTGGAATTTATACATTCATATGAAATTAAAGTGAAATAATAGATACTATTGAAGACTGAATTTCGAATTAACTTTCAAAATTTAATATTCATCAATATATTTCAACGTTTTAAATATTCAAACAATACTTTAGTCGTATTTATTATATGTACCTTCATACATTATTTTAATACCGTGTTCATATATTCTTACCATAAAATAGACAATTTAAAATTTACCTCTGGCATTTCCTTAATGTTGTAAATTTGTTTCTCATTCCACGGACACCCATAGGCTTAGGTTATTTATTTATATATTAATTATGTCATGAGGTTTCCAGAAAATAAGGGCATAAGGGACTACTGTCTTAGGGCTATTTTCCGCAACCTGGTTAGTTGCGTGCGTCTGAGGAACAGTAGTCTGTTCTCGAACTATTGTTACTTAGATCACTCAAACGACTCACTCTGATTGTTTAATTGTTTTTTGTTACCTTTTGGGCCTTCTTCATTTTGTATGGATAAAGGAGGTTACAGTATTAACATCAATAGTATTTCCACACCAGATAATATTATTTTATTAATGGAGTATTAGCTTTATAAACGATTATAACTAAACATTACATGAACTTTTGCACTTTGGCTAAAGCTAGGAACGTTCAATGTTTTTCGTGAACTAATTATTAACATTTTAATTGGTGTTTTGCAAGACATTTGCTTATAGTAAAACATTGTTAATATATACTACAGTGGGCTTAACAGATTTTTCATATATTAAATATTAGCAATAAATTGTTGATTATTGTGTATTTGTATACATTTTGGAAATATGTCACTGGCAAACATATAATTTTTTAGCAAAATAAAAAATCACTATATACATATATCTGTATTCAACACCTATTTTTGTGAAATGTTTAAAATATTTTATATTTATTTCAAATTTATTTATCATAGTATTATTATTATTTGTATTATTAATAATTATAATATCATCGTGACTCTAGAAATCCTAAAATAATTTCCATCGTTAGCACTAACTTAATCCACTTCTCCGTTGTATTAGCAGAGCTAGCTTTAAATTTATTGAATTTGATTTTTATTATAAAATAAAAACTTAACTTAAGAGTGTTATTCAAGATATTTTATTTTCTTGAATTCGGCTCAAACGATTATGATTAAGATGTGTAGGCATGTCGCAGCTTGGAAATGTTCAAGTTCAAATCTACTTCGCTCCGACACCTAAAATAATTTATTTCACATCTTCGAAATATTTTTAAATAGAAATAAAGCTTCGACAAATTAACTTATTTGATATATCTCAATATTACATATTTCAAGATATGATAGTTTTAGAACCACTATTAAACAGTATTTTAACACCGACTAGTAATTAAATAAATAAACTAAATAACATATAATTTAAAAGTTAGAAGACTTTTAAAATTAAACTTTTAATCAAAATAATATTTTATAAAATCAAAACTTCCCAAGCTATAGAAAGATATATTTTATAAAAATAAATCTTCAGGAAATAGTTTGTTATTGGTGGACCGAGGTTTTCCTCCTTTATAGTGGTTTCTGTAACAGTGCGTATTATTTAACTCGTGTTCTTTGTTAGAGATACGTGCAAGTTGATATATTTGTTTGTGTAATTTAATTAAACTGGCCCCATTTGTAGACATTGAATTTGCATTTGTTGACCTACGTATACATTAATTAGCATTGGACTTTAATTGTTTACTTAACATAGCATCGGGGTCGACAAAGATCAGGATAACATTACTCAAAATTGTGTTACTTTGGAAGTTGTTAGAAGAGTATTGGTTATGTTTTAAGAAGTTAATAATGCCAACTTCTAATGCGGAAATGGCAGACATGTATTCTATTTATGGCGGTTGCAATGGGAATGCCTCTGCCCCACGTCATCTCTGAGAGGAAATATATTCCGATATCACTTATTCTACCCCATACATTATTTGTGAAAATCCACCAACCACGTGTTATATAGATCGTGTCACCCCGAAAATGTTTTCACTCTATATATGGAAGTTGAGAAGAGTTTTGAGCTTTTGAGCTTTTATATGTTATAAAATGCTATCATTGGAGTATTTCTTAAAGGAGTTACGAATTTAAATTAAGGAGTTAGATGGTTAATAACTTCGTCGTTAATTAATCTAATCGTTATGAGATATTTCCTACAAAGCTAAACTTGTGTCACCAATTAAAAGATGAGAATTGTTTTTTTAGCACCACGTCTTACTACTCGTCCGGGATACACGTCAATGTATTAGGGATGGGTAAGGTTGAGTTTGGACGAAATGAACCCCCATTTTCCTGGAGGAAGGGTGGAATACTATTTATGAAAAAACCTCAAAGTATACCTAATAGAGATTATAACCCTGATATTCCCTTTATCAACAGTCTAGCCTGTTGCGATAAAGATGCCTTATACCATGCGTCCACCAAAGTGGTTATTTTAACTTTTTCACACCTCATAATTCCAACTACTAAATCATTATTATTATTATTATTATTAGCACCGCGTCTTACTACCCGTTTGGGTTATACGCACTTACGCTAATGTGTAATGGTAGGGTGATTGTGAGATGTAATGGAGGACCTACAGTTTAACGTGGAATCCGAACCACGGTGGAGGCCTGGCATTCCCCACATTTACAAGATGTCTTGTCAGAGGGGAAGGAAGGGTTTGGTAATCAGATAAATCTTGGCCACGACCGAGGATTGAACCCCGGCCGCCAGCACAGAAGTCTGACACCTTACCCCTAGACCGCCGGGTCACCAAACTACTAAATCAAAAGAGTAAAATAAAAATATTTACTCTACATTTTCGCTTTATATATATATATAAAAAGAATACGATCAATTTACTTTAGGATTTATTCAAAGTCAGTTTTTTTTTTTTTTTTCTTATCATGTAAGGTTTATGTTTCTGGACTTACAGGCTTTGCTCATTATGGTAATGAAAATATATTTTGATACACACTATGTGTCTTAGACAAGACTGTTTATAAATCATGCAACGAGTAAAGCCATTAATATTCATTAGTTATTTTAACAGTTCCACTCAATACTTACCTTAGTTCTGGCCTGTATATTGTTTAGGAAGGGATCCAAGCAGTATTTGTATCAGGGGTTGACAATATTATTTTAGATACATTTTAGTGACTACACTTTATCTTAATACTTATCTTATGAAAAACGACAAACAAATACATTAACATTAATTGATACAAAAATTATGAAATGTTGTTGACTAATATAAAACATTAATCTATATATTTCAATTTGAAAATATCCGCATCTGTGATCACGTGGGCTAAAGTGTCGGTCTCTTGTGGTTTAATTTGTTACTGTCACTGAGAGGTGGTTTAAAGTCATGTTTAAGTGCACTGAAGTGGTTTATTTTTAAATAAAGTCCGCTTAATCTTAATTTTTAATTGGTATGGTGCTTCGCACAGATTTTCTCTTTCTTTTATCTTAAAATATACATTTGCTAAAAGCTCATAAGATTTGTAAACCAAAATAGTAGTTCTATACATTGTTGTGGGGTGAACTTTTGTTCTCTTGTGTTCCGGAGTAGGTAGGGTGACATTTTTGTGATATTCCGTTAAAGTGAAAGGGAACACTCCTTCCCCCTTAACACACTTTTCCACCAACGCTAATGTAGGTGCATATATTTTAAGCTTCGCACATCCCTTCCCCATCTTTACTACTTAGAATCTATAGTTTATTATTATTATTTTGGTTTAGGTATTTAAAACTAACTTTATTAACTGAATTTCAAATTAACCTAACTATAAAACAAACAAAAAGTTTGCTCTCCCAATTAGTTAGTTCAAAAACCTAAAATGTTTCTCAAGTATAAACATATAGTTTAATTTTTTTCAAATGGTGATACCAACATATGTAGAATATCTATCAAGGATCTCCTTTTAATAAAAACTTTTCCTCTTCACTTAAAAAGTGTATCATCCCATGCCAGCATGCTCATGACAGATATTCAACAACCTTTTAATAAAACCGGGTGAAGAAAATATCTAGGTCTCTATGGAGGCAACAATTTATATATTTTGGCAAAAAAAAAAGTTTTGCTTTAAAAACTAAAAAATACTGCCCTTAGCTCGCGTTTACTACATTAGTCTCTTGCAAGTCTTAGTTTCAAGAGATGAAAGAATGCGCTTAAAGTGGTATTTTTACGTATCTATGTGTTTTTTTCACACCAAGTCTTACTGCCCATTCAGGTTATACGCATATGTAATACTTACGCTAATGATTTGAGGGATTAGGAATGCTGTATTTAGAGGAAGTGAACCCAAATTGCTTTGTAAGGGTCTATGTCATTTTTTAATTTTAACATAATTTATATCAGCAAAGGTTTCTCTTGTTATTTACTTATAACACAATTTACTACTCCTTCGTGTTATACACATCATAATAATCTAATCGCGAGGAGGTATAAAGAAAATTAAATTTAGAGTAAATGTCCCACATTATCGTGGAGGTAGAGTGGAAAAATCATTTAGTAAAAACCACTCTCGATACACCGGGATTCAAACCATGGTTTTACTATCATCTACAGTCCAGTCTAACGCAGGAGAGACACCTTAAGCACACACCCTGATAAAATTTATCTTCATCTTTGTCTACACAGAGTTGTTGGTGCATAAATCAAGTTAAAACATGGTATAAAATCTATAAATTAAATAAAACTGTCACTCCCATATCGTACGCCCTTACGTATGGGTCTTCTGTGGCCAATCCTAAATATGGTCATGATTGTTCATGGTGTATCATTAAGATATATATAATTTTACTTACCACCTAAGACGTCTTTGTGAGCCCCAGGCTGAACATCATTACCATACACCAATCGACTACCGAAGCTGATAACTAAATAATCAGTATTTCAAAATAAACCTCTTATTTCCATCATGATTTCAACGGTTCGTAGTTGACTTTTGTGATTTTAGGGTAAAGTTTTTGCCTCAGGACTTAAATGTTCGTGAGTTCAAACCCGGATGAGGTTGACGGATTTTTCTTGTGTGATAAAAATCCATTGTACAACTTCCTTTGGTGGGAAAATAAATCCGTCGGTATCATGTCAGTTGTGACATGTAAAATAATCCTGGAAGTTATGTAGAAATATCTTTCCCGGCAAAATTGGTAGTCCTTTTCGCTCTCGCTCATAGATGATTATATTGTCAATTGGTTCAGAAAGTGTACGTGATACCTTAACTAAATGAAAAAATAAATATAGGATTCGTATTCGTAAAATAGAGAATTGGAAAAGTCTATAAATTTAACAAAATATCAAGAAAATCTACTGTAAATTGATATGTCTCATATTAAATAGCCGTCCAAACAAACATAATGAATAACCAAGCCCCACGACTTCTTACCCGGACCATGGTTCATATCCCGGTCATGCAGGCACCTGATAAAACGGTTCTTTCAGACCGGAAATGGTCTGGATAGTCCTCGTTTAGGTCAATGGATCGATCCACCCACACACCTCTGCATGTTGTATTTAGAATAATTAGTGATAAGCAAACAGTCTAGTTCCAGCAAACATGTGTCTGAATGACTCGTAATGACCCAACAGGAGGTACAGTCATATCCCCCCTCCCCCCAACTCAAATACTAGCTATGACCACGCATTATTATGCTTGGTCTACGCATGATTGGGCGATTATCTGGAAAATGCAAGTTTGCTTAGTCACTCAATCGCACAGGAAAGTCTCAAATTAATATAGAAATTTATAAGATTTGTTATTTCTCGACACAATTTTTTAATGATTATGAACTGACCCTTTGACGCATTACGTGTCAATTTTATCATAGCTGATCTGAACAGTATCTTTTAGATTTTAGGGTTGTACTACATAATGTCATATCCACTTATTGAATTACTCATTATCGTATTTTTCCAAACTCTGGGTCTGGAAATTTGAAATTTTGCGTGAAGGCTCCATTTAGTTCCGAGGCAAGAGAAAATAAAAACCATCTTATGTTACAGGCTAAGTGTAGAGTTTGTGCCTACATAGTGGAGCATTATATTTTTAATTGTTCTGCATGTATAGGTACGCCTTTAAGACCTCTCTATCAGTGGCGGCTCGTAGCTAAAATTAGTGGGGATGCTGCTCCAAAAAAAGTCTAGCCATTGTTTTAAAATTGTGTAAAAGGGAAAAAAAACATGTATAAAAAAGAAAATTTATTCAGGAACTTGATAAAATCTTAACAAAAAAAACTGTTTTACTTACTTTAACTTTAACTGTTACAATTCATTGATCTATTAATTTAAAAATGAAATCCATTCTTCTTGTTTTAATTTGCGCAAAAAGTTCAATTATTTTCTTCTTGATCTTTGGATGACAATTGAGGAAATTTTTCTCCATTGAAAGTACTGCAAGCGCATTTAGCCTATTTGTTAAATAAAAGAACCGAAAAAAATGAATCAAATAGAATAGCTGTAAGCAGAATAATAATCTAATTCTTAACTCTTCTACACTTTATTACATTCAAGAATATGGTACAAGGTTTTTAAGCACAACACACAACACTTCCTTCCACCATCACACCAGAACCGGCACTACTCTTTATTTTCTTTAATTAAACTCTTATAAAATGTCCATGCGCCCTCAACAACAATTAGTCCCCAGTCCCTCCTGTTCTGTTATTTATTTCTCCAGTCATCGTAGATTTTGATACGTTTTAGGTCGTTCCTCAAAGTCATCACCCTACCGGTTCTGGTCCCTCCAACTTTCCCAAAAATATAGATAGTCATCCATGATAATAACTCGAGCAATATGAGGAAAAACTGCGGGTGAGGAATGTGAACAAGCAGAACCTTTTTAGTACCGTGCCTTACTGCCCGTTCGGGATATATTCTTATGTACTAAGTACGCTAATGGTTTTGTGGATTAGTGGGGTTATATTTATAAGAAGTTTACACTCAGTTGCGTCGGGGGAAGAGTGATAAACCGCCCTCAATATACCCAACCAAGATTCAAACCTCAAATTCTCCGTCAACGGCAGTTTAATCTAATGCTAGTGTGGTGCGTTGGGATCACGTGACCACCCGAAGAAGCGGGAAACAAGCAGGACCTATAATGAGCATGAGCAAATGCGAATATATTGCCGTGGGTTCAACTGAAACCAATACCTTATTCGGTGGCCGCGTGGTCTAACGCGCTTCTCTCGCATTAGACCAGACTGCCGATGACGGGGAGATCTAGGTTTGAATCTTGGTTTGGTGTAGGCCTACTGATAATGGGTTTTTTTCATAGTGGTTTTCCACTTTCCCTCCACGCAAATATGTGTAGACCTCCAATAAATATATGTTATGCCTAATCCCTGAAACCATTAACATAATTATTAGTATATAAGCGTATAACCCGAACTGGTAGTAACAAGCGGTACTAAAAAAAATTATACCAACAATCTACCGTTATACATCTGAACTATCAAGGTTGTATAAAAAAAATACCTAGGCATATCAACAGGCAAACTTCAGATAGCTTTACTGCAATGTCCGTATGAAAGCAACCATTTTTCAATTAATTTAAATATCTGAAAAATTGCACATGGACACTGGAATCTAAACCAATTAGCTATTAAATATTCTTCAATCATAGCTTAAGGTTTAGTATGTGATAGATGTGTGGTATTTTCAGTTACATATGAGCGATCAAGATACCACAGCGATAAGATACCACAGCCATCTTCAACTTTGACTAAAAAAGATCTATGATTGAAGGGTTACCCTGAGCAGTTTACGAATCCTTTATGGATCAAGGGTAGAGCATTAATGGGCTCGATTGCTGTGTCCGGGTGTCGTTTTTCAATTTATTTTAATTAAATACCTGGAAGCAAGACTAAATAAACGAGGGAAGGGCGGTAATGGAATCAAAGAAGATTGAATGGAGACAAGGAAGTCGTAGAGACATTAAACTCAACATTGTTGTTTGAGGAAATGATAAAATAAACAAATAAATATCCATACAGGGACGTCGATCAAAGAGCAGAAAAGTGGGGTGTGAGTCGGACGAAAAGAAGAGAATTCCGTCAAAGCATTATCAAATTGTTAACTTAATATTTTTATTGTTTTCTATTATAAACCAGTTTCAACTAAAATTTTTCAACCATTTTAATTAATTACTCTCAATAATTTCTATTTCAATTAAATTACTAAGTAAACATACATCATCATTAGTTCAAGTTCATTAAAACATCAAGGGATTATTATATTAGATTATAAAAATTTTAATTATAGTTATTTTATTACCATTAATTTATGATCCTAAAACTCTTAAATATAACGTCTAAATTTTAATGTTTTTTTTTAAGGCTTTTATAATATGTTTTGGATATCATTCTTTGTGATACGAAATATTTAATAATATTGTCGTTTTTTTAAAACTTGTTAAATGCTTAATGCAACTATATGTAAAGCCTTTTTTAATTTCATTAATTCATATTATATTGATTTATTCACATATTAATATCATCTCTCATAATTAAACTTCAATAATGGGTTCCAAAAAAAAAAGGTTTAATTCGCCACATAAGTTGACTTCTCAAAAATCTGAGGAAGATCAAAATTAAAGAGAACTAGAAACGAAGACATTCGAGAAATGATGGAAAGAGAGATTAATATGTTAGAGCACTTATAGAAAAGGCAATTTATGTGGTTTGGACTTACAAAATAGATGATCTTGAAAAATAATGAAATAGATACCCACTCGAAAAAAATGAGAGAACAAAGAAGAGAAAATTGGCAATATGATATCAGCGAAGCAATTGGTGTTTGCAAGAAACATAGACGAATAGAAATGTTACAACAAAGCCAATTTGAGATTGAGAACGGATCGGCAGCAAAAGATATAAATAATATCCGTTGATAAAAAAATCCATCATAAGCTATCAGTTTCGATATTAGATATTTGTAACCTTAAAATAATCCTAGATATATATGCTTTATTCTTTTATCAATAGTTAAAAATAAGTTTTGCCGATTTAAAAAACATAGATTATTATTATTAGCAACGCGTCTTACTACCCGTTCGGGTATACGCACTTACGCTAATGTGTAATTGTAGGGTGATTGTGAGATGAAATGGAGGACCTACAGTTTAACGTGGAATCCGAACCACGGTGGAGGACTGGCACTCCTAAAAGAGATAAATGTCAGGATGGCTCGCTGTGCTGACCACACATTCTCTATCCTCCAATGTTTGAGTTATCTTAATTAACATGCGGCGGTCGCTCGGTCGGTATAACTCGTTTGTAGGCTGACGGCTGACGAAATGGAGTTTTTTTGTAGAAGTTTAAAAAAAATGACGTCCAAATAAATTTTGTTTTTAAATAGTGGCTTCCAATTTTAGTCATTATTGAATTTTTTGAGACAAGTTTTCTGTATATAGCTTTTAATAAAATAAAAAAATATTGATAAAAATCTGTTTGGGAAGATTTCAGGAATCATTGTTCTAACTCCTGAGGATTTTATTCACGTTTTAAATAAGTTATATAGATGATTTCTGTAAGGAATCAGCTAACTACAAAGTTTTAAAATAAGTAAAAATAGATAGGATGATGTAGACCTTGTACTTGAGGTATCTGAATTATAAAACCCCACTATACTTGAAGTACACCACTTAAGGCGGTCACCTTGGTAAGCGAGAAAGTACAAATCACTGTCAGGTTACAAGACTTACAATACAATGGTATATGTTGTTTTCTGTAACTAAGCTTATACTCTCTTTTACATTTCACCTACAAAGACCCTTTGTCATATCAATAAGAATTAAAAGAAAGAAAATTACAAAATTTCTTCTTAATGAAGAAATCTTGCTGATAGTTCTCAAATATATTTAAATTTTCTCTTGTGACCATACCAAAAAAATAATACGGTATTTATTAGAGAAATGCTAGAGCTAGAACCCTTTTTCACCAAGCCTGGTCTCATATCTCACAAAATATGCTTATAAAGTCGTTGAAAATGATCTATTGTCACATTTTCACATAATTTTTATATTAATAAAACTCCAAATATAGTGTTGTTTAGGAAAATGACCTTTATTGGAATCTGTAGACTTTATTTTGGCGGGAACCTTATTTTGAAATAAAGCATCATCGAATGCGTTAATGCGTTAGAGGTGAACGTCGGCGAAGTGATTTCTCCCGTACCGAAGCGGCCTCTTAAGACCTTTGCTCATCTCATCTTGCGGTTAATTTGCGCCTTGAAATGTGTAAGGATTCATCGCATTCACTGGGAAATGACGGGAAGGGACCAGGAATAGACCATCCTCCATCCCTCGAGACACCCTTCCCCCCTCTTCATACAGTCATGGAATATTGATGATCATCTCCATATCCGGATGAACTGAACTGAGGAAAAGGTATTTATTTTGCACTGCGCCTTAATGCCCATTCGGGTTATGTGCTGATGTATTAATTACGCTGATAATTTTAGGTAATATGAAGGTTTTATCGAGGAATTGTACCCGCATTGTGCATGGAGTGAGTGTGGAAAACAATTTTTAATAATCCGCCTTCAGTAAACCCAACCGAGATTCGAACCTTAAGCTCTCCGTCATCGGTGGTCTAGTTAGAAACGAGAGTAGCGCATTAGATCATGCGGCAACAGTAGTTGGGGAGGAAGAAGTTAAGAGACTTATACAGTACTATTGGTGACCTGGTGGTCTAGGTATAAGGTGTCAGACTTCTTTGCTGGCGGCCGGGGTTCAATCCTCGGTCCCGGCACAGATTTATCTGATTACCAAACCCTTCCTTCACCTCTGACAAGACATCTTGTGAATGTGGGGAATGCCAGGCCTCCACCGTGGTTCGGATTCCACGTTAAACTGCAGGTCCTCCATTTCATCTCACAATCACCCTACCATTACTCATTAGCGTAAGTGCGTATAACCCGAACGGGTAGTAAGACGCGGTGCTAATAATAATAATAGTAATATACAGTACTATTCATGTTTTTTAAAAATCTACGTTGATAAATACATTTACTGGTGGCCGTGTGGTATAAAACTTAGTACCTACTGTTTTCTATTGACTTGTAGTTTAGTGTTTGAATCCCAACCGGGTCTATCAAGGCTGCTTTTTTTCTGAGTGGAATCTAAATGTTGTTTATCCACCTTATCTTCACGCTCATGTGGGTACATTTTCTCAATTCTACATTTATTATTTCTACTCTTTGGATTAAGTCATTAAAAATACTTGTTTTAAACATCAGAAAAAAAAACATTGGTTTGGTTACTAATCGGTAACTTTTGACTTATCTTGGTAATCATGAAGGATATAAATAAATTATTATTATTAGCACCGCGTCTTGCTACCCGTTCGGGCTGTACGCAGATATAAATATATATATTGTCTTATGTTTAGTAATAGTTATTCCAAATTTGTAATTTGTTATTTTATTGAAGAAAGTATATAGTAGGATTATGTTATGAAGGGACTTTAAGGAAATAAAAACATATTATTTTACGGTCAACGTTTATGTTGATAGATCTTTACTTTGTCTTCTGTATTATTTTATAGCCTTTGATAATATCTATAAAATATGATCATTTTAAATCTTAAGCTTGTAAGTATAAATATATATATATATATTTATGAATATTTATAAATTAATTTATACATTTATAAAAATAACCACAGTGATATCTATACGCTATGGTGGTATCAATATCAGAGACATGGCTGCCAAAAATAGCACTTCGACCTTTGTTCATAAAAAAATTGATGATTTTTGTTGTTAGTTTTTTGCCTTATTATATTCCTTCATAATTTCTGATATTTAACAACAACAAAATGATAAATTATTTATTTAAATAAAGTTAAAATGTTTCTACCTTAACACTGATGTTTAGTAAATATCCCGTCAATGATTTTTTTGTATGGTATAGGTACTGTATTTTAGAGAAGATGGATAAACCGAATAATACAAAATCCTTATTTAATGGTATTAGAATAGTATTCCGGATGTAAGTGTATAGGGATTTTGTGTTACTTTTGGTTCAAACAAGACATATTTACAGGTTGGCCTATGAGTTTCCGAACACTCTGTATATATATCCTTTATTTCTGTACCTTGTATAACTGTCAAAAATAAAGCTCCTACCTACCTAAATCAAAATGAAGTAGGACATTGGTAGGTTATCGAAATAATCGATATAATCGTGCTAATATATCAATAATTTTGCATAAGAGATTTTACGATCTCAGCCTTAGAGAAATTTACGAACATTTATAACAATAACAAAACTTTAATGAACTGCCAAAGATGAAAGAATAGAATAATATAATTATTGTTATTGTGTATGACAAAAAAGTTAACATTTTATCTAGCAACTATACCACTTTGACTAGAGATAAGTTAAATATTTTTGAATTAATTTTATAAAGTGTCATGTTGCTTCACATTCTATGGGAAAGAGAATTTTTTTTCTGTACAGATGCAAAAAAGTGGATATAAATTGAGAAAACCCCTTTGAAGGTAAACTTAATTTAATTAAGTGAATCAATTATTAACGCTTGTCGGCTAGCGGTTTGGTTGAAGTTTTCAAATTTCGAGGATCTATCTGTTTTACTTAACGTTAGTGTTAATTAACTCTGTGTATGCCACTGTTTAAGATAGTCAATCCAGTGAGTGAGTAAATTACCATCCACATAAGACAGTTTGGTTTAGAGGTTGTACGCTCGCTGTACATGCAAAACGCCAAGAATGCATACTTGTATAGGAAGAAGCATACACTAAGAACAGTTCCAATCCTCATCAATGAACCTCATTCTCTCTCCTGATATACAGACAACATTTCAAGATAATACAAGGAGACATATGCTATACAATTTAATATACATGTCCCCAAAATTAACTTTTAGAGAGCCCAGAGAGCACAAAATTTGGTAGAGGTAATATAAACATTCCAATGCATCAAAGCCTCCGATGTTGAATTCATACGTTCTAATCACTCGCCTAATACTGGAGATATGTCTGTGTCTTGTATAAAATTCGGGCACTTTTTTATCCCATTTTTTGTTCTCTCTACAACTTGCGGAGTAACTCGAACCGACAGTGCCCATAAGTTGACATGTAATCAGATTGACTTCAAATCTTTCCTCTCCAAATCACCCCCCCCCCCCNCGCACGCCTCCACATCTATTAGAGCTCCAGACAAGAGGTTAGGGGGTAGAGGGTTTTGCATCTAATCAGTCGCATCTCATATTTGGTTTTCAAAATTGGATCTGCCCGCCCATCTACTTCATATTATGTGTCTATAGTTTTTTCTTATTCATTCACAACTCTCCCAAATTCAACTCTGGTTTCTATTCATAACTATTTACCCAACTTTAGAGTTTAAATTATATTAACAATAATAGAGAATCAGTTGCGGATGTGTTTTACTTATTTCTAACTATATTGTTCCATTGCGCAGACACCTCTTTCTAATAAAATATATTTTTTATGTATCAATAAATTAATATAAAATTGAATGTTCTAGAGTTAATTTCATACACTTCAATTATTTCCATAAGAATAAACATCTATAAAAGACTAATATTATCTTTTGCTGTCGACATTGATGATATTTTGTTAGTGATATTTCATAGTGATATACATATATATATATATCAAACCATCCAAACCCGATTCCAGAGCAATCTATATTGGACTAGGTCGAATTGATAGATCCGAAGAACCTCATAATGTAGACCTACTAGTTTAGCCCAATTAAATAAACTAAATTAACTAAATTAGCTAAATTAGCTAATTTAGCATCTTTTCGGACAAAATATTAGTGGACGTACTTATTAATGGATACAAAAAAATCTTGGCTTAGAAATTACTGTGAACGATATATTAAGTGGATTAATTATCTGTAATCCCTATACAGTTATGTCACTATCATTTTTTTTAACCATTACCGATTTCTTGAATAACAAACATTTGTTCTAAAATAAAAGTCTTAATGGCCTTTCCTTAAAATTTTCATTCCTATTATAACCAGTTTAAATTATTTATTCAAGTTTTACTGAAACATCATTAGAACTTAAGTGAAAATCGTACCCACTTCAGTGGCCTCATGATCTAACGCGCTACTCTTGCAGTGGACTGGACTGCCGATGACGGGGAAACCAAGGTTCGAATCTTGGTTGTGTGTGGTTTTTCTAATATGGGATTCCGCTCTCCTTCCACGCAAATGCAGGTACAAATTCTTTAAATATAACGGTGACCTGGCGGTCTAGGGGTAAGGTGTCAGACTTCTATGCTGGCGGCCGGGGTTAAATCCCAGGTCCCGGCACAGATTTATCTGATTATCAAACCCTTCCTTCACCTCTGACAAGACATCTTGTGAATGTGGGGAATTCCAAGCCTCCACCGTGGTTCGGATTCCACGTTAAACTGTAGGTCCTTCATTTCATATCACAATCACCCTACCATTACACATTAGCTTAAGTGCGTATAACCCGAACGGGTAGTAAGACGCGGTGCTAATAATAATTTAAATATAACCTTCCTGATCCCTAAAACCAATAGCTTAATTAGAACATAAGCATATAACCCAAAACGGTAGTAGAATGCGGCGCTAAAAATGATCGTAATACTTTGTATATGCCAATAAGAATCACTAACAACGTTTGGTCTAGAATCAAAGTTTGTTATTCAAAAAAAGAACAAATGAGTTCTTCATTTAAAAAAATGTCGAATATAGATATTTCTTCCTTTAACATATTTAGTGGATATGCTCTATTCTCACATCGTGACAGGTCGTAACTGCACATCGCCAGACGAGTTCCTTTGCCCGAGTGGTCGTTGTATCAGGCGGGCCAACGTGTGTGACTCTCAGTGTGACTGTGCACCTGCGCCAACCACGTCACGGGGCGGTAGCAGTGGCGCCTGTGCCGATGAGATGGAATGCAAGGAGTTCTACACCGATGTGCACGGTATGATAAAACAATAATTTTACCATTAGTATTATTATTAGTGACTTTTATTTTTCTTTAAGAGCTAAAATCAGAGATTTTATTAAGGAACTTCCTTACAATAAATTAAGAACTTTAATTAAATGTTCTCCATTAATATATTTATTTTCAAAAACTTGAAATTTATTCAATCTATAATAAGCTATGAAACAAAAATGACATGATGACGTTTATTCTGGAGAACATCCACATGCTGTGTGACATCCAATGTGTCTTGTTCCCTCAGGTGTGAGACTGTGCGACTCTTCTAGCACCCTGACATGCATAGTACCCGGTCAGAATCGAGACAAGGACAGGTGCATCCATCCCCAGTACCTCTGCGACAAGACCAACGATTGCCAGAACGGACACTACCTGTCTGACGAATTCGGCTGCCGTAAGAGACGTTGTTTGTAATTCTATCAGCATAGGAAATATAAATATATATACAGTGAGTTATTGACATACGCGGACTTGAGTCACGTGGGATTGAGTTACGCGGACTCGAGTTACGCGGATTCATAGATACACGGTTACAGCTACTTACAACTAGCAATGCTATATGTCAAGCGTCAAGTCTTTAAACATACAATATTGCGTTCCTAATAATCTAAAACACAGCTGATAGGACTATCTCAATTTTGTTTGGTCATAGATAGAACGTGTTTAGCTTTCCTTGGCCTTTAAATCGAACATATTATATATTTTAAAAAGTACATCATTAGACCTACATGTTTTTTTCAACTTGCACAAAAACCTTGGGAAAGAATTACTCGCATAGGTTGAGGACTTAACGTATTTTAACGTGATCTATGTCTATCTACCCCTCTTTAAAGACACGCTAAACTTGGTTCCTGTTTGATAAATATATATGGTCGCTGCTAATTACTCTTAGAATTGTTGTCATAGCCCAAACTTGGGGAAACTTGCCGTCTGACAGGCAATCATTTATCTTACAGCTTAAATTTGGATTAAGAGGAGTACTTTTGCCTTAGACACAAAGATATTTATTTCAAAAACTTGATGCTTGTTTTATTTCTGTATAAAAACTACAGTAACATCAAAATATTAATTAAAAATTAACACTATGTTTGTACTTCATTTAAATACACAGTTGAATCTGGCTATAATTAACCTCTACGGATTCAGATATTTTATTCACTATGTTCGAAGTTCACTAAAACGATCTTTTTTTATCTTAGGTTAGTGACAAAAAAAAGTTTAAATACAATCGCTCTTTATTGAGATGTATTAATTTATATTTAAAAAAAATCAGTCATATGCTGCTGTTTAATGTACACAGTTTTAATTAATATTTTTTTCATATCCTTCTCTAGAGGTTGTGCTTTTTCCACAGTTAATTCTGCAATATCAATGCATTCAAAATATTAAACTCAATAGAAAAGTCTAATTTTTTGAGTTTTCCGAAGAAAGGGATTAGTGAAAACAATTAATAAATGGTCACAGACTGTAATTCGCTATCTTGTAGCTCCTGTCATATTAAAACAACTAAAAAGACTGTCTTCCTTTACTTGCCGCAGACAAAGGCATTAAAACTAAAGTCAAGTCATGAGTGACTGAGACGGTTTAAACTAAACCCTCCTCCTCCACATTCCGTACTTTCAGTCAAGATTCGTGCTA
Source organism: Timema californicum (assembly GCA_902141385.1). Lineage (NCBI taxonomy): Eukaryota > Metazoa > Arthropoda > Insecta > Phasmatodea > Timematidae > Timema > Timema californicum. The sequence goes on from CABFOW010000158.1 coordinate 148,415, forward strand.
CCTAAACAAGAACTAGGGGTAGAGAATTGCTGTCTTCAAGTTTAAACAAACAAATAGTTACGTTTTTAAAGAATTATAATATTAGAATGACATTTCTTCTTCAGAAGCGGCTCGTGTATAGGCACTGTCGAACTGCAGCACCCTCTATTTACACTTGATATTATCGATAACATTTAATATAATGAGTTCTTTTTTCTTTAATTCTTTCTTTATTTTTGTAGTACAATCTATATTCTTTAAGTTTAATGTCAGTACTTCAGTAGCCATCCCCCTGTTTATGAAAAAAATATAAAAATCTTATTATAGAACTGTGCGCTTCACAGTGCCAGTGACGTGGTGTTTGACTGCTGTACTCATGCGTATATAGAAGGGGAGTGGGGAGGGAGGTGGGACTGCCAGGTAGAGAGAGCACTGTTGCTCTCGCAGTGTCGGCTCTGGCATGATAGTGGAAGGAAGTTTTTTTTACTCAGCGTGTGTTGTGCTTAAAAACCATGTACCATATTATTTAATGTGATAAAGTGTAGAAGAGTGAAGAATTATATTATTATTCTGCTTCAAGATATTATATTTGATTCTTTTTTTTTCGGTTCTTTTATTTAACAGAAAGACTAAATGTGCTTGCAGTACTTTCAATGGAGAAAAATTTCCTCAATTGTCAATCCAGAGATAAAGGAGAAAATTATTAAAATTTTCAAGCAAATTAAAACAAGAAGAATGGGTTTCATTTTAAAATGAATAGATCAAGCTTGAACTGTAACAATTTAAGTTAAAGTAACAGTGCAACATGGGTCAACTTAAAGTGTGTAAATTGCTGTGCCTCTGAGGCAGATTCTGCTTTCTCTTTTCGGCGAACCCGCGAATCAAGCTTTAACCCGCCTCGGTGGCGTAGTTGACTAACGCGCTAGTCGTGATGAGCTCGACTGCTGAGGATGGGGAGATCGAGGTTCGAATCTTGGTCGGGTGACCTGGGAGTGGTTTTTACTAAATGGTTTCCCACTCTTCCTCTACGCAAATGCGGGTTCACTTCCTCTAATTCAACATTTCCAATTCCTAATCTATTAGCGTAATTAGTACTTAAAGCGTATAACCCGAACGGGTAATAAGACGCGATGCTTAATAATAATAATAATAATAATAATAATAATAATAATAATAATCAAGCTTTACTCTGATTTGAGAATTTGAGCTTATCTCCCCAGTCTATACAAACATGTGACCAGCCACAAATCCCTCCTTTCATCTTTACAATATCTTGTGCTTGACTGACCATGTAGTAACATTATTTCCCCCTCCAACTAAGCTGATAGGCGTTCGCTTGACTCTAGCAAGAAATGGTAGCACACACGCAAAAATACCCTTCTTATTTTGCAAACATCTAAAGATTTTGTGTTGTGACTATAACATTTTAAAACGTTTTTTTTTAAACGCATGGCTTTGTAACTCATGGGTTGAAAACTATAAAAAAAATCATCTTTAAAACGTTTTAAAATCATTCGCAATTTTTGACAATTGAATAATCTTTTACCTCATTTTTAGAGAGGAAATTTAAAAAAAAACAATACAAGAGTAACAAAAAGATACACTTTAATCTGTCCTATTAATGTTTGTAGAAGCATATTCACTAATGAAATATTTGTTTTGTAGAACAAGTATGTTTCAATAACAAATTCAGGAACTAGAGAAAGCACTTAAGACTTCCGCATCCGGCTAGTATAACTTTAAAAATTCCTCTTTTTATAATCCTAAGCTAATTCTGGCAATCACAAATCAACTATGGCCATTAATATATTTAAAAAAAAATATCTTGGAAACAGAGTCTTAATCCACAAATTATGCTCACAAATGAATTCAACTTATCGACAGAAAAAATTGTTTCTTCCTAAGCACGATTGTAATATACGTGAAACGAATTAATATACATTGTTACAGTAACATATTTAGAAAGATATTTATCATACATCACCAAAAAATGTATCAATGAAATAATACACTAATTCACAGAATCATATTAAATTTTGTGAATTATGATTTCCCAAAGAGAATTATGGTCCCTAAGATATGTGGGCAGAATTGGTTTATTTATTTATTGTTTTGTCGTTCCTAAATATACGCTAATCTATCCCTATATTTTTTGCTCATGTATTCTAAATACTACAGCATCCACTTTAAGATAATATTTAGTTTTTGTATTCTTTGTATTTTTAGGCATTTTTCGTTTGCATTTAGAAAGAAAAAGTTTTATACCATATAGAGAAGTTTTCTTTTATGGCTTAGGAAATGTTTAAAGCTCCTTTCCCACCTCCATGATGCCCCCCCCCCTCGCTCCCCAACACATACACATTTTACAACACTTTAATCTTATATTATTAACTTTACAACTTTTAAGGTTATGTGGGGTGGTTCTGTTACCAACTTGGCCAATTTAAATGTTCTTCCATGTTAAAAAGTAGATTTTCCAATTCTTTGGAAATGTATTAAGTTTCTCCCCTCCCCTTTTCAGTTACCACTTTCTCAATTTAAAACATTTGGTTATCTTATATGTGTGTTTTTTACGTGCCAAGCAAATTTCAACTTCTAGCCACATCGAAAATAGTGTTTTCTATTAGTTGTATACATTTTAAGCTCTCCAATTTTGGAATTTCAAAATGCTCATATAGACATCATTCGGCTATCCAGGGAGGTATATTTACTTGCATACTGAATTTAAATGTTTTGCCGTCTCCCTCACCTCCCCTTACTAACTTCCCAAAATATATTTTTATATTAGCTTTGAAAATTTTGAGGGGATCCACCTTTTCAATTTTTCCCCTCCATTTTGAAATCTAGGAATTTTCAGACTCTTATACTGTTAGATGGGGTATTTATATTTCCATCTGACAAATATGAATTGTCAAATACTTTGAGAAGTAGTTTATCCTTATACTTTTGGAAATTTTGAGACCCCACATGTCAGCAGCAACCCTCCCCCCCCCCCTTTAGAAATAACTAATATTTAACATTTACAACTGTAACGTCCCTATCCCACTTCTGAACAAACTGTGTAAGGTCACTGTTTCTATCTGGGTGCCCGGTAACCAACCCTACTACAGCACTACCGGGACACCGTAGGGACTTGCATGGTTAGGATGGACCCCGATCGACCCTCCGGTGGGGTGAACCACCAGATCACATTTTATATAGTCATTTCGTCAGACGTGCTAGATACCGCCACACATGTACTCAGCATGGCTTCCAACATGTGTTATTCTCACACACAAACTTGCTGATCTTGATGTTCAACAGCCAGGAAGGTCCATCGGTCACACCGTGTTCGCTCGTCAACATGATGCAAGATGTATGAGCTATACGTCACTCTCAACAGGATGGCAATCCAATACTCTTGACTTCCAAGGAAATCTACAAGCGTGGGTTAACCTCCTGCCGGGATAAGCCTTAAAATAATTATGCTCTTACACAACATTATTTGAAATAGTCCCTCTACATTCCAGACACATTTAAGTTTTCTACCTAAAATAAAAATTGATTTTTTTTTTTACTTGTACAGCCATTCTGCCATCTGCCATTCATTCCCTATTTTCTGGAGTCCCATTTTAATTTTTTCAGAATTTTATGTTTATTTGCTGCTTAACGAATTTCGGTTACCTGCCACACACAGAAGTACTTGAGTTTATTTGCTTTTGGAAATGTTGAGTCCCCCCCCCTCACGCCCCTCCCCCCGCTCAAAATTATTCACCCTCTTAAACGCCAACCTAAAAATTTCAAATTTTAAAATGTATTTGGTTTGCTTAAAGCTTTCTTATACCTGCTTGTTAAATTTAAATTTCCCATGCATATATTTCTAATGCCGTTCATTTAAGGCAGCAGTAAATAAACCACGGCCTGCAGGCCACATTCAGCCAACGACGTCAGTTTCTATTGCCAGAACACTAATTTAAAACCTTCATAATTTTTTTTAACAAAATCGACAAATTAAATATATAGTCAGTGAGTGTATTTTTAATATATGAACAAATGTCTCTTCATTTGGACGTAATTTATCATAAAGTGTATTACAGCAAAAATCTAATAAATGGTTGAGAAGTTTAAAACGACCGCAAATCGTTTTTGGGGAACAGACAAACCTATAAGAGGTTGCCGCCAAGGCAAGTTTTGTACCTACTTATATAATTGACAAATATAACAAAACGTTTTTTGAAGATAATTTTTTAAAGGAATGTATGTTTGTTTCTTGATACTGTCTGCTCAGAAGTCTAAACAAAAGGTGAAACTATATCTTTTTCAAAGAGAACTATAGTTCTTCATTGTGTACCAAAGTTATATAGCTATATGACTAATAAATGTATTTTTGTGTTAAAATAAAGTTCATTATTTAGTAAATTTAGATTTTGGTCATATGCGGCCCATTAGAGACCTTACAGATGTATATGTATCCCTCTAGAGGAAAGGTTTGCCCACCTCTGACTTAAGGGGTAGGCAATAAATGCTGCATATAACTAAAAAAAACAACAGCTCTGTACTTAATCCATTCTCACTAACTTTCTCCACACTTCTCTATCCTCGCATACTTTCCTCGCTTCAACAACATCCTTACACCGAGTCATACATGCTCTTTTACTCTTAAAACTCTTAATGTTTCTCTTTTTCGCATATTCGGGTTACAACAGTGGTTCCCAATTACCTACCAGTCAAGGACCCCCCCCCTCCCGCCCCCTAAGAGGCTCTTTGAGATCGGTAAATCCCCCCGTTTTTTCTAATCATTAGAATTTATTCAATCCTATGTATATAAAATAGCCCTCGCCCCCCATATTAATAATTTATGTTAGAAAACCTATAAATTAGGAATTTGGCACAGTAAATCCTAGTCAAACTTTTTTATATAATTTTATTTCTACCCTAACCTTAGGATGCGTAGTAAACAATGCGCAGGTGGATGAGGAGGAGAAGGTTTTTATTGATCAAGATTAGGCCTAATGTTGTTTAATTATAATTTTAATTTTTAATTTGTTAAATTTTGACGGTTGTTGTGGAGCCCCTAGTAACAGCTCATGGACCCCCTTTTGGGAGCCATTTGTCTACAACATTTAGCCATATCTAACATGATCTAACCCTTCCTTTTGACACACACACACAACCTTTATATTTTTGCGTCATCACTCCTAAAATCACCATCCATTTGACGACTAACCTCTTATGGATTGTTCTTTCAGAAGGTGGTGACTACGATGACCCTGTGGTGATCAACTGCCGTGACAACAGAACCTTGCCCTCCAGCCTGCGTTGCGACTTCAAGAGGGACTGTCTTCATGGCGAAGACGAAGAAGGTTGTGGTGAGCTAGACTTCCTTGCCGTCTCTGAGTGAGCTAGCTCTGCTTGAGCTGATTACTGTTTATTGACTACTCTAGAATTCAGGGGTCTTCAAACGTTTTATGTCCAAGGGCTAAGGTTTCTGTCTTTTGTTGGCTCGTGGGCCGCAATACCCTACCCACAATATTAAGATTAAACAATTAATACATTTTTTTTGGCGTCCCAAATGTCACAGCTGTGATGAGTGAACATGACACCCCCGACTGTGTACGAACACTCCCGACTATGTACGAACACTCCCAACTATGTTCGAACATTCCCGGCTATATCCGGGCTCTCCCGACTATGTCCGAACACTCCCGACTATGTCCAAACATTCCCGACTATGTCTGAACACTCCCGACTATGTCCGAACATTCCCGACTAAGTTAGAACATTCTCGGATATATCCGGACTCTCCCGACTATGTTCTAACATTCCCGACTGTGTACGAACACTCCCGACTATGTACGAACACTCCCAACTATGTTCGAACATTCCCGGTTATATCCGGACTCTCCCGACTATGTACGAACACTCCCGAATATGTTATAGCAATGCCGACTATGTACGAAAACTCCCAACTATGTTCGAACATTCCCGACTTTGTTCGAATACTCCTAAAATAGCACTTTCTCTCTTGTTTACTAAAGTAGTCATTTGCCATTAGTCATTGGTTCAAGGTAAATTTGAACAAAAACGAAATATTTGTCTTCGCGTATAGAGCCAAATAGTTTATAAACTCACTTAAAATTTAGTTGTACAAAATATAAATCAGTATATATAATTTTTCTCTCTTGAAATAATCTTATATTATTCTTGAGCCAATGGGTCGAGAAAAAATCTAACAGTTGGGCTGTGGGTTGAAAAATCCTGACTAAGATTATATCAGCAAGGTTATGTTCCGATCTAAAGTCTCTAAACTAGTGTCTCCAAAAAGGTGTAATACGTGGTGAAGAAATGAGTTTTTATCAGCCGTGAAGTTTATTTAATAATAGTAGGAAGAATAAGCGCTATATCTATTAGTTAGTGTTAACTAGATCGGATAAATGCCATCTTGATATAATAGCACTAACATTATTGCGTTAACCTGGTCGGTTAACCGTATCCAAGATATTTACTGGCAAACCCAAAGGAAAGAAACCATTGGGAAGACCTAGACATAGATGGTAAGATAATCTTATAATGGAGCTGAAAAAGATAGGATATAATGAGGTTGAATGGATATAACTACCTCAATATAGGATAAGGGTGTAATGAGGTGGACTGGAGAGCACTAACTCAATATAGGGTAAGGGTGTAGTGAGGTGGACTGGAGAGAACTAACTCAATATAGGGTAAGGGTGTGATCAGGTTGACTTGATGGTACTGGGTAGGGCTTACCTAACCTAATAATAATTTATCTAACCTTTTTTTTCCAAATGGCTTTCGTTGAAGTGTTTTAAATATTATATTAACACTTGACTATTTTTTTTGAAAAATATTGATTTGTAGATATTTTACTGAAAACTTATTTTTGAGATTTTGAAGTAAATACATGAGAATGTATGCTAAATTTTATTATATAGTTTTTTGTTTGTTTCTAAGCTGTGTTATTAGCCATGTTAAAGCTTTAGAGAATTTTTTTTTAAATCCCTCTTAGAAAACATGAACCCCTCTTGCGTCAGCAATTTTCAGTAAATGATCCCTCAATACCCCTAGCCCTACTCCCCCTCAATCCAGCCCCCCTCCCCTCCCCCACGCGGGAGATTAGGTAGAAATGATGACCTCCAATATAGTCGAGAACGTCAAGGCTTACGTTTCCCATTTGTTAGTAGTTCTATAAAAAATCCCGGTTGGGGACTTTGAAGGAAAATACGGGATTTGAAGGGTTTTTTTCCCCTAATATGAGGTAGTCAACCAATATCACGTGGACCAACTGGGATACAGTTTTACAAACCTGTGACTGAAGTGGGTTAAAAGACACATATGAATAATTCATTTCAAAGGATCGTTTGTTCTCCTAATGGGATGTGCTTGTCTACACTAATATTATAAAGAGGAAAGATTTGATTTTTTTGTTTTTTTGTTTGTAATGGATAAACTCAAAAACTATTTGACCGATTTTCAAAATTCTTTCACCAATATAAAGCTACATTATCGGCGAGTAACATAGGCTATATTTTATTTTGAAAATTTAATTTATTCCTCATAAAAATGTTGATAGTTTTACACAAGGTATAAAAAATTGCCTAAAAGTATGCTTTCTCCGCTTGCACTGCAAAAACTATTGGTATTACATAAAAAAATACTATACATATTGAAAACCACTGAAGCGGGTGTGATGGGTAGCTAGTATATGATAAGTTACCAATGTTAAATTTATTTATTTTTAGCATGACGTCTTATTACCCGTTTGGGCTATACGCTATATACTAATAATAATAATAATATTTAGCACCACGTCTTACTACCCGTTCGGGTTATACGCTTTAGGTACTAATTACTCTAATGGATTAGGAATTGGGAAGATTGAATTAGAGGAAGTGAACCCGCATTTTCATGGAGGGAGAGTGGAAAACCATTAAGGAAAAACCACCCCCAGTTCACTCGACTGAGATTCGAACCTCGATCTCCCCGTCCTCAGTAGTCGAGCTTAACACGACAAGCGCGTTAGCCAACTACCTCACCGAGGCGGGTCGCTATATACTAATTACGCTTGTGGTCAGAAGAGTGTGGAAGCTTATATTTATAGGAGGTGTATCTTCATTTGCGTGGAAGGAAAGTAAAAATCGTTTTGGAAAACCACATCTGATAGAGATCCAAACCTCGATCTCACCGTCATCGGTAGTTTAATCTGCTGCGAGAGTAGCGCCTTAGACCATGCGGCCATCGAAGCGGATCCAAATATTAAAAATAGTTGCCTTTGTCAGTCCAGTCCATTGCAAGACAAAAGCAAAACACTTCGTGGGTCGAAGGATTTTAAGGCAGTGTTCTGCAAACATTAGTTCAGGACAAACTTAAGGCGTCTGCCTCATTTAACGAGAAAGTATCACTAGCTCATGGGAGTGCACAGAGTGGCCACTGGCTACAAAATAAGTGGACCATAGTGAGCAAAGAACAAAATATACAGGTTTTTTTTTAGAAACTGCGCCATGAATATTCCAAGGGTAGTAGTAGACTTAATATCATGTTACAACACCTCTTCATCCTATTCATTAAACAAAGGCTGCCTATGGATATGGACTTGGATGACATTATGTAAAAGAATCATGAAGGGTATATGAAAATACCTTTCCAGGCAAAATTGGTAGCTCCTTTCACGTTCCCTCATAGACATTCGGTGTGTATCCACCACACTTTCTGAACTCCCCTAGTACATGGGATTTCCACCAGATGGTGAAAACAGCACTAACCAGCCGATGGGCTGAGTGCATTACCCAGCACCGGATGAATAGAAATCAAATCAAGTCAACTGTCAGTTTGATAACTTAAAAATAATAAGGGGAAGAAAGGTAGAAAATTAATAAAACGAGATGGCTTACCCATTGTTAGAGTCATTCAATGGTTTCGTTTAAAATAACAAAAGCATACTTAACACAAAATCTAATTTTATAGAATCTTGGTTAATAACGTGTTCCGATGTTATTTCTTCCCTGTACAAGACTATTATCATCATCATCATATTTACGACGTCATTATTAATTATAGATGCTTGTTGTTCATCGCTTACAAGCGCTTGCTTTTTTTTTTCTTCTCTTCTTGTATAACGTGTTTTCCCAAAGCACAATTCCCCGTCTAGAATAATTAGTTACCTCAAGTGAGAGTAATGCGCATCTTTAATGCGGCGTTGAAATACAAGGTCTGTCTACGTCTTCATCCGCCCCCTCTCCTCCCTTAACACCCCCGTAAACCCCCAACTCCTTCAACCCACTCTCATCATCCCTCTATTATATCTAATAACCTAAGGTGTGTTGGAAGGAAATGCGAGAAAAGGCCAGTGTTTTTCAATTTTTTTTGGCAAAACTTTTTTTAGGACAAAATAAATAAAATATTGCTTCAGTACAAATATAAAGCTTAATTTTCTTCACATGTTGATATCAACAGTTGTTGAATATCTGTCATGAGCATAGCGGCATTAGATGACAAACTTTTTAAATGAAGATAAATTTTTTTTTTGAAATTCTAGAACACCCTTGATAGATATTCAAGAAATGTTGATATAACCATGTGAAGAAAATTAAATTCTATGTTTGTACGGGAGTGAAATTTTATTTATTTTGGCCCCTCAAAAAAATGTTTTGCCATAAAAACTGCAGAGAACATCGTTTTTTTCTCGTGTCCCCTTCCAACACACCTTAAGGAAATAAGAACTCGAAAATGTCACGGAACTTAAATGGGTTCTTCTGTACTCTTTTGAGTTTTTATTACAAGGGATTATTCCACTTTTATTTTAGTACCGCGTTTTACTATCCGTTTGGGTTATACGCTTGTTTTTTTAGAGATTAGGAAACTTTAAATTTAGAGCAATTGTACCCATATTTAAGTGGAGGGAAATTAAAAATAATTATGAAAAAACCAACATAAGTACACCCGACACAGGTTCGAACCGTGACCTTCCCGTCATTGGCATTCTAGTCTACTATAAGAATGACGCGTTAGACCATTCGGCCACCGAAGCGGGCTATGTTATTATTATTATTATAAACCCTTAATTAATTTAGCTATCAAGATCATATTCCGAAGGACTGTTTTCCTATTTCAGTGGATGCTGGAAAAATGAATCCATAAATCTTGTTGACTTTCTTCTTGAAAATCAGGATTCTGGGGCTGATGGAGTTTGTTGGTGATGTGACCAAGCACGAACAATGGCCTTAAAGCTGGTAGAAACAGCCTTCAATCATCGTTAATAACTGTATTTTTTACATATTTTTTTCGAAGAGGGAGGGGAAAAATAATCTATCAACCATTAACTTTGAGGATAGTATAATTTAGTTTTTATAGTAAGACATTTATAAACTACTGAATTTATTATTTTTTTGCAGTCAATTAATATTTTATGTGTGTTCATAATATTTATCAAAAGTGAGAGTTACATATCATATTACTTGAAGTATGAATACATGACAATAGATCTACTATACTAAAACAAGTGGGGAAACACTATGCAGTCTAGCCATGTCTGCAACTGTCACTTTTGATGGAACGAAAATTAACTACGTATTTAAAAAAAATAGTACTAATAATACTCGCTTCGGTGGCCACATTGTATAAGGCATCATCCTTGCAATAGAATGGACTGCCTATGACGTAAACAATAATATAATATTAGCACCGTGTCTTACTACCCGTCCGAGTTATACGCACCCACGCTAATGTGTAATGGTAGGGTGATTGTGAGATGAAATGGAGGACTTACAGCTTAACGCGGAATCCGAACCACGGTGGAGGCCTGGCATTCCCCACATTCACAAGTTGTGATTAATCTACGTCTTGTCAGAGGTGAAGGAAGGGTTTGGCAATCAGATAAATCTGTGCCGGGACCGAGGATTGAATCCCGGACTCCAGCACAGAAATCCTGACACCTTACCCCTAGACCACTAGGTCACCGATATATTACTTTAAACAACACTGACGTTTAAACAAAGGAAAAACAGTTTATAATCGTTGAACACAGAAACTAGGTACAAATACTATTTACGGGAAGATTGGTAATCATTTGAAGTATTTAAAGTTTAATTTCTAAACCGACTGATTATATAAGCACCCGAGAATTTCTATGAGCGAGATCAAAAGGGCTTACCAATTTTGCCGGGAAAGGTATTTTCAGATACTTTACAGGGTTATTTTACATGCCGCAATCGATATGGGACCTAAGGTTTTATTTTCCCTCTAAAGGATGTTGTACTACGAATTTTTATCGCTAAAGAAAAATCCATCTACTCCGGCTGGGTTTGAACCGATGAACCTTGGGTCCTGAGACGAGTACTTTACCCCAAGAGCATTGAGTTTGACGAGAGTCATATAGTAATGAACAACGGGTAGTATCAGATGGCTTGTGTTTCGAATAGCTAATTGCGTTATTTGATCATTCGAAATCCTAATTGATCACTTATATGTAGCTGAAAATTTATGCACGTCCATCACAGAGTCTGCCTAAAATTTGAGGGAATACTGAATAGTCCAAGTGTAATTTTTCAATTTAAAAGAATATATCATTTATTTATCTATTTAGCATCGTATCTTACTAACCCATTCGGGTTATACGCTTAAGTACTAATCACTATTATGGATTAGGAATTGGGAAGGTTGAATTTAGAGGAGGTGAACCCGCATTTGCGTGGAGAGACAGAGAGTGGAAAACCATTTATGAAAAATCACCCCTAGTTCACCTGATCGAGATTCGAACCTCGATCTCCCCATCCTCGGCAGTCTAGCTCAAGACGACTAGCGCGTCAGCCAACTACGCCACCGAAGTGGGTTATTTAGATAAAGTATACCCGGGTTTGCGTGGAGGTAGAGTAGAAAGCAATTTATGAAAAAAACACCCTCCTTACACTTGACCGGAGTCGAACCGCATCTCATTGTCCTCAACAGACTGGTCGATTGCTAGACTAGTATCTTTGATCATTCCGTCACCGAAGAAGATAAAACTAAGTTTATATCTAGGGTTTTCATCTGGTTCTCCCTAGGCGTGTTTTGAATTAGATAACTAACCCTTAATTGAGGGGCGAAAATTGAATTAAAAAAATATTGGGGTGTGGCTGTGTCATGGACACGGCCGTGTGTTGTACGTGAATACGTTTATGTAACGGGTTATATTTATTTTTAAATAAAAAAATTTTATTTATGTATTTAGGATAAAAGCAAGGTAACAAATAACCTCAAAATGGCAGTGCTTCCCCCTCCGCCGCGCGCGATGCGTCACTATTCTCGCTTATTCGCTTATCGTAATGAATTCTTTGATCCTCTAGCTATCCGGTGGTATAACTTAATTTTGGATGTAGAGGATAGATTCGAAACTACAACGCCAAACTGTATCCCCCGATTTTGTTATCATTAGGTTTTTTGGATTGCCCTCGTATGGTATCAAATTTAAAGACGTATTCACGTCAAAAAAAAGAGATTTTCTCAATATCTGCCCAAAAGATTTTGATTTAAAAAAAAATTATATCTATAAACTGCATAACATTGCAAATATAATGGTAACTTTTCCCCCTTTAAAATTACATTGAGGGTACCTTAAACAAAAGTATATTTCAAATTTGGATTTATATCGCTGCAATTGTTTGAGATACGAAATAACTTACCATTGTAAAGTTGTGGTTCTATTAAATTCTAAAATGTTTTATTTGAAATCTATTTCATGTAAAACTATTAGTCTCTGAGCTCTATGCAGCAAAGAGCATAACATAAAATTTAATAACATCCAAAGTATGTGTTTATTTATTTTGAAAAACATCTATCATGTATATATAAATTATTATATTAATATTATTTCGGAAGTATTTGAAATGTGAATTCGATTGTATGCTCTTTAATGGAACGATGTACCTCTTATCTTAATGTTTCTGTAATAGCGTGTCTTATTACATTTGTGCTATTTTTGTGGGGCGTTTTTGGCCGAAATGTATTTTATTTAGTTTCACATATCATATGAACTTTTGTAAATGTTTCTATTTTATATTAAAATATACAGAAAGTATGTGGGGTTCATTGTATCATTTATTTTATTTTTATTATTATTAGCACCGCGTCTTACTACCCGTTTGGGTTACACGCACTTACGCTAATGTGTAATGGTAGGGTAATTTTGAGATAAAATGGAGGACCTACAGTTTAACGTGGAATTCGAACCACAGTGGAGGCCTGCCATTCTCCACATTCACAAGATGTCTTGTCAGAGGTGAAGGAAGTGTTTGGCAATCAGATAAATCTGTTCTGGGACCGAGGAATGAACCCCGGAACCCCAGCACAAAGGTCTGACACCTTACCCCTAGACCACCAGATCAACTTCTTTATTTTATTCATGCCACTAGAAATAAACTTTTTTATTTAGGTTAATAAATGTGATATGTCAATAAATATCTATTTTTATTTTACATGTTAGATCTATGATTTCAAATCAATAGAAATCAAAAACTTCAATTGTACTGATACTAGACTACTTTCATATATTACAGAGCCTAGCGCCTGCGCAGAGGACGAGTTCATGTGCTACAACGGTCAGTGTGTGTCTCTGAGACACAGATGTGACCTACACTACGACTGTTGGGACAAGAGCGACGAACTGCAATGCGGTGGGTTCATTCTTGGGACAAGAATCCGTAGCTGAATAGTTCCTGGAGGAGAACTGCATTAGTTAGGGAGAGGACTCTGGTTTACAGTGGCGTGTGATATGTTCTCACCCACTTTGTCCCCATTTGACCCATCCTACATAGTTTCTTTGGAATGTTGCAAGGGTAATAATAGATTCTTAAAACTATACCTGTTATATGTTCTCAGCCACTTTGTCCCCATTTGACCAATCCTACATAGTGTATTTAGAATGTCGACAGGTTAATCTGATGGTCTAGGACTTCCCTCATACAATATATTGCATTGTCAACAACAGGGGAGTTTGGGTTCAAATGCCACCAGGGTATACTGATGGTCACTTTCCGAAAATAATATCCCACTCTTCTCCTACATATATATATATATATATATATATGTATGTGTGTGTGTGTGTGTGTGTGTGTGTGTGTGTGAACCCACTTTGGTGCCCACATGGTCTAACACTACCTTCGCAGTATACTTGACTGCCGATAATAGGAAGACCGAGGTTCGAGTCTAGCTCGGGTACACTGAGGGTGATTTATTCAAAATGGTTTTCCACTCTCCCTTCACGCAAATACGGAAAAACTTCCTTTCTTTCTTTATATATATATATATATATATATATATATATA
>CABFOW010000158.1:169199-184391 GCA_902141385.1 Timema californicum
GGCGTTGGGGGTGTAGTGTATTGGGAGGGCCGCCCCCCCGGCGCTTTTTTTAAAAAGGGTTGGGAGGGGGGGAGCCCCCCCCCCCCCCCACGCACACACACACATACACCTTTTCTTAAAATGTATTTTGGAAAGTCCCCCCTCCTCCCCACCTTTTCTTAAAATGCATTTTCATTTTCATTGGACAAAGATAAGTGTTTGAAGTTTGCTAACTTTTTAAGTGACAGTTAGTGGTTACTAGTGTTTTTAATATAAGGAACGTACTTGGATGGAACAGATAATTAGATTAATTGGTACAACATATTTGGTAAATTAAACAAAATAAATATGAAACATACCATGAAGATAATTTATTCAATGTGAAATTAATATATCGATAAATTAAGTTAAATAATACATGTACAATAACATTTTTTAATAAATCATCATTGATATTGTTAAATAGTAAAGTTCTGAAATTAATTAGCACACCAGGAAAAAATCTAAATATGTGCAAAACAATATTTAAGTGCTAACAGATTATAGTTTATAAGTAAAATGAAAAGTGTAAATTATAAGATTGACTATAATAGGGCTACTTATATAATAAATTAAAAGACACTACAAAATTTGAGTACTTGAGAAAAGATTATAGATTTTATGAAGATTATGACTTAGCAAAAATATATACTAGGTTAATTAATACGCCAACAATATAGAATTTAATAGTTGAATAATTAAATATGTTGACAAGAAATACATGTTCTGTAATGTTTAATATATTTAAACAGTGCAATGTAAAGATGATTAGAAGAAAGGTTAAAATAGTTTACAAGGTTGTTATTTATGTACCTTACATGTGTAAAAAAAACAATTAACGGTATAAAATCAACATTGAACATATTTAAATGAAAGTTAAGACATAACAAGTGACTTATTTCACAAAATTATTAAAAAATTGTAAAGAATTTAATGTTAATGACTTGTTATTCGAGTCAAATGGTTTCTAAAATATGCTTGTGTTGACTATCAAGACAAGATTAATTGTAGATTTAATGGAAATCCACGGATGTGTCCTCTAGGTTATGATTTGCTAAGATATGATATCTTATAAATACAAGATTATATGAAGAAGTAATAGATTGTCATGAAAGAAGTGTAACCAAAAGTAAAAATTTGACATTTGAAAAGTTTGAACAGAGTAACGTTCCTTATCTGTGTGGTTTTAATTCCTATCCTTACAAATTTTGTTGTTACTCTTGGCTGAGTGACGACATGTTTCGGTGATTACGCCAACATCAGGATCTGAGACAGACCAATGCAAAAATAGTAATATTAATTTATGATAAATTAACAAACTAAACAGATTTATAAAATATATCTATAATCTGCTACCACTTGAATATTCTTTTGCACAGATTTATATTCAATTTCTCGCTATCTTACAGGTAGAGAAAGTATTGTGATCGTCAAAAATATTGAGCTCAAGATTTTGATGAATCTTGACGTTTCATGACACCCTGAATCCAAAAAAGTTGTTTTTGATTTTACGTCTGTCTGTACCTCCAACTATAGCCTAAACTATTTTAACGATTGGGCTAAAACTTTGTATCTAGGGTTTTCATAGGGTTGCCCCGAGGGATTTTTGGAATTGGATATCTAACCCTAAAATTAAGGGGATTTTACTGAAGAGCAAAAAGAAAAAAAGTGTTTTTTCTCAAAATCGTCTCTAACGATTTTGATTAAAATTTGTAACTAGGTGTTGATTAATAAATTATAAAATAAACTGACTATTTTCATTTTACCATTAAAATGAATTTTAGGGTGCTTTACAGAAGCAGAAACTTCCTTATCTCCGCAACTATTTGAGATACTAAATGACTTATCATTGCAAAATTGTAGTACTATTAAAAATAAAAAACTTTTATATGAAATATATTTTTATAAATCCAACAGGTTCTGAGATATTGGCAAATATATTAATACAATTTTGTGAGCTTTAGTTGTAAAGAGATACTACTCAAGTTGCAATAATTCTCCAATGCCATAGAGTAATTAAATATAAGTAAGTCTCTAAAGGTTTGTGTTTTTTTCCTTAAACCTCTTAGGAGATATGATTGTACAACAAAGATCTATCTCCATTTTAGACTCAATAGTTAATATTTAAATTTTTTATTGGTCAAAATTTATAAATGAGGAATTTAATAGCAATGCGATGGCATAAAGAGATTTGCAACACCTAGTAAAATGTCGAAACTTTTAACCGGAAGTTGAAATTTTAACACGAAGTGTTGACCCTTGTGGACCCAACATTGATCTTTTTTATCGGTCCAAACATACAAATGAGGAAATTAATTCTTTAAAAACCAAATTATAAAATTTAAAACCGGGACTAAAAAAAGGTTTTACATAAGTATAGTGCAATTTATGCTTGGGTTTGCTAGTGTATATTATTCCGTTTCACATATATTACGAGTTTTGATTAAATATCTCCATTTTCAAACAATACAGCGAGAAAATCCATGCAGAGCTCCGTATCATTTATTTTAAATACAGGATCAGAAAATCAGTAAATAGTGGTCCCCCCACTGTAGTTTATGAGCGTATTTTGAGATCGCGCTAAATTGGAGGCTGTACAAGAGATATATTGTCGCCTACTTGGGGCCTGGAAAAACTGCTTCATGAGCCCTTCTTGCCCTGGTCTCTTCTGTCATGGCCCTGGAGAAGCTATGGTTCGAGTTTTCAAATTTAGATATTGCAATCAAGAAAGAAGCTGAGCGAAACAGAAGGTGGTGCTATGATTTGCAGCAAAGTAGATAATCAAATCAGCCCGCCTTTTACACTAACCCACTTAATAATAAATAATTGAATTAAAGAAAAACTAATTTATGATATCTTTATGAAAAGTTAAAAAAAAATTAACTCACAAATAAATTGTACAATTATATATATATATATATAAATTTATGATATCTGTACGAAAAGTTTAAAAAAAATTAACTCACAAATTAATTGTACAATTATATAAATTTGTTTTTCTTTAATTATATATATATTAAAATAAAATAAACTAGGAAAGTAGAACTAAATAAAGTATAGATAGAAAGAAAAATAAATATTTAGTCACCAAATATTATTCCACAGACAAATTCACATCCATCTAAACATGATAGAGATATTTAATAATTTAAAAATAAAACAATGTTAATAATAATTAGTAATGAGATAGAATAAATACTTTTATATATAATAATTATTATTATAACTGTTATTTTACTTTACGAACACATTCTTACCATATCCTCACATTTCTCCTCTCATATCGACTATTGTCACTCAGTTCGCAGACCTTGAGTCAGATTTTGCCGAAAGGATTTTATGGTGGCCGCAGTTTTAATTTTTAGATGTATTGGATGTATCACCACACTTGAGGTGTACTCAATCTGACTATGAAACTGGCTCTTATTGCCTGTTGTTTCTGCCGACAGGAGAATGGCTGTGTCCTATCAACAGCTTCAAGTGTCGTAACGGTCCTTGCATCAACTCTTCTCTGGTGTGCGACGGGAACATCGACTGTCTCGGGACTTGGGTGGACGAGGATGGCTGCCGTGAGTCAAAGAAACCTTCAGAAGGAAAATAGCCGATACCCCCCACCATCCCCTCCCGCGTGACAATAACCACCACTGTCCCTCTCACGAGCTCTGTCTTGACCAGAATATACGTGTCCTTTTATGGAACATTCAATTCACTTCTTATATGCCTTGGTGGCGTCATGGTCTAAGGAGTCGCTCTCTCGGAATATAATACACTGCTGGTGACAGGGAGATCAAAGCTCTAATATCGCTCGGGTGTGATAAGAGTGGTTTCTCCCCCCAAATGATTTTCCACTCTCTCTCCACGCAAATTAGGGTACTCTTTCGCTAGATATAATTCCTAATCACTAAAACCACTGGCTTAATCAATACACACGCGTAAAACTTGAATAATAATAATATTTAGCACCGCGTCTTACTACCCGTTCGGGTTATACGCTTTAGTACTAATTACTCTAATGAATTAGGAATTGGGAAGGTTTAATTAGAGGAAGTGAACCCGCATTCGCGTGGAGGGAGAGTGGAAAACCATTTAGGAAAAACCTCCCCCAGTTCACCCGACTGAGATTCGAACCTCGATCTCCCCGTCCTCAGCAGTCGAGCTCAATACGACAAGCGCGTTAACCAACTACGCCACTGAGGCGGGTTACAACTTGAACAAGTAGTAAGACGTGGTGGTAAAAAAAATGTTGATCGTAAAAAAATACGTTTGTATATTTTAAAGGTTTCTTCCTTTCATAATAAGTAATATTGTATCTTCTGTTGTCAGCCTTCTCCTGCTCCAATGTGGAGCCGAGGTGTGAATGCAGGGACACGCAGATAAACTGCACTGGTCTGGGTCTGAAGGAGGTACCTCCTGACATTGAAGAGGAGATCACGTGGTTGTGAGTATGTAGTCCTGTCTTAACGTGACACACACATTTAACTTAACAGATGGTTTAGAAACTTGACCCAAACCTAGATCTTATCTTGAGCGCGAGAGATGGTTCCTTAATATCCCGCCTTACACCACAGATAACATCTAGCTTTGTTAGGTAATACAGCTCAAACCAGGCGTCTCAAGAGCTCGTCTCACCCCACAGATGACACCTGGCTTAGGTAGCTAACACAACTAAAACGAGGCGTTATAAGAGTTAGTCTTAACCTCAGATAACATCTTGCTTAGATAGATAATACAGCTCGAATCAGACGTCTTAGGAGCCCATCTTACACAACAGATAAATCTAGCTTAGGTAGGTAATACATCTCTAACTAGAAGTCTTAAGAGCCCGTCTCACACCACGAATAACGCCTAGATAAAGTAGTTAATACAGCTTGAATCAGACATCTTAAGAGTGCGTCTCCCTCAAAGATAACATCTAGTTTAGATAGATAGTATAACTCTAAACAAACGTCTTAAAAGCCCGTATTACACCACTAATAACAACTAAATTTGGTAGTTAATACAGCCGGATCTAGAGATCTTAAGAGCCCGTATTACACCACGAGTAAAAACTAAATTTGGTAGTTAATACAGCTGGAACCAGAAGTCTTAAGAGCCCGTAATACACCACTAATAACAACTAAATTTGGTAGTTAATACAGCTGGAACCAGAAGTCTTAAAAGCCCATATTACACCACTAATAACAACTAAATTTGGTAGTTAATACAGCCGGAACCAGAAGTCTTAAGAGCCCGTATTACACCACGAATTACAACTAAATTTAGTAGTTAATACAGCCGGATCTAGAGGTCTTAAGAGCTCGTATTACACCACGAGTAAAAACTAAATTTGGTAGTTAATACAGCTGTAACCAGAAGTCTTAAGAGCCCGTATTACACCACGAATTACAACTAAATTTAGTAGTTAATACAGCCGGATCTAGAGGTCTTAAGAGCCCGTATTACACCACGAGTAAAAACTAAATTTGGTAGTTAATACAGCTGGAACCAGAAGTCTTAAGAGCCCGTATTACACCACGAATTACAACTAAATTTAGTAGTTAATACAGCCGGATCTAGAGGTCTTAAGAGCCCGTATTACACCACGAGTAAAAACTAAATTTGGTAGTTAATACAGCTGGAACCAGAAGTCTTAAGAGCCCGTATTACACCACGAATTACAACTAAATTTGGGTAGTTAATACAGCCGCAACCAGAAGTCTTAAGAGCCCGTATTACACCACGAATTACAACTAAATTTGGTAGTTAATACAGCCGGAAGCAGAAGTCTTAAGAGCCTGTATTACACCACGAATTACAACTAAATTTGGTAGTTAATACAGCCGGAACCAGAAGTCTTAAGAGCCCGTCTCACACCACGAATAACAAATAACTTTGGTAGTTAATACAGCCGGAACCAGAAGTCTTAAGAGCCCGTCTCACACCACGAATAACAAATAACTTTGGTAGTTAATAGAGCCGGAACCAGAAGTCTTAAGAGCCCGTATTACACCACGAATAACAACTAAATTTGGTAGTTAATACAGCCGGATCCACAAGTCTTAAGAGCCCATATTACACCACTAATAGCAACTAAATTTGGTAGTTAATACAGCCGGAACCAGTTATCGCGTCGTGGTGTGATTTCCTGCATTTTCCATTGAGAACAGTAAAATTGGATACTTAATACGGTTTCGCTGGTACAAGTTCCACTATTTTATAAAGTAGAATATAATAAGCCGTACCACTATGTGAAGCCTGGATACAGCTGTATAACCTACCTAAGTTAGATGTTATCAGTGCAGGAAGACGATCTCTTTAATTGCCGTAAGTGCGACAGCTGGGTGCGCTTTAGTTTCTTTCACTCCGTTCCGGAATACTAGGGTTCGATCCCCGACATGATGCCCAGATGCGGAATATATATATAAGGCTCTACTCTAGTTTGTTGGATATAAGAACCCTTCTTTGTGTTTCTGATAGCTAAAAGTAGTCCATAATTACACACGTCCATCCTATATGACTTAAGCTATGAGTTATGTATGTCCCTGAGTGAGAGACAATAGCTAGGTAGCTAATGGGGGAACATTGGCGCTTTAAGGTTATCTTGTACAGAAGTTATTTATCAACAGTATTTAAATTAATTCCCGTGAACAACTCTTTATCCGTTACAAAGATAATCTCAATAATTTGTGACAAAAAACACAAGATTCTGTTCATTCTATTATATTTGCAAGATTCTATTTTAATAATCTTTGCCTTTTGATATTTTTCAAATTATATGTTTGTAAAAAATAAAATCGTGGGTCTAATTTGACCAAATTCGCTGAAGAGTGATTTTATGCCGACAATGTAGTTTTCTCTTGTCTCTACAAACAAATTTTGAGTTACTATATTTCCATTTAAATACACCCTCCACATCTCATTCCCTTAGATCAGTGGAAGTCTATTATAATGAGCTTTGTCCCTAGAAAATGATGAGTATATTGTTTAGTGCCATCAGATGTTGATGGGTTGAGCAAAGATTATCTAGAAAAAGCAATAAAAGTGTTATCAATGCGCACCAAAACCAAAAGGGTTTCTACAAAGAACACCAGAAAATATTACATCTGTTATGACCAGCATCGGTGGTCGATTGATCCATGGCATCATTATCACAATAGTATGTATGCCAGTGACGAGAAGATTGGGTTTCATTCAAATCCTTCCTTACCAGGTCAAAATGGGGGGGACAAGGGACGCGAGATAAATACCAGTGTTTTCGCAGATTTTGGCCAAAATAAATAAAATATTGCTCCATTAAGAACAAAAATTTAATTTTCTTCACATTGTGATATCAACAGTTTTTGACTATCTGTCATGAACATAGTGGCATTAGATGAGAAACTTTTTAAATAAAGAGAAACATTTTAAATGAATATACAAAGTTGTCATTAAATTCCAGGACACCCTTGACAGACATTCAACAACTGTTCTTATCACCATGTGAAGAAAATTAAACTAAATGTTGCTACTGAAGAATTATTTTATATATTTTGACCAAAAAATGTTGATATAAAAACTGCAAAATTACTGTCTTTTTCTTAAGTACCCTACACTCCCCACCTTAACTGAGAGTGGTTTTTTTCTAAATGGTTTCCCACTTTCTTTCCACAAAAATGCAGGTACCTTTCTATAAATAATATATTCCTCATCCCTACCCCAAAAGTGTGTATATGTGTGTAGCCTGGACGCGTAGTAAGACGCGTTGACAGAAAATATCAATATATGCTGCTATCAAGTACCTAACTTCCGTTCTGAGCCTTTTCCCTCATTTCTGATATTTTTGTTTATCGCCGCGTCTTACTACCTGTTCAGGGTATACGAATACATGATAACTACTCTAATGTGGTAAGGATGAGGAAGGAGGCATTTTAGAGGTAATATACCCACATTTGCCTGTAAGGTGAGTGGGAAACCATTTTATGAAACATCAACAGTAGATCAGTCCGGGAATCAAGCCCCGATCTCTCCGTCATCATCACAGACTAATCTAGCACTAGAGTTACGCCTTAGACCATTTGGCCACAGAAGCGTCTTATCTTTTGTTTGTTAGTTAGACCTACATTTACATTCTTGTTATTTATAATCGGAATGCTATAGGAATAAAATCTTAAAAAGATATAAAAGAAAAGTACCTAACATTGACTTAAAGTTACCATATAATATTGTCTAATGGTACGTGGTCATATCCATCCTGGTGCACTTGGTTCGGATCTTAACCAGGTCAGTAAAGACCTGATCGCTCTGGATTCACGTGCGTCGATTTATATCTCAGCGATGTATTTATTTATATAAGTATATTGTGTTCGGGCTCCAGGTAGTTTCATGTTCCCTACCAACGATTAGACTGGGTTTGATTTTAATGGAAGATGATATAAATTAAAGATCACAAATTAATATTAAGGATTAATTTACTGAATAATTTGGTTAACTATGAAATATTTACTATAAATAGTGTAAGTTGAGTTGGATTCACTTCGCGAGTGTTTAACACACGTCCACTTTTGTTCGCCGGTGTTGTCGAGTGTTTTTACCATGGCTGCCGCGAGAGCTTCTTGCAACACTTACCACGTCCCCTTGGACGATTTACCTTCTTAGAAAGAGTTCGGCCAAGGTCGCCTTCACTGTCACTTACATGTCACGGGGACATTTTAAAATTTGGCCTGTTTTTTACTGATAGTTTTTAAGGATCGTAAATACTAACAAACACAATATGTATTGTACCCTTATTTTAGAAAGTGAGAACATGATCTTTACTAAATTTCATAAATTCTTCTAAAGTTAACATTAAGTATTGTGTTATGCTTCAATCTTACATATATATATATATATGTATATGTAAGATTGAAGCATAACACAATACAATACAATTATATATATATATATATGTGTGTGTGTAAGATTGAAACATAACACAATACAATACAATAATATATATATATATGTGTAAGATTGAAGCATAACACAATACAATACAATAATATATATATATATATGTGTAAGATTGAAGCATAACACAATACAATACAATAATATATATATATGTAATATTGAAGCATAACACAATACAATACAATAATATATATATATATATATAAATAAGATTGAAGCATAACACAATACAATACAATAATATATATATATATGTAATACTGAAGCATAACACAATACAATACAATAATATATATATGTGTAATATTGAAGCATAACACAATACAATACAATAATATACATATATGTGTGTAAGATTGAAGCTTAACACAATACTTAATGTAATAGCATTCCGTTTATGATAACGTTTTATAATCTCTATGGCAAAAAGTGAGGCAACATTTGCCCGATGGTAAAGTGGGATTTTTTTTTCCAGTCACATGGGCAGCAATTATTTGAACGTCACCCTCAATGAAGATTCGTTTGTCATGTTGGACAGACTGCTCTACTTGTGAGTTACACTTCAAATTAATAATTTATTTATGCATAGGATTTATTTATCGTATGGCATTACTGGCTGGAAGGGATATGTCAACCAGTTCGGTCACCTGTATTATTATTAGTACCGCGTCTTACTACCCGTTCGTATTATATGCACTTACGTTAATGTGTAATGGTAGGGTGATTGTGAGATGAAATGGAAGACCTACAATTTAACGTGTGATCCGAACCACGGTGGAGGCCTGGCATTCCACACATTCACAAGTTGAGATTAATACACGTCTTGTCAGAGGTGAAGGAAGGAGTTTGGTAATCAGATAAATCTGTGCCGGGACCCGAGAATTGAACCCCGGATCCCAGCACCGAAGTCTGACACCTTACCCCTAGACCGCCAGGTCATCCTCGGTCGCTTGTAAATATAATATTTGCCGTTCTGGTGGTACAGAGAGTTATCCAGGGTAAACCACAGAAGTTTGTCTACACGTACCCAGAATGAGATTATATGATGATCAGAGTATAGAGGTGTGGGCCAGTGGGAGTCTTAACCTAACATAAACCTAATTTGCCAACCCTTGGCGACCGTTGGGATGACTCATCATCAAGAGGAAAATACCCAAGGTACCAGCCACGAATCGAACTCGGGACCCTTATTTTTGTAGCAAGGTGCACTGCCCATTACACCAAGGGACCTGATATGGGATATAATGAGCTATTTGAACGTAACGTTGTGGCTCCGGTCTAAAAAACTGAGATAAATGGCTGGAGGGATTGTTCGTTGGGTTGACCCCAGGACATCCAATAATGTTGCACTTTCTGCTGCTCGGTCTGTATAGCTTGCTTGTGAGCTGACTCTATGGAGGTTTTTTAAACATTATGTACTACTGTGAAATAATCTCCAATATATTTGGTCCATTTGTCCCGCAGAGATCTCGCCAACAACAGCATCTCTTGGATCCCTCCTCTCATGTTCCGGAACCAGTGGCGGCTTCACATACTCAACCTTCAACACAACTGCATCCAAACACTGGCCAACAGTTCCTTCTACGGTCTGCCCAACCTTCGCGGACTGTGAGTACACCCCTTATCGCGTCAACACACACTGTCTGATCTGGACAAACCCTAAACAGGGTGTATATTAATTGGTGTCTAATATTCTAGGGGCGTATTCCCATCCACCAAACATTAATACAAGTTTGTATAAACATGTGTATAAAAACAGTGGCGGATTTGAAACTATTGCACACCTAGGCACAATTATAATATATGCACCCCCTTTTCTCGACTTTTTTTTTGGTCAAGGGCTTTAGGAAGTTTTGGAGGAAAGTGGTATGGGGGGAAGGGGGGGGGCTGAAGTTGGTGTTCGAGGAAATATGTCTATGATAGATAATCAGGAATGTACAGTACATTCCCTACAGTAGCTTGAGCTAATATTATGGAAAAGGGGAGACTGACGTCAATTACAAAGCGATTGCAAAGTACAGTTATTTAAAAAAGAAAGATTGCCGTTCTGACCTTAATTTTTAGACGTGATTATTAAAAATAAAATATTAAAATAATGCCTCCCCTAAGCCCTTGCCTGTAGTGTAAATCCGTTTCTGTATATAAGCACCTAGTTTCTGAGTTAGGAGGTATAGGTTCAGCTAATAAACAATCCAACAGAAGAAGCAATGCAACTAAACAAGACAAAGTTTAACAAAAACACAAGATAGTACATCTTGTTACGAAAATTGTTCAAAAGGCTGCCCTCTGAGCCTGCGTTCAATGCCTGTTGAGTACACTTGAGGTAGTTTGTACTTGCTCATTTCAATTTACAATACGCTCTCTTAAAATGTCAACCCCAGAAACAGGAGTTAGGTAAACAATGGACTTTAAATATCCCCAAAGATAAAAATCAATCGGGTTCAAATTTGGTGTTCGAGCAGACCTTTCAATGGATCCACCACTACCGATACATATTTGAGGCAAAAATATAATAACTCTAGGTGACCTGGCGGTCTAGGGGTAAGGTGTCTAACTTCTATGCTGGCGGCCGGGGTTCAATCCCCGGTCCTGACATAAATTTATCTGATTACCAAACCCTTCCTTCACCTCTGACAAGACATCTTGTGAATGTGGGGAATGCCAGGCCTCCACCGTGGTTCGGAATACACGTTAAACTGTAGGTCCTCCATTTCATCTCACAATCACCCTACCATTACACATTAGCGTAAGTGCGTATAACCCGAACGGGTAGTAAGACGCGGTTCTAATAATAATAATAATAATATAATAACTCTAAAACTAAGCGTTTTTAGACCCATATTTATATGAACTGTTCTGTGTTTGTTGATGAGGACAGACTCATGGAATATTTGACAGTAATTAAAATACACCCTTTATATAGATTGGGGATCGAATCCCAATCAGATCTACTGAGCGTGTTTTTCCTAAATGGTTTCCCACTCTACTTCTACACAAATGCAGGTAGATTACCTCATACCCCATTAGAGTAATTATCATGCATATAACCTGAGCAGGTAGTAAGACGCGGTGATATATTTTATATATATGCAACATTATTGCTTGACATTTTAAGAGGGCGTATTGTAAATTGATATATATTTACAATACGCTCTCTTAATATACATATATAAAATATATCACCGCGTCTTACTACCTGCTCAGGTTATATGCATGATAATTACTCTAATGGGGTAGGGATGAGGTAATCTACCTGCATTTGTGTAGAAGTAGCGTGGGAAACCATTTAGGAAAAACACGCTCAGTAGATCTGACCGGGATTCGATCCCCAATCTCCAAGTCTTCAGCAGACTACTCTAAGTGAAAGAGACGTGTTAGACCAATCAATCACAGAAGCAGGTACCTATAGTTTAGTAGAGAACAATACCAACCAAACGATTGAAATGTTATACTAGCTGACTAAGAAGTTATTTTAAGATTTTTTTTGCTGTTTATTGACCGACTCTATGGTCTAGTGGTCAGGGTTCCCGACTACAGGCACAGATATCCCGGGTTCGACCCTTGGCACTTCAAGATATTTCTGTGAAAGCAGTTAGTCTGGAACGAGGTCAACTCAACCTCGTGAGGACAAATGAGGAGGTACTTGAATGAAAAAGTAGCTCTGGTATAGAAAACTGAGATTAACACTGTTTACAGAAATGTTCACTATATTCACTAACAGATGGCAGCCACTTGGTCTATATGGCTTTATTGTGCGCTGACTCCACAGAGTTTTTTAATTTATTTTTATTGTATTTTTTAATTCCTCATTTAAGACCAATACTAACTAAATTAAATGATATGTTGCAGACATCTTCAAGGAAATAGTATTCAAGCTCTCGAACCCATGGCTTTCTACGGACTATCTTCACTCACAATGCTGTAAGCATTCAACTAGTGCAATGTTTCTCAAACTGTGCTACATGCACCCGTANTGAGAAAAAAATAATGCAGCTTTTGACCTGGTGTAACTGACTTTTATAAATCTTCCTTTCCCTTTGTCACAGCTTTATTCAGCTTATCATTAGAGCTTTAATGTGAGATTGTAGGGATTTCGAGCTCAAAGCAGTATTTTCAGTTTTTTTATATAAAAAAATTGTTTAGGTAAAAATAAATAAAATAATAGCCCAGTAGAAATATAGAGTTTAATTTTCTTCACGTGGTGATATCAACATTTGTTGAACATCTGTCAAGGGTGTCCTGAAACGTTATGACAACTTTTTTTCTCTTCATTTTAAAAAGTAAAGAAAATTAAATTGTTTCTACTGGAGTAGTATTTGATTTATTTTGGCAAAAAAAAAACATGTTCTGCTGTAAAAACAGCAAAAACACTTAGCTTAGCTCACGTCCCCTACACTCCCAACTTAATAAAATGTGATAAGAACAAAATACTTTCCATGGATATTTGTTTCAACCATTTTTAAATCTGGAAGCTGGAAGGGATACATTGGTTAGTTAATTTGGGAAAAGCTAAACTATCGTATTACATTTATTTGTTAATACACTTTTTGGATGGCATTTTGACTGAGTGTTTTGTTTTCAGGGACCTCAGTTGGCAGAGGATCAGCAATGTTTCCCAGGGAGCCTTCGTTGGTCTTCGCAGCCTTGTCGGCTTGTGAGTACATTATTAAAGGGTACAGGGGAAAAGAGAGGAAGGTCCAATCTTAGCTCTAATTGAATTACTGCTGTCATCGGTTAGAAAATAATGAAAGCTTTATAATTTACTTGAGGTTATTTTTAAAAGAGGTTTCTGTCATATTTAAATTAATTTAATATAAAGTATTTGCTGGGGTCTTTATGGGATTTAAGTTATAAAAGTTGTCCTGTAAAATATGTGTAGTGTGACTTCCCCCCCTTTTCCCCTAGTATTCTTCAATTATTTATGTTAAACATATACATATAGAGTATACAAACGTCTTGGCCACATAATGAACGACGATCTGCTAATGACGAGTGCATTGTTTCCAGGTTCAGCAAAGTTTGTCTAGAGTTTAAACTGTGCCTGTAATTTGTTATTGTGGAAAAGCATGGGATGGCCCTTGAAGCTTTGAAGCTTTGAAAAAAATGGATCTTCTTATAAGCGATTTGGAATTATCCTCTTCTGGATTTTTTTTTTCATTATTATATGCCTCTAATAGATATTTGAATTGTTCTACCACCGACAAATTTTTGAAAATTTAATGCTTTCATAAACTACTTGAAGTGGTCCTCCCGTGAAAATGATTCAAAATTACATGCCTCTATAAGCTATTTGGAATGGTCCTCTCTTTGAAATTGGCCCTAGAAGCTATTTAGAGTGCTCCTCGCTTGATTTTTTTTTTTACGGTTAGGTACACTCCGTCGAGATTGTAAGGTAGCAACTCACTGGCTCAGCCCACGCGGTATGCTATACCTCCTCACATGACTGCAGGATAGTTTGCCTAGGCTACGCCCAACGCCGGATTTAAAGAAAGCATTAAGTCCTTAAAATATTTCTTGCCTGTAGGGAAGGAGTGATGGGGGAGTGGTTATGTCTTTTTGTGATGTCCAAATGGTTTGATATACTAAATTAATTTTACTTTTCTTCCCTTTCTAATAAAATTAATTATTTGTTACATACTTAGTTAATCAATTATTTTTGAAAAACATTATTAATACTTTAGTAAGGAACGAATTGTACTGAATTTAGGAGAATTCAACTTTAAATGCGTTGATGGACTATATTATGTTTCAACAAGTGATACTATGATGTATTAATCTTGTAATCTTGTTTTTAATCAATACATCATAGTATCACTTGTTGAAACATAATATAGTCCATCAACGCATTTAAAGTTGAATTCTCCTAAATTCAGTTAATTAATTATGTTTGGTATCACGCCAATGCTCTGACCACTGAGCTATCCAGGATTCGTCCCGTGCCCATTGGCGTACTAAGCCGAAGGTCCCGGGTTCGATTCCCGTGTCCAGGTGTCATTTTTCAATTTTCAGAATATGATATCTATGAGGGACTATCCCCACTAAAATCCATTAACAATAGTTTCGGCTATTTGTTTCATTAATATATGCAAACCCTGTACAATTATATATATATAATTGTCGAATGGCTGCTAAATTGCCAACTACCGAGTCGCTGATGGCTGCGTTGTCTGATGGCTGTGATCTTAGTTAATCAAATGTTTATAAGCTGACGACTTCCGCACGTCCATCTTAGACTCTGCCTTAAACTATGAGTGAAGAATGACCATG
>CABFOW010000158.1:185217-214512 GCA_902141385.1 Timema californicum
TGCTGGCGGCCGGGGTTCAATCCTCGGTCCCGGCACAGATTTATCTGATTACCAAACCCTTCCTTCACCTCTGACAAGACATCTTGTGAATGTGGGGAATGCCAGGCCTCCACCGTGGTTCGGATCCCACGTTAAACTGTAGGTCCTCCATTTCATCTCACAATTACCCTACCATTACACATTAGCGTAAGTGCGTATAACCCGAACGGGTAGTAAGACGCGGTGCTAATAATAATAATAATTATTATTATTATTCAGACACAATAATTTGGTTAACCAGCAAAGTACCTTGACTTGGTGACCAAAATCATATTTTATAACATAACAAGAACCTTTTTTATATTAGTTATGAAAGTTTCTAGATCTCTCCCTCTTCCCTTGAAACCAATTTTATTACTCATGATTAAATTATTTGGGGGAGTATTTATCTTAAGTGCTTACAAGAATTTAAATTTTCCAACACACACATCAAATGTTTTCTAAATTTACTTAGATGTCCCCCTTTATCATCTCTATTTTCTACCACATAGACAAGGCCATCCAAATTCCAAATGATAAACAGTTCTAGAAGTTATCTGAAGTGTTTTTATGGCACCATAACCCCCTATTTTCTGAAGGTTAGGAAAGATTCTAAATTATTCAACCCCTCTAGAAGCTATCTGAAGTGTTTTTTATAGTAACATAATCCCCTAACCACCAAAGACTAGGAAGATTTCTAAATTTTAAACACACCTAGAAGATATCTGAAGAGTTTTTTTTATGGCAACGTAGCCCCCTAATTTGTACTTGTATCTTAATTTTGACATTGTTAGGGGAGGGGGTGCTTGAGCCCTAAAAAAACACCTTGCTTCGGCCTTGCAAATAGTGGTTTGAGGCTGTCCTTATACTTGCATGACAAATTTCTATCTTCTAAAACTTTTAAGAAGTTTCAAAAACCCCAATTTCACCATTCCGCTCTTAAAAAGATAACATATTTAACATTTATTTTATTTGCAGTGATCCGAAGATATTTTTTTCTACCACCTCATCCCTGTCTTCCGGAAATCAATTTTAAATAATAAAATGTTTAGATATTTATATTTATTTTAAGTTGTATAGATATCTGCTTGAAGAATTTTGAGCTACCACAGATTTGTTGTTTATATTAATATTTATGGTAACCTGGTGGTCTAGGGATAAGGTGTCAGACTTCTGTGCTGGGGGTCCGGGGCTCAATCCTCGGTCCCAGCACAGATTTATCTGATTACCAAACCCCTTCGCCTCTGACAAGACGTGTTTTAATCACAACTTTTGAATGTGAGGAATGCCAGACCGTGGTTCGGATTCCACGTTAAACTGTAAGTGCGTATAACCCGAACGGTTAGTAAGACGCGGTGCTAATAATAATATTTTTGGACATTTTGAGATTCCCCTTACCAATCCCTTTTACAATTCCCACTTAAAATTTTACGATTTATTTTGTTATCTGAAGTAGTATTTGCCAAATTTTACTTTTACACATCAACTAAAACTTCTTTTTATTATGTTGGCACCATTTCCCTATTTTTGGTTCTGATAATTAAGGGCTCTCTCTCTCTACCTTCTTGCAAAATTTAAGCTTTACGACTCATATAACCCTTTTTTTTGTGTTCCAAGCCCCATCTTATCTTTTGTGTTTTCAATTATGCGAAACCCCTTATTAAATGTCTGACTTGAAAGGATACTCCCTGGGGGATTTCAATATTCTAGGTCCTGGAAATAAACTAATTAGTCCACGAGTATTATATATTAAGAATACCGGTATGTAATTTAAAACTTTTTATTTTGGGGGATGTATTCTACTTATTTTAGAGTGGATTGCATTACATACCAACAATTTTGGGGTGGGGGGAATTGAAGAGAAATTCTATAATAGTATATATTATACTTTTAAAAAAAAGGCTGAATGCCACTGTAGTTAAGTCCACCTCTTTTGATACCACCATGATTTTTCTCGTTTATTCTTTAATTAATTTCATTCACCTTTTTCTATTAATTTATTTTAATTTCGTTTGGTGTAATTTTCTTCTCTATGGTTTTGTTAATTTGTTTCACTTTTTTCTATTACTTTACTTGATCTCTTTTGGGATGTAGTGGTTAGGAGAAAATAGAAAGCTAATCTATCCTTTATAGTCTTGCTATCTATTGTATACTCTTGTAATAGTTTAAATTGTTACTTTTAAATTTCTAAACCAATAGGTGATGGATTATATGACCAAGGATAAATAATACAAGTCTCAGCAGTTTTATACAATTTTTCTTTCAAGGATGTGTTTTCTTTGGTTTCACAAGAGCAAATTTATACTCACTCTTGCCTTTATTTTTTTAGGGATTTGTCTCATAACTCGATTACGTATCTGACTGAGGGATCACTTACAGGTCTACCTCAACTTCTATCACTGTAAGTACGACAAATTCGTTATCAAAGAGAGATTGTTAACTTTTAGTACAAGTCAGTCGATTAAATTGTGTTATCAGTATCATATGGCCCAGGTGAGGTTTTAGGTTGAAACATTAACTTACTAATTTTAAGTTGTTGTCATTTCTACAACTTCTCAAGCCTGATAAATGTGAATAATATAAAGCACACTATTTGACGGTTTTCAAAGTTCTTTCATATGTTATGCAGCATTTATTATTGAGACTTTTAATTTTTTCAACTGATTCCTCTACATTATTGATCAGTTTTGAATGAAAATACATGCCCACGTGAAGTGTGTAGTGCAGTCTACGGAGTTCTCGAAACCAAACACCAAGACGACTCGCATATGAAACGGGCCCATTCAATTATGGTCTAGGTAGGCCGTGTCGTTTGGTATTGAGGTGCACTAAGGGCCAGTTTCATAGTCAAATTTAGTACGCCTCAAGTGCTGCGCTACACTAAGTACAAGACGACACCTACCCAAACCAGAATGGAATGGGCCGTTCTCGCATAGGAAAATGGCCCATTCCATTCTGGTCTAGGTAGTTGTCGTCATGAACTTAGTGTAGCGCCGCACTTGAGGCGTACTAAATTTGACTATGAAACTGGGCCTCTGTTGGACGATGAATCTAACCTTTTGTGTGACTGATCAAACGAGGACCAATAAAGGAAAAACTTTTCTCAAGAACAGTTTAATAAAATGTTAAGGTCATGGAAATGTTCCATAACACGTCACATACTATCAATATTTTATATTTCAGAGATCTAAGCAGCAACTCCATAAAGATCATCAGCAGTAATGTGTTGAGAAGTGCGTCATCGTTGGAGAAATTGTGAGTGAAATGAGTACAACTAACAGACATGTTACATGTGTTACTTATAACATGAGTGTTCCCATTCTCAATATAATGTGGTTGCACCTCTTATAATATACCCTCCACTTTTATCCACCAAGACTGATTGAAATTTGGAGAAATGTCTTATGATTTATTAATTGAGGTTGTTGGGGGAAAAAAATTATGGTCAATCTGGTAGCTTATTTATTTTTCATAGATAGATTTCAGGGTGTCCTAGACGTTTATAAACTATTCACCGTAGGAATTGACTTCTGAAAGGCCTTTTTCCCTACCATAAATCTACTATATAGTAGGATATTGGTAGGAAAAAAGACCTTTCAGATAGTAGTTCCTACCGTGAATGGAGTGTATATCACCCCCTCAATTATAAAGTTATCAAAAGCTTCAAATAATATATCCTTATCTTATGGATTGCTCTTTACATTGTTAATAAAACTGCAATAAATATATATATATATATATATATATATAATGGAACTCACCATTGTTTCAACATAAATTTCCAGTATTCCAAGTAATGGGCTTCCTATTAAAGCCATAAGGTCTTCTATCCTACCAAAATATCACTAAACAGGTGAATTCGGTTAAAAAACATAAGGCCTTCCAGAACGGAGTGTTTACCAACATATTGGTATATATTTCTCTCTCTTTAAAGGGTCACGGATGAGTTCCGATTTTGCTGCCTGGCTCGACACGTCACCCTGTGTCTCCCCCCTCCAGATGAATTCTCTTCCTGCGAGGATCTCATGTCCAACCTTGTGCTGAGGGTGTGTATCTGGGTGCTGGGCGTGGTGGCAACCTTCGGTAACATCCTCGTCATAGGCTGGCGAGTGCGTTTTAAACACACCAACCAGGTACTAGTCTCAGAAGAGACTGTTCATACCTAGAGTTTGTATATTTATTTAAATGGCCTATGCAGACCGAACGGGTAGTAAGACGTGGTGGAAAAAAAAGCTAAAGGCCCAGTTTCATAGTCAAATTTAGTACGCCTCAAGTGCGGCGCTACACTAAGGTCCAGTTTCATAGTCAAATTTAGTACGCCTCAAGTGCGGCGCTACACTAAATACAAGTCGACACCTACCTAAACTCGCATGGAATGGGCCATTCTCGCATAGGAAACTGGCCCATTCCATTCTGTTTTAGGTAGGTGTCGTCATGTACTTAGTGTAGCACCGCACTTGAGGCGTACTAAATTTGACTATGAAACTGGCCCTAAGTTCATGACGACACCTACCTAAACCAGAATGGAATGGGCCGTTCTCGCAAATGAAACTGGCCCATTCCATTCTGGTTTAGGTAGGTGTCGTCATGTACTTAGTGTAGCGCCGCACTTGAGGCGTACTAAATTTGACGATGAAACTGGGCCTAAGTATTAAACAAGCTCTTACAGCACTTAGCGCGTCGACCAATATGTCGGTGAATACCTCCTCAGGTTCATTCGTTCCTGATCACGAATCTGGCTATCGGTGACCTCTTCATGGGCTCGTACCTGCTCATCATCGCCGGGGTGGATGCGTGCTACAGGGGCGTCTATTTTATACACGATTCGGCATGGCGCAGCAGTGACCTCTGCCACCTAGCGGGGTTCATCAGTACTTTCTCCAGCGAGTTGTCAGTCTTCACTCTTACAGGTGACGACTATATCGCGAGTAACTGTCCCAATTTTGACATAATTGATTTTAGTAATCGTTATCTAAAGGGAAGATTAAAAAGTTAAAATTTTACATTGTTGTGCATCATGAACAAAATGGCTTTCTAGAGTTTTCTCTTCAAATGGAGGTTAAAATTTAGTGTCGTTTAACCAAAGTGCATAACATTCAACTCCCTATTACCCAGAACTTTCGTTAAAAAAAATTAAACTACTGGTTTTATTACAAATATATTTAACTAAAAAATTTCCATCTTTAATAGTTCTACGAATTTATTTGGGTTTCTCAAAAGATTTGTAAAAAATTGTAAAGTTCGCTCTAAACCATTTCCTCTGAAAAATTATTAGATGCACCATTTTAGTGTCTTGATATGAGTTTTAAAGCCGATTTCCTTTAAATCAAGCTTGTCTCTTTCTACCCTTAACTTTAGTGTTCGGATGTAAAAAACCTTTTGGGAACCTTATAAAAACCTTTGATACCAAGTTTTACCTCACTCAGTAAGATGGTTTCGGCTATAGGCCATGATACATACAGACGACATGGCAAAAACCTCTTTTTATGTTTTAGGTGGTCATAAAACGTTGACATTCATCAAAATCTAAAATTCAATTTTATTTGTGATTATAATATTTAAACAGATATTCTTTTTTTTTTCGATCTTAGAATCTCAAGTTTTGTTAGATCTCTAATATCCTTGAGGATTAGAAGGTTTCAATCCATGTTTTATGTGTTTTTTTTCAGTGATAACTCTGGACAGGTTCCTCGTGATCATCTTCCCGTTCAGGGTCCGTCGCCTGGAAATGTCTAAGACCAGACTTCTGATGGCTGGCGGCTGGGTCGTGGCTGGAGTCCTCTCCGGACTTCCGTTGATCAACATCGAGTATTTCAGGTCAGAGTTCACGACTATTAAAAGTTAAGGCTTGTTTATTTAAGAGGTGTATTTCTGAGGGAACTGTTTGGTCACGAATTGGGGAAAGAGCGTTGTCATTCTCTTGTTTTTCATGTGGTCATCCTCCATTTTCAAACACTGTGGTTTGGTGGTGTTGCCAATCGGTCTAGGGGTAAGGTGTCAGACTTCTGTGCTGCCAGCCGGGATTCAATCCTCGGTCCCGGCACAAATTTATCTGATTACCAAACCCTTCCTTCACCTCTGACAAGACATCTTGTGAATGTGGGGAATGCCAGGCCTCCACCATGGTTCGTATTCCACGTTAAACTGTAGGTCCTTCATTTCATCTCACAATCACCCTAGCATTACACATTAGCGTAAGTGCGTATAGCCCGAACGGGTAGTAAGACGCGGTGCTAATAATAATAACAATAATAATAATAATAATGTTGCCAATAGAACCTTATTACTCCAAGAGGAGGCGTATTACTAAGTATGTTCTTTAGCATCTCGAGGGCTTTCAGCCCTAGAGTTTCCTATTTGGTATGACCCAAATATCCGAAACCCAAACCATGGGAATTGAACTCAAGCGAGTCTAGCCACCCGAAATATATTTAGAAGGGTTTTTGATCATGATGGCGTGTGAATAATTATATTTACTCATAATTCAAGAACTAAAAGAAAACTGCAGTAAATAAGCCACTTACATGAATTTAAGATGTGGGGTTAATATTGATTCATTTTTAATATAAACGACTAGAAAAATTCTTTAGATCAATTAAGGATGTTTAAAAGACAAACTAGTCAAGGACGACGTTATGATGGGACGGTCTTTGCGTTATTTGTCTGTAGAATGTGTAGTGCAAATAAACTTGTGTATTTTCTTATTAAGTAGCATATCTGGCACGTTAACTTTAATTGCTATATAGTTGAGATAAAGCTAATGTATAATCTGTTTATAAATGGAAAAAAAAATTGATCATATACATACATATTTATGAATCTATTTGTCTATTGATCTAATCTTCTATCACCAACTCACATGTCTAAGGGGTGAAAGTGGTCGGCCATAGGTATGTATGATTCCAGGTGGTGATGATAATACTTACTATTAATTTACGGGATTTTCCAGCTATCTAATTGGAAAATATCACGGCATTAAGGCTACAGACTAATTTTCATAGATACACCCAGAAAGGTTTCTAGAACTCCTTTCACGTATTAATACGTCAAGTCAAGTGATCTGTAGCTATTACTTTGATATATATTATCGATGTTGATATTATAAAAATATAATTTGTTTAAGTTAAATCCTAAAGAAATCAGATCGGTGCTTGTTTCAGAAACTTCTACGGGAGATCTGGAGTTTGCCTGGCACTGCACATAACCCCAGAGAAGCCAAATGGATGGGAGTACTCGGTTTTTGTGTTCCTGTGTACGTATATGACCTTGACAGGGACAACTATTGTTTTTATTTCATTTGGTAGTCATACGAGCGAATTTAACACAATATGGACTCCCATTGGTGGCAGTCACTTCTGATGATCTATGCTTAAAAATAGTACTAATATATGGTAACAATAAAATGTTTTCAATATTTATAGCAAAAAGATATTTTTGTATTTTTAAAACCCCTTTTTATGAAGATTTAACTACATCTTAAATAATCTTTATTTTCATTGATTTATTAAATCAAATGCTTTATAAACATTTAACAGATTTAAAACTAAACCAATAATCATGCAACTTATCAGTTGTTTTTTTTTGGAATTGTAGTTGAAGGGTGGAGGTTTACGGCTATGAGTGGAGTGGTCGAAAGACTAGGGAATCAACATGTGGAACTTTCCTCCGGTAGTTTCTCTTCTGTTGCGTTGGGGGCATTCTGTCATTGCTGGGTGGCTCTGAAAGGATGCCCAACTCCAAACGCCTAGGAATTAGAAGGGGAAGCTACGTCCCTAGACTTCCCTATAAATTACCAGTACATTTCTAATTCTATATTCTCTCTTCCCAAAATTACACCCTCAAACACTTCCGTCCCAAGAAAACGGACCGCATATTACACCATCATCTGCCTTCTTGTAGACCTTATATCAGATCGACATAGTCACTACCCAAAGTCCCCTAAAAATACACGAATGCAAATTCACCCCATCCATCCCTAGGTCCCCCAGAACCCTGCTGGGACGGAATTAACTGGGATTTTGCCAGTGGTCTTAGACAAGACAGCTAAGCAGGTGAAGAACACTCCCTGGGATTTCACCACTATTATTATATAAAGCAGCTATTCCCTCCCTGGGAACCTTTCATGGCAACAATCCAACTTCTCCTTTTACCCCTGCAGCGGAGGCAACAATTTTTTACGCTTCTCGTGCTCCCTTCAACCCTCTCCCGCTTAAGAAATGACTTCTCTTCGTCTAAGACAAACATTCCCTCTCTTCTCATACTCTATCTCCTTGACTCAAGTCGACGGTGATTCCCTCTACTGTTCCAGTCCTGAATCTTTCGTCGTTCACCATCATCGCCATGGGCTACCTGTGGATGTACGTGGTGGCCCGCACCACCCAGCAGGCCGTCAAGAAGGAGCAGAGGTCGTCCGACTCTGCCATGGCGAGACGCATGACTCTCATAGTGGCGACTGACGCTGCCTGCTGGATGCCCATCATTCTTCTAGGTGTTCTCTCCCTGTGGGGAATCACAGTACCCCCTCAGGTAACCACCCTCTCTACCTACTTCAGATAGGGACATAGCGAGGTGCAATACATTCATGGTGGCCATTGACGCCGCATAACGGAAGCGCATCTTTCTGTCACAAGCCTAAAGAATACCATAGTTTTCTCTTAGAAATTAGAGCGTCATTGTCCTACTCATACGCATCTTTATTTCTTAACCAACAGGATGACCAAATTTTTATCAGCTTTTATCAAAATTCGCACACATCCAAATAGGTCCCAATCTAACGTAAGACCACATTTCGAAAGTTTGCCCAAGCAAGATGGATATTTAAAAATTTAATTCGGGCTCTCAAATAAATTTCAACCTCAATACGAAAAAGATTAGTCAATAGGGAGTCTACCCACACCGATGAGCACCCAGTCTATCGGTGTTATTTAGTATAGTTTACAGGTCCTGAAGAGTTTGGGGTTCGAATATCAGCCGGGTGTGTTGTTGGTGTTTTTCTATTTTTTAGTTTTCATTTTTCTGTGATAATAAATTTCCTTTAAATACCACCTTCCTTTACCTTGCATCATTAAAGTCCTTGAATATAAAAAAAGCCTGGATGGAAAGTGATGGGATTGTATATTCAGGTAAGGGTACGGCATAATTTCCGACAAAAAAAATATCCTTTTAAAATTAGGCCTTGTCTAAAAGTAATTTGTATATTCTAGAAACCAACTCGTGTTTAAATACCGTACCAATATAATCAGTTGTTTCAGAAATCTCTCACACTAAATAACCCAGCTGAAACTAAACTTCTGACTTAACAAAGTGTTGTGTGCCCTCCCTGCAAGGTGTTCGCGTGGGTGGCGGTGTTTGTTCTGCCCCTTAACGCGGCCGTCAACCCCGTTTTGTACACCCTGTCGACGGCGCCGTTCCTCGGCCCTGCGAGACGTGGCCTCCGGACGTTCCAACGGTCATGCAAGATGTCGCTGACCGGGGACCAGCGCCGTACGTACTCCTCTTCTATGGGTAAGCACCCAAACTTCTGCATGAAGAATGCGCGCGGCACTCCTGCTAGGGATGTAGAACATTAGTTAGGAGGGTATTGGGTTAGTTCCTCGGAGAGTATTCTACTCATTCCAGTAAATTATGGCCAACTATTAAAAAACAAATGGATTTGACAACCCTATTTTCTGTAGGGGAGCATATTAGTCATATGAGGATGGAGAGGATGACAGAGCTGAAGTATGTAGGAAAAGACAAGGGAGACCAAGAAAGTGTGCAATTAAGAGAACTGATGCAATTGGAGGAGGTGAGAGGCATTTTACTCTACTGACGTGGACACAGGCTGGAAAAATTGTTGATGAGTTAGTGTAGGGATAAATAGGTGGTATAGGCTTTTTTTGTATTATTAGTAACTGACGATTTTTTTATAAACATTTACAGGTCAATCATAGCACCTATTTGTGCTGTGTTTTTAGTTTTTACATAAACATATTAAAACAAACAAATATATATATTGGGGTAAGGGATCAAATTATTCGATCACACATTTGGTAATATGATTAGAAACATATATATATATAGAATCCAATGTCAAAGCAAATGTGAACTAACTAATTTGCTTTTGTTTATTTCAACTAAAAAAAAGAAGCTGCTTCGGTGACTGCATAGTCTAATGTGCTACTTTCGTGTTAGACTAGACTGCCTAAGACTGGGATATAAGGTTTCTAATGTAATGAGAATGATTTTCCACCCTTCCTAATCGGTAAATAGGCGTATAAACCGAACAGGTAGTAAGTGGCAGTGCTAAAAAATGATATAGCTGGAATGTTAAAAAGGTCTAATTTTTTTTTCAATGTTAGCTATTACTTACCTACTCATTATCATTAGGAGTTGTGGGAGGAATAAAATGCACAATCCTTGGCTAAATATTAAATAAATAAAATTGCACTATTTTACACATTCAATAAATTCTGTTTATGGCTTCTTTTAACATCCAAACATAAAAATATGCATGCTTCTACTTTTAAGTATAAACATGATTATCTGTATATATTTAGAAGGAATGAGAACTAGTGTATAATTGTGAAGCAATTTTAAAATGAAAAGGGGTGTTTTTTTTATATTAGGTTAGAAACCAATGAAGTTGCTTAAAATTATCACATTTCCCCTTCATCAAAACAATTATTTCTATGTTCTAAGGTTTCAACATGATAAGGTTTGCGGAACAAAGTTGTGAACTGTGGAAAAAATATCAAGTTGAAAATACGTTCTTATTTTTATAGGTGGATTCTCTAGGAGTGTTCATACTGAGAGGAACATTGATTACGTTAACAAGCATGCTCTTTCAAAAAACTCTGGAACAAATGTGTCAGAATTTTCAAATAATTATGGTACTGAAGTAACACGTAAGTTCCATATTTTTTTTCCTAATAAAAAAAGTTCTAATTATGTTTGTTCACTGGCGATACACCCATTTAGAGAGAAAACGGAACTTATATTAGGGGTTCATTAGTTTTTTTGGTTTTCGTCATGTGGCCGAGGATATTTCTATTTTCACCTGCTAATTTGATATTTATGTTGCAATTTATTAATTCAAATACTAGACATTAGTGTAGGAATGTGCAAAAACCATATTTTTTTTCAAATTGGGATGATCTTGATTAGGGAATATAAAAGAGTATTGAGACACAAGAACAAGAAGAGAAAACGTCATTTAAAAGTAAATAATAAATGTGTATTGTTTAGTTCCTTTCTGACATTTGATTTTCTTTAGATTGTATTATAGTTCATTCAAACACTCGAGAGATAGCTCATACACATTTAACATTAATAAAATGGTGATAGGTAGTTAAAATGAATGCCATTTATAATTTAATTTTGTAGTGTAACAGCTTATATTGTCAAAGTTTGATATTGAAAAACAATATTTATAACCAAAACATTTCTTAATAAAGGTTGTTTTTTGGGGGGGTGGGAATTCAGCCTATTTTTTGTTTATTACTAAAATTATATTTAACACACTTTTTAAAAAGTATAGTACCCATTGTTTTAAAAAACATACACTTATTTTAAGAGTTATATCCTCTTATTTGAATCAGATATTATGACTTTTCGGTGGGTTTGGGGCATACTAAAAATTATGGTTTATTGGCATTAAGAAAACCGTTTTTTTATTCCAAGAAGTCCTCAAGCGAAGATTTGAAAACATTTATATGTTAGTTTCAACAGACATGAACACTCATTTCACCCGGAAAAGTAGCAATCTTACCTTTCATAGTCCCACTATGGTGCATTTAATGAGATGAGGTCAGAGTGTAGTCCATAAAGTACATTAATATTATATTGAACGGCCCAATCACTCATAGTTTTAAATCCATTTGTTCAGCTATCCAGCAGCTATAATATAACATGTCAACAGAGATTTGAAGTGTTTCCACATAATATAATGGATATCAATCTGTTTGGTAACACGGGGTCA
Organism: Timema californicum; assembly: GCA_902141385.1. Classification (NCBI taxonomy): domain Eukaryota; kingdom Metazoa; phylum Arthropoda; class Insecta; order Phasmatodea; family Timematidae; genus Timema; species Timema californicum. The sequence goes on from CABFOW010000158.1 coordinate 197,195, forward strand.
TAATATTTTGCAACAATCTTTCAGTATAAGAAAAAAACCAAGCAGTTAAAGTTTAATGGGGTATTAGGTTGATTTGACTTCTAAACCTTGACAATATGGTTTGAGACGCTGAGCACAATAAAATATTTTGCTCCACTAGCTAATAGTTAAACATGGATTTTTGGATGTTCAAAGGGCCCTCTCTAACAAAATCAAGTGTATTTTAATTCATTCATAGATTTTCTTTATTCCTTGATTTAAATACAATTTCTATTCCTTGTGTTTTTTTTTGTTTAGTTAATCTCCATTCATTTTTATATTATTAAAATAAAATAGTAAAAGTTTTAAACGTTTAATGAAATGGGGTACTTTTCTGTTTAGATAATTGGTATAACTTTCTAAAATGTTACAAGAAACTATTGCGAGGTACTTTTCTATTTAGATATTTGGTATCACTTCTAAAATGTTACAAGACACTATTGTTTTAACAGATGAGGATGGATTTGATTTCCTCAGGGTTTAATCTACAGAGCATAGTTCCTGATCCACCTACCTTATCAAGTCGAAATATGAAAGTGATAAAATTAGTATGTTGATACTTAGCGCCAGTTTCATAGTCAAATTTAGTACGCCTCAAGTGCGGCGCTACACTAAATACAAGACGACACGTACCTAAACCAGAATGAAATGGCCCAGTTTCCTATGTGAGAACGGCCCATTCCATTCTGGTCTAGGTAGGTGTCGTCTTGTATTTAGTGTAGCGCCGCACTTGAGGCGTACTAAATTTGACTATGAAACTGGCCCTTAGAATGGTTAGTGTTTACTACCCCGTGTGTTCTTAAGTAGGTAGTTAATATATTTGGTACAAAGTGCTCACATATTTACAATTATGACACTAACTGTAAGCTAACACAAAAGCAAGTTTGCAATAGCAGTTAAGAAATAATATACCCACACTAAAAACTAATAAAACTGATAACATGGCTTTTTACTAAATTGTATAGCACACTAATAAACTCCATGGCGTAAAACTTCAATCGAGCTATACAGACCAGCTGCTACTATTAGCAATGATAGAGCTAACATTTACAGATATAGGGTGTCATGTAGTCAGCCTAATGAATCCTCTGGACATCAAGCTTATTTTTATAGACAGTCGATATTTATGTATTCAAGTAGCTCTTCATTTGTCCCGAGTTTAACACCTTATTTCAGACAGGAACTATTTTGCATAAAAATTCTGGAAATGCTGGATATTGAACCCGGAACCTATGGATCTGTAGCCAGGAACACTAGTTTTACTCAAATTTCCTTAAAAATGGACATATGACAGAAATTACTAGACCTGCTTTCACCTATTCATATGTCAAGCCATGTGATGAGCAGCTGTAACTTTTGATAGATATTATCAATAACTATAATACACTTTTATTATAATAAAATGTAATGTTGACAGCAAAAAACCAGTTTGTATTTTGTCGATAGGTGATTATTGCCTAGCAGAAACAGCATCTCTAACCTTTATAAAAATAATCACAAAATACTGAATTGCCACCAAGCCAGGTTCAGAATTGGTACAGTTCCTCAAGTGACAATTTTAATCCTTATCCCTAAATAAACAATCTGTTTGTTAATGAATATTAATTACAAAAACCCTTCCATGATGTCAAGTTTATTTAGAGTTTCCTATCTAGTGAATGGAAGGAAGAAACTTTTAGAAAATATAAGCACACTGCTTATGATAAATATAATGTTAGACTCGTAGTTATTGATACTCTTTTATTTTATTTATTTGAAGTATTTAAAGCACTTTCTAAACAGACTGATTATATCACCATGTGAGCATTTCTATTAGGAAGTCAAATTTTGCTGGGAAAGTTATTTTCATACCTTGAAGGGATCTTTTACATGCAATAAACATGTGACTTGAAGGCTTTACTTTCCCTCCAAAGTAAGTTGGGGATTTAGATTTTAAGATTTCAGTAAAAATCGGTCGACCCAGGCTTGGTTTGAACCAAGACCACCTCTATGAAAAATGTTTGTCAAAAATGGTTCCTGTCTAAATAAGAAATGTATATCTGGGTGTGATAAAGTCTTCCAACCAGTGTCGTGGCAGTGTAAACCAGACTTGTTTCAATCTTAAGCTTCAATATCAATTCCATCGCCAAATTGCAAACTTTTAACCAAAGTTCTGGAGCTACCACATTAATGATTATGGAATTTTAAGGCATCTATATATAAAGAAACATTCTAAATATTAATATTTTTTTTCTCTCAGGTTCCACACTTGCCAACAACTACAGTCGTTGTGAAATAGACTGTCATCTCGGTGTGAACCTGTATACCACCAATGGTACAGGGGGAAAGCTCAATGTCGCCCACGAGTTGGAGGAGGAACCACCAGAGGAGTGTGCTCAACTGGAATTTGACTACTCGGCCGCATTCCCTTTCATGAAAAGGCAAGTTGTGGGCAAAGCTACTAGAGAGGTTGCCTCATTCCTGTAAGCACTGTGTAGACATCACGTGTGGTCTGTCACCTAAACAAGCCACTAACAGCTATAAGTTTATAATTATATAACTTTTACATGCAGCTTCATTCTTTTCTTTAATTTCATTCACATTATTATTAGGCCTATACACGCTGAAATATCTAATGCTCATTTTCCCTTACCTATTCTTTGTGGATCCAAGTTTTTCTGGAAATTCCTATTGCATTCAAGAGTACCGGTAGCATTTTATTATGTAATGAATTATAAAAAAAATAATTTGTAGATAATCTAGGATTGAATTAATTTTTTAATGATTGGTATTAATTTTATAAATTTAGGATATACACTAAAGTTTTTAATCTTTCATTTAGAAAGACACTTAATTGTTTACAAAAAGTATTATTGTACGCACTTTACAGACAGCAAATAAGAATTCTAGTTGATAATTTTGCTTTGTGTTTTTGTAGAGAGAATCAAATAAAAAAATTAAGTATATTTATTTGGTAATGTATAGTGAAAATACAAATTGTATTTTCTTATAAAATATTAATATTGTTCATCTATGGCCTATGCATGAGAGTATAATAACAGTGAAAATGATTTTGCTCTACAGCAAAGTAAGAAAATTTATGCTAGTTTTCAAATAAGTGCTAAAAAATAACGCTTATGACCGGTACTTTTTGTGTTTCTATACAATATTCTTCTTGAGTTTTTTGTAAAGGTTTTTCTTTGTTCTTGTGAACTGTCCCCTCTATTTGTCTTGTTCAAAAAATGTCATTCTAGCTAAAGTGCTATGAATACTTCTTTAGAAATTCCAGGATAAGTTTTTGTTAAATAATTCACTAAATTTGTGAGTATGCCATGTTATTTTCTTAGTGTTTCCCCATAAGCTTTATATAAATCTTCCTACGGTCCCCTTGGTTAGTCCAAATATTTGTGCCGATGGCGCTCCATTCCATATGTGGAAACCTTTTTCTTAGAATTTTCGCTATTCAACTGGCCAAGTACTCTAGAGCATAGCACTCAAGATCAGTTAGACTTCCTTTCTTTGATGAATTTGTGACTGAGCAAATTAATAGACTCTTTGTATACTTGATATTTTCCTTTGTCTACAGAATGGAAACTCTCCAGTCTTTCCACAAATTCACCATAATTTGAATGTTAAGGTTAGGTGGTACCATCCCCTCTCCAGCATTCTAGCATTCCGCCGAGGATAATAATTTTAATACAGTACAAGTCATAGCATAGGTGATCATTCATTCCTCCATGAGCCCGAATCGGAAAAAAGAAATTTCCCAGAGAATTCTGATTATTTCTTTGGGTTTATACTGTAGAGTCTCTCGGAAATTCGACAGTTGTTGGCACCAGTAATTATGTAGTGACGCTTTAGTTAGCCCAACTACATGTAGAAGGAAATTAGACGTGAAAACATAAGATTAAAACTCATGTTGACATAAGAGTGGGGCAAACAATAACAAAGCAGTGATCAAAGCACAATCCATCATTTCCTGCGTTGACCGGCCCAAATAACAGGTGCTACAATGAGTTTAGTAACAGATATAATCATAGAGTGAACTCTGCATGAAGAGTTATGGGTTTAATCCCTCATTAGACTACAAAATTAAGCTGGTTTTTATTAACTGTCGCCCCACTCTTAAAAGAGGTATAACTACACTTTTTTAGAGCGAAAGGCTAATTTAAGTTGCCACCAGATTGGGATAGAAAGGCTACAAACACGATATAGTGAATTTGTTGCAACAAACATCTAAAGCATGACGAGTGACCCACAAGGCATAGCAAGAACCCACACAACATTTAAGAATAAATAACCCTAATATCTCTAATTATCATCTCCAATCTCTGTGATCATGTACTTAGCTATAGAAGTGAAAGCTGAAAAAATTATTTCCTTACTAGCCTCAAGTAAAAATGTCTGCATTTCTTGCGACAGCTTCATTACTATTGTCCAACAAAGTTAAGGAACATGACTATCCTAATAAGTACACTGAGCCATTTAGTCTCAACCCTTCCCTACTTTCTTGCATTTCCTTGTTTCAACCCATTATATACTTCAGAACTGTCTTATAAGTGGCATCCATACATAGAAAAATACTCTCTCGCAGTAGCTCATAGCCCACATGAATATACACAGTAAGTACATGACCAAAAATAGCTGTGAATTAATAACGAAACTACTTGAAAAAAACATCTAAACCAAAGTACAATACATGTATTTCAGTGGGTGGCATAGTGCAAACGAGGTAACCTTGGGTTGTGGGTGGTTAGTAGCTGTTTAATTAAGCTTATGGTCTCTGTACTAAAAGATGCATCCATGTAATTACAGACAGCAACCAGACTCAAGATGGCGGCGGGCCGGCACAGTCCCTCGGCACAAACCAACCATAGACACGGCCGTGTCTGCCTGTGGGGAAACCATCCCACTCAGGCGCCTCCAGCCGGATAAATGACTGTCACAGAGAGCCAGCCGTAAGGAGCGACTGCGCCAACTCTATGACTAGAAACTTTATCCGATGCAAACTAAGTGCACACTGAACAGTCTTAATTGAAGTCCACCCTGTTGAGATATTTGTGATGCAGGAATGTTTGGTCTACAGGCCACAGTGAATAATACATCTCCTCGGCTTAAGGGCATAACCACATGTCCTTGACAATGTATCACTGCTTGTTCTGGCTAGAACTTGAAATGATGTTTGTTATAATGACAACTCTCTTCATGCATATGTGATTCTACAGTTACAGAAAGTGAGAAAAGAGTTCAAGGTGGGTCTATTTATTTATTCAGCCATTACTGATGAGAGAAACCCACACTAACTGCCTATGAAAAGTGCAACTTTTTTATTTTCTAAGTGATAGTGTTGTTACTTATTTAAATTAACCTTTTCTCATTTGGTTTTGAACATGTAAATTGATGTGATGTATTAGTCTGGGATTGGTGATTGGAATGAAATGCAAATTTCCAACATCTTTGTTTTTGAAAGGTTTGCAAGATTTATTTACAAACTATTTCTTCATGTTATAAAAGTTTTATAAATATACTATCTGAACCAAAGCAACCCTATTGCAAAAACGTTAAATGAAAACCAGATGAGATCTTCCATAAGTAAAACTTTTTACTGAAAGAATATTCAACAGCATTGAAGCGAATGAAAGACCTGTAAAATAAGTCTTACCTTAGTTTACAACAGATATTGTTTGAATAGCCTCTTCTATCAGTCAAACCTTTCTACACTAAGAAATATGTATAGGTTAAGTGAGAATAAAATTGCAGTTTCTTTGAACATATCTAAACACTACCATAAAATTATTTTGTATAATGAAAGCATAAATTTACTTTTTAATACTTTACCTCTTTCTTCGCAGTAAACTACCATATATGGCATTTTACTTAATGGGAAAGGAATTGGTCTAATCTCAAAATTCAGAATAAAGGTATCATTTATTTGGGGATTATTGAATACATAAGGAGTTCATTTTTTCTTTGTCAATTTATGGATTTAGTTACCAGTACTGTGTAATACATTTAGAGTGAGTTTAAGCCACAAAATGAACATTCCAAGATTATGTATATTGATATTTTTTAACAAATTTGTCAATTGCTGTTATTTTTGGAAACAATGAGTAAGTAACCAAGTGGCCATCTTAATTCAAATTCCACTGTTTGTGTACTTGTGTGTCAACACAGGACGAATCCTGTCAATTGGCCCACTAGCTTTAATTCCAATGCCAGCCTCACATGAATGGAATGCTTGTACTTCTAGACCGAAGTTTTAAGAGGTGTTCTGTGTGTGTGATCATACATTTAGACCGCACCATACTGCAGAAGGCTGTTTCCTATAGCTATCAATACTAAATTCTACAAATGTTTGACATAAAGCCTAGATTTTGGGGGGGTAGGGTACCAAGGTAGATGGATATATCAACAGAGATAAAGTGGAATTAATGTGCAGAGACTGCCTCTATCGATCAGAATGATTTGTATCAAAGCATTGCTGACGCCATGGCATTTTTTATGTTGTTCTGAATAATACTTGAGAACACATTGTGTTTATGTAAATTTTATTAAGAGAAAATAAAAATTACAGTTCTGGTAAAGATGTATATTTCTTCATTCTGTTCATGCTATGTTTGACAAGGGCCAGTGGCATTGAATCTTGGTAGGTAGGCAGCCAGCAGCACTTGGATCACATCTAGAATCAGAGTCAAATAATCCCAATGTTAGGAATGCGGCAATGCCATAGTGAGGCCTACTTGCAAGCCCGCATGGCGGGTACAAAGCTTAATCTCTATTTTGCACAGGTCATTTGAATATTGGCTTTGTTTTGCTAGGTTGCAATGTGACACGCCCTAACAGTGGGGTCTGGTCTTAAGGTGTGAACTAGCTCTAATGCGGGGCCTGACTGTCTTATTACATCAAGATATTAATGTAGATGGTGTGATGAGTCCAGGAACTAGCTTTTATATGTGGTGGAGAGGGGGTTGTAGACCAGGGAATCTGTCATTCTGGGAGAGAATAGCAAAGATCAGCTGGCATGGTATTGTGTCCAGCCCAGATAAAAGGACTTGCAGTGGTGTGAGTTAGGGCTGGTGTTCCATACATGGGCTTTAGTAAGAGTATGTTATGGGAAAATATGTATATAGCAACATACTTTTTGCACATCAAGGCTGCCCGCTATTGCCATAAATTTCACTATAAAAGTATCTGGTCCATGTTGCACACTCCCTTGATCACTCATCTCACAGTGTTCATTCTGAATGCCATGAATCTTTAGTATCTTTGCCCACTTCCAAAATAACCTCTTTGAATCTAGATTGTGTATATGTTTCACTATTCACAGCATTGTTTGTTGGTGCATTTAATTCTCGAATAACCCCTTTGCCATATGTGCAAGTGAATAGCATTGTATTTGGGACAAAATATTATTACTATTCTAGTTTACCCACCCATTTATTCATTCATAACTCTTAACAAGGTAATTCTTTCGGCTGGTCCATATACATTCTCTCTTCACCAAAGTATAATTACATGCATTCTTATTTTCATGTGTACCCAAAGAAGTGGTACCTTCTGGCAGGCTGCTTATCTGTTGTGTTGGGCATGTGCCAGGCTACCATCGCTCATAATTCGCATTCCAATGGTCCTTCAGTTAACATTGGCTGCCTATCATAGTGTCAGTTATCTAAAAATATTTGATAGTTTCTTGTAGTAATTTAAAAGAAAGGAGGGTAGACCCTGCAACATTTGGTCATGGTTACACTGTTAGTATAAACCAGCATCCCAATTAAAAAGACTGCCTCGCCGGCCGGTGTTCCGCTGCCCATGTAAGTTCAGGAGCAACAGAGTCTAAGGTGGTAATCATGGAATGAATTGAATTCTTGGTGGTGGGGAGAGAGAGGTTTAGATCGGGAGCAGTTTTTAAATACTCTCTATGCCTAAACGAGTGTACTACTTCTAAACAACTTTCTTCAACTGCACACCTTGCATTAGACCTTTTAAAAGTCTTGGGTTTTAAAGGTGAAGCAATGAGACATTTTGAATATTTTTAATATTGTTTTCAACAAAATGCAGATGGAGATTATCACCAATTTTCTAATTTTGATTTAAGAGTATTTAAAAATAATTCAACAAGACTTTACATGGAAATATGTACTTCTGGTATTAAGTCAAAAGGTTGTTTTGTCTATGTTATTGCATATTTTTCAAAAAACACTTAATATAATTTCCACCAAAGTTTAAGTCAAACCAGATGTCTGCAACACAACTTAGTGCCCTTAAGAAAACCGTCAAATTGGGACCATTGAAATCATATTACCAATTTTTTTTTTTAAAGGTTAAAAGAAGCTGACACCAGTTAAATGTTCTGGATCAAGCGTCATCTTGTATCTAATACTCAGATTGGTTGGCCGTGACATGTAGTAGTTTGATTTTTTAGCCTTGTCCTAAGAAATGTAACAGTATTCACTTGCTGCAGTTTATACGCCATAAATGCAAACCTTTACAATTGTCATGTAAAATGTACGAAAATAGCCATTTTTCTGATTTTACAGACTAATCTTATTTTTTACAAATTTGTTAAAAGACCTGCTTTAGATTTAGTTTTGTGCACCGTGAAGATTTATAACTACTAGTTGTGTGTTAAGATGAATTTTATCAACTAGTTTATATCCATTTGTCTGTGGTTTGCAGTCAAGATGGCCGTGTTAAACCGAATTAATATTTGGTGTAATGTTTCATATTTAACACATATCTTATTTTCCCAAGTGTATTAATTTATATTTTATGCAGCACAAATTGCAAAGTGTTTGTCAAAGAATGACTACAATCATTTAAATTGAGTGGTAAAAAAACTGTATCAAACATTCTGGGATCAGTATAGTGGTGATTTTCAATTTATTAATAAATCTCAAAAGAAAGGTAGATTTTGCCGTTGCAATATTAACATAGAACATACATAACGAAAACCCAGAAAATATCAAGTTTTTTTTTTCAAATCTGGAAATGCTGAATTGGATATAATCAGAGCAGAGTGCCTATTTACTTTATTCTTGGTAGAGCCCAGAGTCACCCTGAGGGGCGAGTGACTGTGCTAGGCTCTGGGGGGTGTGCCACACCACCTATGTCATCATAATAATCTATTTAAAAAAGTTCATACATTCATTACATAGTTGACTGTACTAATTTTATTTGCACTTTATTACGACTTGTGGCCCTGTTAGAACCGATAGTGAATTATAATCCTGCCTTGCATACCCATAGTCAGATGAAACAATATTGTGTGTTAGGTAATTCTTCTTCCGAGGGTGATCTTATCTGTCAGTCATATAAATACCATTTATGGGGGCTACAAACCTCCTCCCCCCCCCCCTTTTTTCCAACCACTTCTCAATGAGCTGTGGTTTTTACAATCTAGGGACTGCTGTAATAAGCAAGAATAAATCTATCTAGCTCACTGTGGTTTTAACTCTAGCATGGAGGATTTATTTTAAGCCTATATTTTCTTGTGCCATACATTATTGGCTGAACTAAGTGACTGTGAATTTTATAGTGATGTTCATTATGTAATCCCATAAGAAAGGATTGTGGTTGTACCATTTTTAAAATCTTTAGCAGAAAAGGTAGAAATGTTATTTTACTTTCAGCAAAAGATAAATGTTTTTAATACCGCTAAAAACAGTTGGAGATAAAAGTTCACATCTGAAATTGTTATCAAATGACTATTAAAATATATATGTATTTAATGCATCCATCTTGTAATGAGTTCTTTTCAAGTTTATAGGACGTTGAAGAGGAGTAGGCACCTAAATCAAGGTTCGCCCGTGCTCAAAATTATGCTCGAGGCAGCCCTGGCACAGGTGCGTTGCTAAGAAAAATGTTTTCTAGCTCTAAAGTTGCGCACAGCAATATGGGTGTGCAATAACTAAAACAGCAGCTATTTTGAGCGAAATGGGTTCTAACACAACATCTGGTGTAGTCCAGTGTTTACAAAATGGCCCATTTGCTATTGCAACTGATGGTAGTAATGACACGAATGCGAAGCTGTATTCCAAAATAGTAACATTTTATGATGAAAAGCCAAATAAAATTGTAAATGCTGTTCTTTGCCATCCCTACATTGGAAGGTGATTCCAATGGACGGAATATATAGGTAATTAAGTGTTTTCACAGTTTGAACTCCAGAAGATATTAGTTAAGCATTGTACAGCATTATGTTCTGATAGGTCACAAGTATGGTGTTGCAGCTGTATTAAAAGAAAAACAAAATGTGCTCAATCTTGTAGGTTGCATTTATCATTTAATGAATCTAGCTGTAGAAAAAGCTGTTGGTGGTGGTTTTCCTATAAAAATAGTTGAAATAATTGTGGACATATTTAATTACTTGGGGAAAAGTGCTAAAAGGAAAGAAAGGTTGCATAATTTCCAAGAGCTTCATAAGGAAGCAAAGAATATTCTGAAACATGGATGCTCGAGGTGGCTTTCTCTTGGCCGTAGTTAGTCAAACAGTGGGAATCATTGGTTAGTTTTTTCAATAAAGAAGTTGTAAGTCAGAAACCTTCATTATCTGGTAGCCTCAGTTCGTAGGCCTCCTACAGCAAAAATTGTCCAATCCAAACAATGAAAAAGTAAGCCTAAATGTCAAAAATATGAATGAAAACAGGAGGAATTCCGATTGCACAATGTCCCTGGTTCCATCAATTATAAAATTGCTTTAATAGGTCCTCATGACAAACCAATTCTGAAGAATCTAATTCCCGTTATGAATCGTGAAGAAAATCTGTTCATGTTTCTGAGCTCAACAAGGCATTTCTTCTTAGTGTCATACCATCATTTGACAAGGCAAATGTAATTCTGCAGTCAGCATCTCCACATATCCATATTCTACGAAAAATGTTGCTGGCTTTCTTAAGATGCCAGTTATCAAACTTTGTGAAGCCAAGAGTAATTAAAAGAAGCTCACTACTTGAACTCGACCATCACTCCATTCAGAATCAGAAAGAAGATAGGCCTACTGATTTAGTTGTGGGAAACCAGACTTCGAACACTGGAAGACAAAGAAAAAACCATTTTCTTTTCTTCTGTTTGGAAGTACTTTGTCTTAGTTTGTGAATATATTATTAGTTGCTAGATTCAGTTATATCTAAAATACGAGTTTTTCTTCTATCCGTTACTTTGTGGAATTATTTCGTATTATCCTTACCATAAAGGAAGGTGAAATAAGAGCTACTGCTATGGATGAATTGCTAAAGCAGTTCACAACTCTTCAGGTCGATGGCATTTTGGCTATTAGTGCAACAGAAGCTAGTGATGATATAACATGGGCTCAATTAGACAGTATTGCAAGATATGATAGGATATCAAAAGAATAATGTCTATCTTTACCATTCCACAGAGGAACTTTGATAAAAAAAAATAAAAAGAACAGAACACAGTTTAGGTCATCTATGTCAAATGAAACTTTAGAAGCAATTTCTGTCCTGAAATGCGGACAATTTGATATGTGGGATGAACAAAATTATAGTGCAGATTTTTTTAAAGAAAGTGAAGAAGGCTACAGCTGCTTCTTCAAAATTGCAGTGCGCCACTTCAAATTAGAAGGTAATGAAATAATTATCCATTTTTCAGTAGATAAACAAGTATTTGTGTTGATTTATGTTTGTCATTCCCATGTTGGAATTATTTAGCATTGTTGTAAGGTTACGCATTATTTATTTTTCCTCTTCCTAAAAAGTTTTTCTAATTCTGCTTTCCAAAAGTTAGTTGGTATGCAAAACCCATTGCTAACACTGAAATGCTTAGTCAATGTATAAACGAAGGCAGATCTAACAAGAAGTGGGTATTTTTGAAAGAGTGCGGCATTCCACAAAACGACGACTCTAGGCTTGCATTCAGGCCAAAGGTGGCCATTTTAAGCACTTATAAAATGTGAAGTAGTTCTATATTACTGTATATTTTTTATGGTAAACATTAATAGCAATTTACTATTTTATTGGTGTAATCTTACTAGTGTTGATAATTTTTTTATCAAAAATGAAAGCTAGAGATAATATTAATTGACATATGAAAGTAGATAAGGAAGCTTTTCCTAGTAGTCAGATATGTGCATTCACAAGAAATTTGGTTTCTATATATTTTTTGTATTAAGTAAGATCAGATTACGCACCTCTGCAAGTTTCTTGAGCATTAGGTCATGCATCTCCTGGGCGTGCTTCATGGCTTGGGTGTGCTGCTCCTGTGCATGTTCAATGCAACTCTTGTGATGCTGGATTTGCCAATGCAGATCGCCTTGAGCGACCGCTAGCTTGACCCGTGACTCCTCCTTCAGCGCCTCCTCCGCTTCGAGACGAGACTCAGCCGACTTGAGGTCTATCCGGGCTTCTTCCAGTCTCATTTCGATAATGTCTTTCACCCTCTCATCTGTTGACGAGGACACTTGGGTCATTACTTTTAGAGTGGGTTCCTGGTATGTTTATGAACGTGGGAGGAAAAAGTGTTTGAACTAAAATTATTTAGGTTAGCTTAAGGGCCATATTCATAAATAAATATGTTCAGAGGATATGCTCTACAGGAAGATCCTTTATTGGCCACAGGCAAATACCCAATGCTTGACCGACAATAAGGATATTAAGTTTATAAAATGGTGTGTTAAAATCTGTTTGAGGCTACACAACCATGAATAAAAAGACTTTTAACACCTTTACTTCGAAGGTTAAGTAAAAGCTGCTGCATTTGGCAAACCGAACCATCCTATAACTACTCACACATAGATATGTCTGGCTTGTCAGTCTTCGTCATTTCAGACCATTAATGGCAAGCAAGACAAGGAGAGCGAGTGCAAGGACACACAAATGCAGATTTGTACACCGAGCACAACCAGCGGACAGATCCACAGGAAATACTCTCGTATGAATATGGCCCTTTAGGTTTTCATAAAGCTACTTAAGTGAAATGCTCTATTCTGAAATATAATTTAAAAAAAACTAAAATCCCACATTGTTTTGTTTGCATTATGAATTATAGGCAACACCAATCTCCTGAGCAAATGTGTGTGGTAAATTTTTATTACGATATTTTATTGTTAGTTAAAAATACTATCCTACAGGAAATATTGAAAATAACATGTTGGAAATGAAATTTTCATTCAAGTTTGATATTTATAGCCAATGTTATTTTCCTAAATCCTTTTAATACGATATTCTACTGTCTACATCTTTTGTTAAATTGTGCATGAATAAACAGTGAACAATAATTTTAGAATGTAGACTATTTTTCATAAGCTATTCACTGTGTTTTGTTATTTGTTAAATAACTTTAAATAAAATACTTACCGGTGTCTTCTTGCATGCTTTTATTCTTGCTGAACGCAGACCCAATAGTCACTCTTGTGGGAGGAGAAACAGCAGTATATTTACTTGTCGTGGTAGTGATAGATGTAGGGGTGTTACTGTCAAACCCCCTAGTAGGTTTAGAATTATCAACCAAAGTCTCTGAGACTCCGTCGCATGCAATCGATTTACATGAAGGTGCAGAAACCGAACTGACAGGGTGTTTTTCTGTGTAACTGATTATTGATGAAGGTTTCATGATAGAGGTCATAGTTGAGGTAGTTTTAGCAGGTTTGGAATTACCTAAGGGCATAGGCTTAACTCCAGTTATCGACATTTTATTGCCTGGTGAAACCACTGATTTAGAACATATTAACTTGAGGCGAGGAGAAAATGTGTTTAATTGAGCTGACCTCTTTAGTGTCGGCATTGAAACCACTGATATCGATTTTAAAATGTCCACACCACTACCAACTTTGTCTGAAGGATTTGAGCCCGTTTTTCCAGTAGCGGTGCTTTCCAACGAAGTCTGGGCTTTATTAATAGATAAGGTACTGGTGTTGGCGTCAGAATTTGATCTGGAAATAACATCTGATGTAACAGATTTGCCCATAGCATTTATGTTGGGGCTGGTGACAGTATGTTGCTCAGAGAGTGTTGTAGTTTGATGGCTTGGTGACAACATGCTTTTGACTTTAATCATATTAGGACTGTTATTTAAGCGTGTGGTGCCTGAAGTGTTAGTTGATAACGGCTGTGTAAAATAGTACTTCTTGTTTCCGACAGATACAGGATATAATTTTTTGTCTACTGGAACTTTCTGTGAATAGATAACAAACTTTTGTTTTGGTGGGATTGCTGATAAATGAGTGGAAGTCGGGGTTGGTGTGTCAGGGGTCAAGATATTAGAAGTTGTATTGCTTGATGTATCAACATCACAAGCCAATGGATCTATTAGGCTGTTTGATTCATCTAATTTATCCCTGGGAGATACCGATGCATCAACTACTAATGGGTTTTTATTCATCACAACCGCATCAGCCACTAACGGATTTTTGAGAATCCCAACCACATCAGACTCCAACAATTTTTTATTCATCACAATCGTATCTATTACACTAGTTGGCAATTGTGTAACGACCACAGAACATGATTTTTGAATTGATAAAGAATTTTTATTTGTGGCTTTATTCTCTGCTGCAACTTTGTTTGGGTCGTTTTCTATTTCTAATTTTTCACTATCCAAAATTTCATCTTTGATAAGTTCTAAGTTGAAAGAATCAAAATCTGAGTCTACTTTGCCCTTTGTCGACGATCTAAGTTGTTTTGTCAGTGGTCTAACAGCTTCTGATTTAGGTTTTTTAGATTTTTGTTCCGTTTCTGGCCTTACTTTACGATTTACAGTTGAATCATTATTTAAATCCAAATGATGGTCCTCAGAAACAGTTTTTCTTTTATTTGGCATCTTCATCGTTTCCCAAGCTTTTTTTAGCTGACGACTTGTTCTCTGAAATACACAGCTAAATGTTAGTCTTGTGCAGAAATCAAATTACAGTATAATTGAATGAATTAGTGAGTTATTTAACAAAACTAGCAAATTATTTGTTAACATTATAGAATAATACGCCTATAGGCTAAATTCAAATTGGTTAGGATGGGGAGGCTGTAAGTTTTACAAGAAGTGCAGCCACATTTACATATAATATGCCTCAAGTGCGGCGCTTTATACTAAATACAGGACAACACTTTCCTAGATCAGAATACAATGGTCCAGTTTCATAGTCAGACTTAGTTAGCCCCAAGTGTGGCGCTTTATACTAAATACAGGACGACACCTTCCTAGATCAGAATACAATGGTCCAGTTTCATAGTCAGACTTAGTTAGCCCCAAGTGCGGCGCTTTATACTAAATACAGGACAACACCTTCCTAGATCAGAATACAATGGTCCAGTTTCATAGTCATACTTGGTTAGCCCCAAGTGCAGCGCTTTATACTAAATACAGGACGACACCTTCCTAGATCAGAATACAATGATCCAGTTTTATAGTCATACTTGGTTAGCCCCAAGTGCGACACTTTATACTAAATACAGGACGACACCTTCCTAGATCAGAATACAATGGTCCAGTTTCATAGTCATACTTGGTTAGCCCCAAGTGCGGCGCTTTATACTAAATACAGGACGACACCTTCCTAGATCAGAATACAATGGTCCAGTTTCATAGTCAGACTTAGTTAGCCCCAAGTGCGGCGCTTTATACTAAATACAGGACAACACCTTCCTAGATCAGAATGTAATGGGATAGTTTCATATGTGTAAATAGCCCATTCCAATCAAGTTTAAGTAGGTGTCATCTTATATTTAGTTTAGTGTACCAAGTCTGACTAGGAAAGTGACCCCAAGTATCCTATTGAAACATGGTAATTAGGACTAGATACATAATTTACAATAAGCCAATTGACATGACAGGGTTAGTTAAAAGATGAATAGAGTAGTGTGTGTGTGGAGCATAATTAGGTGATAGTAGTCCTGCCCATTAAAAATATTATCTGCCAAAATATCAAAAATTTATGATTTAATTTACCTCAACAAATTAATATGGTGAGCCTATTTGTGTGTGTATTAAATTATGTCAATATTGTTTTAATTATTCTGACCAAAAAACTGGCAAAAAGAACAAGATGTTGGTCTGCTATGCATGCTAGCTTAAAAACGTGTTTAGGAACAAGCTAGTTACTAATACATCTCAAAGAATTACCATTTTACAAACAGGCAATATATATCTAAAATTACATTTAACTTTTTTTTAAAAAAAAACCAACTCTTGCAAATCAAATGAAATATAATTATCTTTTTATCTTGTTAAAAAAAGTTAATTTTTTTTAAGTGATGCACGTACTACCACCCGTTCGGATTATACACTTATGTACTAATTATGCTAATTGTAATTAGGGATGAGGACGATTGTATTTTATAGGAAGTGTAGGAGCCTAAGTTACCTGCATTTGTGTGGAGGGAGAGTAGAGAACCGTTTAGGAAAAACCACCCTCAGTACACTCGAATCAGAGTCGAACTTTAATCGCCCCATCATCGGCAGTCTAATCTATTGCGAGAGAAGCGCGTTAAAGCCATGTGGCCACCGAAGCGGGTGTTGGAAGAAATCATGGACCTCTAAGCTTATAACGTCATTAAATATTACAAAATATAAACCCACACAAGTATGCATCTGGCCACAAAATCAATTAAAATTGCCACAAACGTTAGAAGGCATCAAATACATAAAAACCCAAGTTATTGTTTAAAATAGTTATTTTGATGAGAGCATAACTTTCAAACCCTACATAGTAATATGTAAGTCTAACCATGGAAAATTATTGGTATGTACATTTAATTATTAGGTATGTTAGGTTTGAAAGCTAAGTTTTTATTAGTCTCTCAGAAACTCGACACTCAATAACTCGACATTCCGTGTAACTTGACTTGCGCACATGCACACAGTTGATGGCACCAGTCATCACAATCCAAGGTCATTCAACTGAAGGCCTATAACCTCTCAGTTTGTTTGTGTAACTCAAGTGGAACAGCCAGTGCTGTGGTGTTTTTACAAGTATTGTGTTTGTTAGTTTTCTAATACAGTAACATGTTATTCGAATCAATACAATGTTATATGCACAGGACTGTACTGCATTTCTGTATAGTACATGTATATATACAATTATATTAACACATAATATATTGTATGTGAATGTGGGGAATGCCAGGCCTCCACCGTGGTTCGGATTCCACGTTGAACTGTAGGTCCTCCATTTCATCTCACAATCACCCTATCATTACACATTAGCGTAAGTGTGTATGACCCGAACGGGTAGTAAGACGCGGTGCTAATAATAATATATTGTAATGTAAATATATTACTGTTAATGTACTGTACAACAGTGGTTCTCAAACTTATTAACTTATTTTAGATTGCACACCTTGTCCATGACTAAGAGTTTAATGTACCCCCCC
>CABFOW010000158.1:214872-256761 GCA_902141385.1 Timema californicum
TCCCCCCCCCCCCCCAAGATATTTTTTTTTACATATAACAGGTTTAAAATTGTTTTGATCAGTTAAAAAAAACATAATTTAAATGTAAAAATTCTGTATAAAAGTTTTATAAATTTTCTTCACAAATTCATTCAGAAATAAAGAAAAACCCTAAACACAATATTTTCAAATCAATTTTTTTTTATTGTAATTCTGGAGCTGATATATTATGAATCCCAAAGTTTTTCAGTGAGAGGGGTGTGAGTGCATGGCTTGGCACAACTTTTTGATGTCTGGTTGTCCAGGTGAAACTTTCAAGCTGAGGTCTGGCTCCAAAGGTAGCCTTTTGCGGTAGGCCTATTTTAGCTACACCATGGATGGAAAACCATTCTCACAGAGATATGTTGTTGAGAAAGGCATCATAAACTGCTAACGTAGAAGATGTCATGTAGAGGGTTGAAAATTCTCAAAGATCGTTCTCCAGCCGAGCAAATAGGGGAAAAAGAGCGATGGAAATAACCAGATAATGGTAACTGCCAACAATTATGGTTTTCCATAAGTCACTTATTTTTCCAATCTTCCCCTGAAAGGTGCCCGCGTACCTCTGGGGGTAGGTACACATACCTCAGTTTGAGAACTGCTGCTGTATAATACTACAGTACAGTACAACTGTACCTATAATATATTGATACTGTACTGTGATTCCTCCTTGATTAGTAAACATTACATAGTAAACATGCATCTTATGCTAGTTCATTTGTAAAACTCAACATTTCCATAACTCAACACCTTCTCAATCCAGATTTGATCGAGTTTCCGAGCATCTACTGTAACTATTTTGGGATTTTAAATATTTGTGACATCATCTAACATGTGTTACGATTGTAATTGGTCTAGTGCAAATATTAACGTGGGTGGTTTTAAGCCTAAATTTTGTAATGCCATATATTTAATAAAATTAAATTTGTACCATAATAATAATAATAATGCTCAATTAATAAACGTGTTAATGGGTATAGAAAAATATGACATCATACAACACAAAGAATCATGGGTCAAGATTATAATGCAAATAACATAATTCAACACAAAAGTTTGTCAATATTAAATGTATGATTTTAGTTAGTTTTGTTTTAATTGCAAGCCTGTACTTATTTAAAATTATCAAACTTTATAAATCGTCAAGTATCATTCAATTCGCCGGTTCTTTAAGTGCTTAGACCTAATATGTAATAAAAATAGGATATTTGCATAATTTTTATATGCTCTTTTCCCTATTTTTTTATCAAATATTCTTGTGGCTCATGTGTGGCATTTTTAAAATGGTTTTGTCAAGCTTTTTTCAAGTAAATTATCTTTGAGCCTCGCCAATTTCAGCATCACCGAAATGAATGATGTTTGTTGATGACTTGATGGTATGGGGGGGAAAGAGAAGAGGAAGTACAGGAATGGAATGAGGACATGAAAGAGTGTAGAATGAAACTTAATATGGCAAAGAAAAAGAAAAGTAATGGTAATATTAAGGAAGAAGGTAGGGCCTAGTAAAGCTGTATAGTTGAATGTACAGCCAACATTTAGGTATATACCTATATTTTGACTGTAAAAAGTGACAGCTGCTAAACACATGTTTTTGCAGATTATATGGTTCGGCGTAGGGATACATAATTCGATCTGGTAACTTTTCAAAGCCGTCAGCTGTCAGCTGTGAGCTATCAGTCAGTACCAAAGAAGCCATGGGGCTATTTTAGTAGAGCTGAGAAAGGTATAGAACGTAAAATATCTTGGAAGTGTGATTGAGGTTAAGAGTGAGAGTAGAGAGGATCTAATAAGATGAGGGCAAGAGGGGGAGTTGTTCTAACTAGGTGTTAGAAAACTGCCACGGAGAAGAGAAGTGAATTTGAAGTGTAACATTAGAAGTGAGGGCTGTATAGGGCGTACTTTGTACCCAAAGTCACACATGCATCAGAAACAGTGGTCATTGATCTTAAGAGACTAGGAAAGTGGAGGCTAAGGGAGGAGCATGTTAGCTGTCACAAGGAGAAGTAGCATTAGGGAAAAAATGTTATCAGGCAAGAGTTGGAGTAAAGGGAGTACAGGAGATAGTAGAGGAATAAAACTAAGATGGTAAGTTATGGATGGATGAAGCAATGATTTTTCGCTACCGATGATCACCATGACCATGATTTTAAAATACCCGTTAATTCTATCAGTGATTAGTCACAGTGTCTTGCCTAACAGACATGGCAAGGTCACAGTTTGTTGCAGTATCGATATTTTATCTCGTTCCCTGAGCTCTTTAGTCTTTGCTATAGCCTACTACCTGTAAAACTGACATTTCTTTCACTGGTATATTAAGGCTATATTTATTCCCACAGCCATTGCACATGTAGGGCCTCACACTGTAGTCAGAGAGGTTTACACTTCACAGCTAAACTAAACACAGTATCATATTCTGAAAATTGAAAAATGACACCTGGACACGGGAATCGAACCCGGGACCTTCGACTTAATACGCCAATGCTCTTACCACTGAGCTATCCAGGATTCGTCCCGTGCCCAGGGTCATTCTTCACTCATAGTTTAAGGCAGAGTCTGATATGGAATGCGGAAGNGTTTAAGGCAGAGTCTAAGATGGACGTGGAAGTCGTCAGCTTATAAACATGTGATTATCTAAGATCACAGCCATCAGACAACACAGCCATCAGCGACTCGGTAGTTGGCATTTTTGCAGCCATTTGACAATTATATATATAAAATTGTACAGGGTTTGCATATATTAATGAAACAAATTTTCAGAATATGATATCTATGAGGGACTATCCCCACTAAAATGCATTAACAATAGTTTCGGCTATTTGTTTCATTAAAACACAGTATGTTCGCAATACTAAATTGGTTCATGCATGTATGTTTAGTTTAATATATACGTTATAAAGAATCAGTGAAAAACCTTTATTGATGTTATAGGCTATGTAAATATGTTTTGTTTAGGGAGATAAGGCTGCAATTAAAAGTGATCAAGTAGCTCTTTATCAAATAAATTATGTTTATTGAAACATGAGAGTAAAGGACATAAGGCTGTTAGGTTATTGGATTTTACCGCACCTGTGAGTTATTATATTGTCAACTGCTATTTTGTCAGTCGTTTTGAGCATCCAGAGTGCCCATCTGTCATCATTTTGCAAGTGTATCGTGATACACAGATCATTGATACTTTTAGAGTTCTAGTCAATGGGACAGGGTTCCTACACAAAATCATGAAATATTTCCAGGACATTTCAACGACTTTATACAATTCCTTCAGGCCAAGTGTATTTAAAGTAATCTTGGTAAATTACACATCAATATATAATTTATTTTACACACACATATATATATATATATATATATACACACACACACACTGATTTTGGTTGGAAGAACAGTAGGGAGAATTCAAATTAATTTCTTTGCGACCAATATTGATAATATTTTACTATTTTATTTGAGTTATTTTATAGGTATTGATAATATCTATCAAAAGTGACAACTGCAGATGACACAACTTGATGTATGAATGTATTTAAATTGTTTTAGTATCTTTAGTAACTAGCTTCTACTATTCTTCCTACCAAAATCAACATATATATATATATTTCAATACAGGCTCCCATCACCCTTAAGCCTTTCCATACCTTTCGTTATTTGTTTTAATGTACCTATTAATTACAACATAACATAAGCGCATTTGCAAATTATCATCGGTGAAATGTGAGTTTCCCCTTTCACAGTGATGAGTTTAAAGATCAGGGGCTGGATGTTGTGTCTGTTCTAGATATGGTTTACAAGTCGTGTGCAGATATTATCAAACAGTATAAAGAGCATGATAAATATCACAAATAAATAAATCACTTGCAAATAGTTGTTATATTAATTAGGCTACTTTATATTTATTAGGGACAAATATAATAAAGATTATCTAATTTTTCCAATAATAATTTACTGTCATGTTTAAGAAAAAGTATACAATTGGGTGAATCAGTGTATGTTATGATCCTGTTCTTAAGGAGTATGGTGTGTATGCATGGTTAGTAAATGCAATTAAGGCGGTGTATGATGGAAGTAGAGTGTGTGTTAGGGTGGATGGAGCTTTGAATGAATGGATTGACATTGAACAGGGTGTTATCTCAAGGCTGTGCAGTGGCGTATTCTCTGGGTATGCTAGTCCTGCGCTGCATACCCATGATTATTTGTAAAAGATGTATACTTAGAAAATCATTTTTGTTATTATTATTATTATTTAGCACCGCGTCTTACTACCCGTTCGGGTTATACGCTTTAAATACTAATTACGCTAATGGATTAGGAACTAGGAAGGTTGAATTAGAGGAAGTGAACCCGCATTTGCGTGGAGGGAGAGTGGAAAACCATTTAGGAAAAACCATCCCCAGTTCACCCGACCGAGATTCGAACCTCGATCACCCCATCCTCAGTAGTCGAGCTCAACACGACTAGCGCGTTAGCCAACTACGCCACCGAGGCGGGTATTATTTGTTAATTTTCCAATATTTTGGGTTTTGAATCATTCTTCTTCCAAGGGCTCTTAAGTAACAGCAAACTACAAAGGCTTGCTGTTTGAAAAACGCAAGCTAGTTTTCACTTAAAGACAGTGAGGTCCTAATGATCTTGTCCAATGTCTATGTGACAGCCAACCCTCCTCTCCCAAACCCCAAATATAGGCCAATGAACCGAGGAATCTACCACCAAAGACCTGCTATTCTCGAACAGGTTGAATGCACCTGTGGGTTACTATTATTGTCAACTGCTATTTTGTCAGTCGCTTTCAGCATCCAGAGTGCTCATCTGTCAGCATGCAATATGAATGAAGAAGTGCCAAATATTGAATAATAAATCTAGTTCTCAATTATTATTATTATTATTATCATTAATTATTACAGATTTACATAATTGAAATAAAATTATATTTAATTAACACATTTATTTGTAAAAAAAAATAAACACTAGTACTTGTAACAAGCATTAAAATATAATTTTCTTAAATAATTGTGGTGCAATACCTTTGCAATATATAATAATTTATCTGCATGTATTTGGTAACATGATTTCCATCACGCAACAATTGAGAGTAGTAAAGGGATTCTTTTATTTTGAACTGAAGTAATTAGTGCTCACAGTTCTTTGGTGTGTAGTAGATTTTTTTGAAATTTCAGTCGCCCTTTTTAGTTTTATAATTATTTATTTTATCCTAGATTGTTGTCTAGGCTTTTGTGATTTAATATCGTTGTACTGTATATGAACAATTATTTATATTTTAAGGAAACTTGTATATTGCTATTATTGCAATCTGAATGAAGAAGTACTAAACTGTCCAGTGGAGGATTTATTAAATCACTCATTTAGTAGTAGATCTTATAGTGAAAAACTTTTTATTTTTAATAAAGGTTGGCCATGTTCATCTCTGACACTACTCGTAACAACAAAAAGACAAAAAGTGTGAATATGTTAGACATTTTAATATTTCAAACTATGACAAAACAAAGTGGTTGTCAGGCAGTCCTATATTTAATAAGTTATTTTGTTGGTCCTGTTTTTTTAACGACAGTACTGTGTGGACTAAGAGGGGTTTTGGGAACTTAAATGTTTTAACAAAATCTGTCATAAAACATGAACGGTCAAAGAACCATATTAGTGCTCACCTTCAGCAAAAAGCTCTCGGTAGGACACGTATTGATTTACAGTTAAACTAATAATTAAAGATTAATATGTCTCAACCTAATGAAAAAGTTGGGAAAAACAGACCTACTCAAGCGACTCAATGATGCCTTTTTCTTTTTAGCTAAACAAGAGCTACCATTTTGTGATCACGATGAATCAGAAGATTCTTTAAACAAAGGAAATTATAGGGAACTCTTAGATTATGTTAGTGGATATGACTCTTTACTTGCAGACCATTTAAATAGTGAAAATGTATTCAAAGGTACGTCCTCTCAAATTCAAAATGATTTGATTCAATATATTAAGAGTGTATTGAGTGACGCAATCCTTGAAGAAGTGTCTAAAACACAGTTTGTGGCGATATTGTTGGATGAAACAACGGATGTTAGCAACAAATTACAGCTATCATCGGTTGTTCGCTATGTAGAGGAAAGTGGTAATGTGCAAGAATGCTTTCTGCAGTTTGCTGACGCGAGTAAAGACCAATCAACTGTATCTTTGTGTGAACATGTCCTTCAAGTAGCTAAATCTATTAATTTTGGGTAAAAGTTAGTTGCTCAAACTTACGACGGTGGCTGTGATGTCAGTAAATATTGGTGGTTTGCAAAAGAAAGTATGCAAACATAATCCACAAACGTTATTTGTTCATTGTTACAGTCATGTTCTTAACCTAGTGCTTTAGCAATCTGTGTCATGTATTGCTCAATGTTGCATCTTTTTCCAATCTATCTCTGGTCTAGCAGCTTTTTTTTTCTAAGTCAACAATACAAAATAAAGCCCTATCATGTGTTCATAATATGTTTGTCAATGTTTTTTTTTAAAACATTTTAGAAAATCCAGGAGATCACAAGGACTTTTATTGTTTTTAAATAGTTTTGAAACAGGTTTCTTACTTGAAATTTTCTCTCGTATATTTTGTGACACTGATATATTATATAATATTTTGCAATCCAAATGTATGGATATTTCATATTGTTTTGGGAAAATTTCAGAAGTTAGAATTCTGATTCAAGAATTAAGGGACAGTGGATTTGAAAAGTTGTGGGAGAAATCATCCCCTGAATTTCAACCAGATCAGCAAAAAAATCTTTTGATATAAATTAATAATAAGTTTTCATCATTTCATGATATGTATTTCATTTCTCTTTTGGATCATACAAAATAAAAAACTTTTACTCATCAAAATACATTTCCTGAGGAGCGTTTTTAACAAGTTGAAAGATATATATGGTCCTATCTTCGACTACATGCGACTTAAAAATGAGCATACTGTCTTATATAATTCTAAAGAATTTCAAGATAATGTCTGCAATGAAAAATTTTCCATACATGAGACAAAATAATTTAGACTCAATAATGCCAGAAGTGTGAAAATTAGCTACTGTAATAGGGACAATTCCATCCACCACAGCAACTGTAGAGCAAACCTTTTCTGCTTTGAAAAGAATAAAAACTTTCTGTAGATCAAAACAAGGAGAGGAAATATTAACTAGACTATCAATGATCTCAAATGAAAAAGAGTTTCTTAAACATTTAAGAAAGAATACTCCTTTTAAAAATAAAGTAAATGACAACTTTATAATAAAATCCCATAGAATGGACTTCACTTTCAAATAAAATTGGACAAAAAAACTATAATTTGTGTGTTTTCTTTTCACAGTGACAGTTTTAATATATGTTGATCTTTGTAGCCTATATTCTAGTGTAGTGATATTAACAGACACTCGTTTAAGACAGGAGCACCATCTAGAAGAAAAGGTAAGAATCCTTAGAGACAATTTAATTACAGATAGAAAAAAGTTGTTTATGGCTTATAAATTAAACAAAGTCATGAGGGGAAGGGAGGAGAGAATCTGGCATGTGGGTGGGAGAGGGGAGTAGAGAATCTTGACCCCTCTTTATTTTCACTCTAATGGACATGAAAAAGAACCTTTAAATATCCAATATTTTATATTTTTCGTGAGGAGAAACCATCAAACTTTTCTTGCAAATACTATAGAACAGCATACCTGTTAAATTTATCAGAATACGCCACTGAGGCTGTGTTATGTCACCATGGTTGTTTAATGTTTTCATGGATAAGTGTACGAGGGAAGTTTGTGAGGACGCAGTTGGTGCACAATTGGACATTACGAATGTGAGAGTGATGCAGGTGATGCCATATGTATTATTATTATTATTATTAGCACCGCGTCTTACTACCCGTTCGGGTTATACGCACTTACGCTAATGTGTAATGGTAGGGTGATTGTGAGATGAAATGAAGGACCTACAGTTTAACGTGGAATCCGAACCACGGTGGAGGCCTGGCATTCCTCACATTCACAAGATATCTTGTCAGAGGTGAAGGAAGGGTTTGGTAATCAGATAAATCTTTGCCAGGACCTGGGATTGAACCCCGGCCGCCAGCATAGAAGTTTGACACCTTACCCCTAGAACGCCAGGTCACCGATGCCGTATTTAAAATGGCTGAAAAGAAAAGTTACTTGTAGAATGCATTAAATTGTATGAGTTTGGTGACAGACAGAAGGGAGCTTAGTATAAATGTGTCCAAAACAATGGTATTGGTTTTTATAAGGACGGATCAGGAAATGATTGTCAGCTTAGTATAAATTAAAAACTGTTAAAACAAGTGAATGGTCTTGTGTATCTGGGAAGAATGTTCTGTAAAATTGGAAGGATGGATAGTGAAATCGACAGATGGGTTAATGTATCTCGGAGAGTATTGCAATGATTGCGGTAGTAGCAAAAGAGGCAAAGTAAGGTACAGTAGCCCCATAGCTTCTTTGGTGCTGACTGACAACTTTGAAAAGCTACCAGACCAAATTATGTATCCCATATGATCTGCAAAAGCATGTGTTTAGCAGATGTCACTTCTGACAGTTAACATTTAGGTATATACCTAAATTTTGACTGTCAGAAGTCAGCTGTGAGCTGTCAGTCAGCACCAAAGAAGCCATGGGGCTACTGTATATAAAAGTGTGTTGTTCACACCAACATTGTTTTATGGATGTAAAGTGTGGGTTTGTCAGCCAAAACACAAGAGCAACGTAAATATGAATGATGTGAGATATCTAAGAAATATATGTGGAAAAACTTGTATGGACAGTCCGTAATAAGCGGGTGCTGAAGTAGTGCGTTTTGAAAGGGAATCCAATTAGTCAATGAGAAAGAATCATCTTATATTGGGGAATGGTTTGGGCATATTGACAGGATGGGTGTGGATTAAATGTAGAAGCAAATATGAAGGTAGAGTGTGTGGATCAAAAGGAAGGGGTTGGCCATGTAAAATTGCACATGGCAAAATGTTGTAGACGAATGTGTGAAAAAGAGAAACATTAAGAGTTTTAAGAATAAAAGAGTAGGCCTATGTATGACTCGGTATCTAAATGTTGTTGAAACGAAGGACATATGCAAGGATAGGGAAGTGTGGATAAAGTTAGTGAGGATGGAATAAGTACGAATTTGAATTTTGGGATATATTCAGAGTTTCTTGCCTACCCCATAGGGAATGGCGTAATTAGATATAAGGACAAAGGAATTTCCAGGACAACCTAGAAATTTCCAGGAAAAGATTGGAAAAATGAAAAACTCCATAACATTTCCAGGCCTGGAAGAAATATTTTAAAATTCCAGGTTTTCCATGACGCATAGGATCCCTGCTGGAAGTGAATATGACCAAACTATATCGATGAAAAAAATCACTGCCGTGATTTATCACCCATATCTAAAGGGTAGGCCTATGGAAATTTAGTGAGGATGTTGGAGTATATATGAGAAAGTAAAGGAAGCAAGGCTGAGAAGGTATGGTCATGAATGAAAATAAATAGCCTACTAAAGAGAATGATGGAAATGAATTGCGCTGGGAAAATACCGCAAGGAAGACCAAGAAAGAGATGAGAAGATCAGCAATGTGTGTGAGCAAAAGGAGAAGAATGTAAGCGATTAAAGGAAGAAGAATGGTGGGAAGAAAAATAAAGATGTTATAGCATTTAATTTAAGCATTTTACTAAACAGACTTGACAGCCTAGAAACTATAGGATGATGATGAATTATAGGCTGGAAACCATAAGATGACATGATGAATTTTGATAGGCCTGTCATTAGAAACATGCAATTGTTTTTATTATTATTATTATTATTATTTTAGCACCGCGTCTTACTACCCGTTCGGGTTATACGCTTTAAGTACTAATTACGCTAATGGATTGGGAATTAGGAAGGTTGAATTAGAGGAAGTGAACCCGCGTTTGCGTGGAGGGAGAGTGGAAAACCATTTAGGAAAAAACATGCAATTCTGTTATATATTGATGATACTAAATAGGCATTATTATTAATAGCACAGTGTCTTACTATCCATTCGGGTTGCACGCACAAAAAATACTCATTCTATGTCATTAGGAACTCAAAAGTTAATTACCACACCCACAAAAGTATGCCAACCATTCCTATCTCGAGCTAGCTAATTCTATCCAGTCTCACATTACACCAGGGGCTATCTCTTTCAGGTCTATCCAAATGTTACTCTACCATCTGCTTCTGGGTCTTCCCAGTGGTTTTTTCCCATTGGATGACATATAGTGTTGAGAATCCCACCCTCTTTGTGTAGGCCTAATATCTCCGATTTTTATACTAAGAGCTCAGATCAAGGACAACAAAATTTAACAGAATCAACTTACCATTCGCATTTGTTTGTTTGCATTAAATTGTTTGCTAATAGTCGCCCAAGCTTCATTCTTCAATGCAATGGATGTAGCATCAGTACTTTTAGTATTAAGAGTGCTCCTATAACGTTTCGCCAAGTTAATCAGGTAGCTTTTTTCTTTTAATTTAAATGGAGTGCCATCTTTGGATAAAGCCATCAAAACACTGAGTATTTAACTGATTTTTTTGGAAATTAAGTAAATTGGTTCATAATTAACTTAAAAAGATTATCCTACATTTTTGTGCCCAATATTTTTATGTTGAACACTTTTAGTGATATAAATGTCACATGTAAAATATGTTGTAAGTTATAGGGCCTACATCAATAATAAATGCCGCTCAAATTGTTGATATAAATTAATAACACTTGAATACAGAGATCACGTTAACTTCAATATTATGGTTAACGGTAAACACATCCCTTATCTGTGACATAAAAAACCATGTATAATTTCCTTGACTATCATGTTAGCCAACACTAACAACTAATCTCCCATACACCTTTAACTTTTGGCATCCGTGTCTGGAAATTTTTAGCTCTCGTCTGCATACAATTAAGTAAGAGCGAAGAAACTTTCGGGTATTTCTTTCTCTCTTAAGGCAAGCGTTCACTGATCTTCATCGCCCGAATAGGATTTTTGAATTATTTACACTATGGTATTTTTAATGTGATTGCATCCACTGATCCGCATCTGACATCGTCAATGCCGATAGAATTCCGTGAGGCAGGTTAAAATTGTATGCGGACCAGTGGACGTACTCTCCGACATGCACATTCAGAATACCCAGCTTTATTTTCTCTCTTTAGCTTAGAGATGGGCAGTATGGTTGGTTGGGAACAGTTCAAATTGATTTAGTTCACTGAAATTAGCATTTCATTTCTATAGTTAAATAGTTCGCAAACTACTTCTTATGGTTCAGTCATTCGTGAACTACTTCTTGTGATGCATTAGTTCATGAACTACTTCTTATTGATCATTCGTTCACGAACTACTTCTTGTGGATCAGTCATTCGTGAACTATTTATTTGAGTCCAGTTGTTTGAGAACCATTTATTGTGGTTCAGTCATTTTTAAACCACATTCATTTGTACGCGAACACTATTTCTTGTGGGTCAGTCGTTCATGAACTTCATCTTTCGCGACCGATATACATCTTGAAGTTTAGTCCTCCATCAATTAGCGAGCTACCACGCTTGAGTCAGATATTATCTCCCCCTCATATCAGTAGTTACGTATTACTCACGAAACAAATGAAGAACTTATTTTTTTCAAAATAGTATTGATAAGTTTAATATATATATATATAAACAAAAATATAAAGAACAATTTTTGGATCAGAAAAATAATTCTTTAAAGTCAAATTAGATTAGTTACAATAGCACCAGCAGTAAGAACAATGATAGTTTTAAAATATTTTAGCTGTTTACCGTACATCATGCCGAGAAACAGTTTGATAGTTTTGGAAATATTAAATGTTTGACTTAGATTGATTATTAAACTTTTTCAAATCATCGATTTATTATTAATGGCAATGATTGAAACCAACAATAAAGAACATGTAAGAAACCAACCATTGTCTTTATTGTTTTTTAATATATTTTCTGATAGTAAACATTATAATTGGTTTTAAAGTTTTTTTTATAAAACTCAAGTTAATCAAATAGAATACGTGGCTTGATCTGTTCTGTATTGCCACAATTTTAGGGATAGGTCATATCACAAATCAAGCTAAAGCTACCTACCAATAAGCGTTAAGGGGAAGCAGTCCCCCCCTCCCGTTTTAGATTTTTTTCTAGTCTGTACTTTAAGGTATTATACTGTCCTTTACCAGAAGTATTTTTTAGATTTTTGGGAAAGGGGTGAGGGTAGTGTTAAAATCCACAAACCTCTTCTCCTCCTACCTACGGCCTTATTTTAAACACTTAACAGGACAGATTAATTAAGTGATCAGTAAATAAAAATATGTTTGTTTTCTATTGTCTTTTGAACACTGAACAACACATTATTGGTAGATTTTTAGATGGAACCCTAGATATGATGTCCACACTCGGGTTACACGTGAAAGTTTATTTGCATTGGAAGCAATGTTAGCTCCCCAAACTCATGAATACAATATGAATATTAAGTTTTTAATTAGTACAATTTAAATTAAGTAAAAACTCCAAAACTAATAAATATGCACTCAAGGTGATGTTTATCTTTTCTCTCACAATGAGAATGCTGATGCATTACGATAAAATTCATGTTGTTCACCTTTACTTACTATATGGCAATATGTATACAACCCGAACGAGTAATAAGACACGGTGCTAATAATAATAGTATATGGTATTAGTAACTCAAAGGTTCATTGCCCAATTTTTAAATAATAAAAATTAATTGTGAATAACCTTGTGTAAAATGTATAATTTACTATAATAATTCATGTTTTAAAAATAGCAATTAGTTGACATAAGACGGATACTTACTTTGTGCAGATGGAGTATGTCTTTTCGTCTCCTAATATTATTGTTTTGGATGGGCTGCGGAACTTCCTACAGGGTCATATCTGTGGTCTTAGATGTATCTACATCCATTATTCACAACATTATCCACACAACAACGAACAATATTATCACCCAACTTGACAAACAAGTAATTAAATATTCCACAGTTCACCAGATGTCAGATGTGGGGCGTGGATTTGCCAGGTTGCCCGAACTCAAATTTTTTGCAATGCTGTAGGACCAATTGATGACTGTCACATAAAAGTAAGGCTTGTCGGCAGTTGGTCCCAACAGGCAGGACTATTTTAATAGAAAACTAGACTACAGTGTACAATTTCAGGATGTTGTGGATGATAATGGAATGTTCATTAATGTGTATGCTGGTTATCCTGGAAATGTGTAAGATTCAAGGGTGTTACGAGCGAGCACTCTCTACAGAAACAGGGAGTATCCACCCCAAGGATACTTTTTGTTGGGTATGGAGAATACCAGTTAATACAACGTCCTATTTGTTTGCTGACCCCTTATAGGAATCCTCATATTGATGATGTTGAGAAGGTTCAATTAAATTTATTTCAATGCCGAGCTAGGATTGTTGCTGAGAGAACATTCGCAATGCTTAAGGCTCGTTGGAGAACTATCTTTATGAAGACTGTTGAGATAACTCATATTAAAGTGGCACGATTAGTTGCGGTATGCTGCCTAATTCATAATGTGTGCATGCTACTTGGCAACGTTCTACAACCAGTGTTAAATCTGTAAACTGCTGGAGATGATGATTTTGAGCAATATAACAATTAAGAACCTTATGAGGAAGAAGCAACAGGTTGCAGAGATCATCTGGCTCGACCCCTGAATAGAGTATAATACCTGTTTTAACTCTGGTTTATTCTTTTAAAATTGTTAAGAAATTATAAAAAATTGTTTAGGATACTATATTTGTGTTAGGAACTGTGAAGTCGGGTGACTTAAAATATATTTTTCTTGTCTTTTATTTACTATAAATATGGTATTATATTTTAAACAAAAAATTAGATGTGGAATCCACCTTTTCTAAAATATTGATTTTCATTTTGACTGCAAATCTTAAAAAATAAAGTAAGAATAAATGTTTACCTTTTTCCAAATAGCTATAGCTAGAATATCACTCCAATTTTAAATTAAATAAATTTAGATCTTACCTACATTTATTAAATAAGTATCCCAATCACTGAATTAGGCTAAATATGACGATCCTATAACCACTGTTACCAAATGTTGAACCAATTTAATACAGTTAAATTGTAATACTATGGGATCATTTGCCCCGCTTTGGACGTCGATTGATTCACTACGGATTAATTCCCTGATATAAAAATGCTGTGATAATGTATAGGTTGTCTAAAGCTCCGTGATCGAGCGCCTATCATCACTGTGCGGAAAAGATACCGTTTAATCAGCTGTCTATAGCTCCGTGTTAGAGCACTAATTAAATCGGTATATTAATAAAATTGAAGAAAGAGAACTGTTGATGGCTGTTATTTCACACACGGTTTATTTAAATTACACCAGTAAATTACTTGTACATATTTCAATTAAATTTTTTATATCACTGTACACTTGTGATATTGATGTGATTTATATTATACTGTGTTAGACTGACTTGTGCGTGAGCGTGATCTCGGTGTAGATGTTTGGATCCCGGAGATGCCTTAAACATACGCACAATGGTTTATATATGACATACCCCTTGCCGTTCTCTCCCCTTTTCAAAAGTGTAAAATCCAACTAATAGAAAGAGTCCTGGCGACAGGTTTTGTGAAGGCTAGCTTCTTATTGGTATAGAGAAATGGCGTTTTTTGCCAAATAACAAGAATTGACGCAGTTATTCTTTTAACAAGAAAGATGGTATAAAAATATATTTTAGTGGTGAGATCATTTCCACATTGTTTCTGAGAAGCGCGTGTTTCTTCATGGATGAATCTTAAAAGGATACTCTACATATATTAATTTAAATAAAATTTACCTTCATCCATGACTTATTACATAATTTAGATTAATCCAAATCAATGTCATTACAAAATCATAAACGATTTGGTTTCAATTTTGTTTGGAACTTCGTTTTTTTATCACTCTGGTATTTGAAAGATTGTCAGATATATCTCTATATTTTAATGTGAGATGTTAAAGATATTAAGACCAGAAAAGGTGCCAAAATAATATTTTTCACATGGAGGCGTATTCCTGAGTGTATTATTCAGGGTTGAAAAACACCTTGGTTATTTAAAAAAAACACTTGTGTTGGAAGGGTTTTATTAGTTTACTTAAAGTTATTTTGTATGTTATCTGACTAAAACAATTATTCAAATATAGAAACATATTTTAATTTTAATATAGTTAGCCCATACTAGAACATTATAGTTCTGGAGGGCTCACGTTGGCTCACGCCAAGATCCATTGCTTCCCAAAAAGGCCAACTTTTGGGAGTATCTTCTCCATGAGTGTCACTCCTAATTTTCGTATTCTTGATGTCCTGCAAACATTATAAATGAATACCTCGATAGACCAGAGTAATATTAACTATTTTATCCAACTTTTGTACCATCCTTGCCAATTTAATTCCTATTTAATGGCGTTCAATGACTTTATGTTTCTAATCACCCATTTATCACTACTGTCACTTATCGCCTACCCGCAGTAAATAAATTTGACGTGATATTTAAGTAAAGATAAAGAAGCGTTGTGCATAGACACTATTTAATTTGTCATTTTTTGCGGAGCCCTAAAATTGCCGACAATAACAAAACAAAGAAGACAAAGAACATACAATTTAAAAAACAAACATAGACAAACATTATTTAGGCATAGACATATAAGAAACCATATTTTGAAACAACTAACTAACAAGTCCATCTATTGAAAACAATGTTATATTATATATTGCAAGAAAACTTTTTAATTTGTAGGTGAACAAACTTGATTCAGATATTACCCATCAGTATGGACGTGCCTGGCATTCAGACTTTGGGGGGGACAAAGACACAAAATATTATAAGTGATTTAACACTCTCTAATAATAATTGTTTATATACTTAGTATAAACAACGCGTACACTAGAAATATTCTTAAATTCAGTTTCATATTCAATATAAATGTATCAGATGAACATTAATACCAATTCAAAAATTTTCCTTTAACTCAGATTAAAATAACAATATTTTTTCTTAGTTGTTCAAAATTTTAAATAACTATAGCTCTATCTGCAAGAGTATTAGTAATTGTGTATTAAATAAATAACAGGAACTATATTTAGTTTACCACACTGACAACACAACTTATAAATAAAATACCTATATGCCATACAAAATACTTATTTTAAATTAGCATAGGCTTCATCAAACACTCTCTTTCTTCGTTCATTAACTACAATAAACTTGTTCATAAGATAATGAATGCTTATCTTATCCAACATATCTTTATGTGTGTGACACATAGCCACATGATTAATGCGCCTCTGTGTCATATTGTTCCTCAAGTATGTTTTAAGGCGACGTAACGAACTAAATGATCTTTCCGCCTCACATGACGAGCTTGGAACAACCAGCAGTATACGCAACAGAACCTCAACATTATTGCATTGCTCTCACTTCAGGAGATAGCCTTCGAAATGCGGTTAGGGCATCTTCAACACAAGTAGGTGCACTTAAACGAAAAAACATGTTTTGTTCAATTTCAAAATCTTTCTCGTTAATTTCAGGATACATTTTCAGCACTGGGTTTATTTCTCCTTTTAAAAGACTCCTTTCCAATTTTCTCATGTGATCAAGTCCTTCTTGATCAAATCTTGACTTTAAACCTCCAACAGCTGTGTCTATAATGGCAAAATACTCGTGGTGAAGGTAGTCCTCGACTGAAGTAGAAGTGAACGCTGTAGCAGGACTTGTGTAACGCATTGGTGGTTTCTTCTGTCTTGGTAGAGAAAGAGGCTGCAGGTTGTTGGTAACAATGATTTTGTTAGCTTCTCCCCAAATTAATAAAAACTCGTCATTTTCTCTGAGTCTTTGTAAACTAGAAGACACTATTTCTATGGCCTGCATAAGTCCGGAAGTATTCATTTTTCTTCCCTGAAAAGATTTATTCAAAATTTCTAAATTATTTATTATTTTCCTTGCCATAAGGAAGCCTAAAACAGTCTCTCCTCACTCAAACACTTTGAATAACCCACTTGCTGACTGTAAGTGATTTGCTTCAACAGACAGTGCTTCAAGTGTTTGTAAAATCATTGAATAGTTTTCCAGAATCTCTTCAATCTGAGCACCTCTGTATATCCACCTGGTCGGACAAAGGGGCTTAATGCTGGCATTAGATGTCAAAGGACCATTAAAAGTAGCTTCTCGGATATTAATAAACTTGGTTTTAGCTGTCAATGATTGTGAAAACAAAACTCCAAGTTCATGGGCCCATTGCATTGAATTCCTCACAGTAATTGATGTATCACATGCATCCCTTGTTACCAAGTTAATGCAGTGCGCCCCACAGTGAACAAACACGGCTAGAGGCTGTCTATCCTTTATTATAGACTGTACTCCTTTGTTGATCCCACTCATATTTGGAGCACCATCATAGGTTTGTCCACGCAAGTTCGAAAGAGGTAGTTGAACTCTGGTCATTATATCAAAAAGAATGGCTGCAATCGACTCCCCAGTTGTTTTACTAGCACTGTATAGCCCCAAAAAACTTTCATGAGGCTCTAAGTTTTCATCAACCCAACGCACACATATACTAAGCTGTTCAGTCCCAGTAATATCACGTGTACCATCACAAATCAAAGAAAACAAATTCAATTTGGAAGATTGAATTTCAGCACAAAGATTTCTCACAATTTCATTACCCGTTATTTCCAAAATCTCATTTTGAATTTTTCCATCTGTGTATACCTCTCGTTCCTTATTCAACCAATTTGCAAGATATGAATCATCCTCGGAACGTAGTTTAAGAAGATGAAATAAGTTTCCACTTTCTTGTTGATTTCCTCTTAAAGCTAAGCCTTGCATGGCTAAATATTTAATTGAAGTGAAAATTTTCAAAAGAAATTCCCTAGAAATCTTACGTTCAGAAACTAAAGAAGAGTTTAACTGGTTATCAATCGGGGTTTTCAGCTGTCTATAACTTAAAACTGCTTGTAAATGACTATCTGACTTTTCATGTGAACGAAACTTGTCCAATGCCTTTTTCCAGTTTTTAAATCCATTTCTAGAAAACGCCGGATCCATTTTCCAAGCAAGATTTTTATCAGGACATAATTTATTATATCTATTACAATAAAAACAAAGAGCTCCATCGGCACTGTTTGTAGAGACATCTATATGCAGCCAAGTGAACTCCTTATACCATGCTGGTTGAAACCGAAGTATTTTTACTTTTAAATTCTGAGTTGGAAATTTGGTTGGTATTGTAACTGGCTGGTTTGGTGCCAGATATGTAATACTTTCACAAATATTAACTTGTGATTGATTAAACACATTTTCTGTTTTATTAAAATTTAAGTTGGCTTGAAAGGACTTTTCTTCAGACTCGCCAAAGCAGTGTTTTTTAGGAGATTGTAGTTCAGTTGGTGAATCCTGTTCTCTTTTGATTAAGAAACGATCCATGCTCAAAATATTACTCAAATCACGCTGATTTATATTAAGTTCACTTTTACACACAAACACATTAGCAAATACGACATAAACTCATTTATTTACAAAACATTTAACAAACCACACGCCACACTATTTATTCTTAATATTCACAAGATTGCTGCAACTATTCGAAAAAGTTAAGAACTTGCAAATAAAACAAAATAATTTACTAATACAATAACAGTGTCACCAGCCTAAAAACTATTTTAGCAGCGCTAGTGTCTATACAAATGAAGCAAGATCCGCCTATTTAATAAGGTCATTTAAATTTAAAATAGCTAATTTCAAGAATTAAAAAAAACTATTCAAATAAATCAATAAATTCTCTATTTAATTTAAGGGTAAAATT
Source organism: Timema californicum (assembly GCA_902141385.1). Taxonomy (NCBI): domain Eukaryota; kingdom Metazoa; phylum Arthropoda; class Insecta; order Phasmatodea; family Timematidae; genus Timema; species Timema californicum. The sequence continues at coordinate 233,768 of CABFOW010000158.1, forward strand.
TTGGGGGGGACGTGTCCCCCCCGTTCCCTCTACCAGGCACGTCCATGCCCATCAGGAACCGCTTGTTGATATATTTTAATTATCAGCAACAGCAACGACAAATTACATTTTCGACTTCATTAATCAGTATAATGCATCAACTGATAAAAAAAAATAGTATAAGAACTATTTCTAAGCAAAACTAACTTTGGTCGTTGGCTTGTTGATTCTTGTCATAGAATCCTAATCAATACAAAAATTATTATTGGGATGTTACGAAGGTTTGGAACAACTTGAGCCACGACAAATTGGTTGCCGAAAAGACGATCAAATAATATTATTTGAACAGTAGCTTGATGAATTTGAATAAATATTCAGTTAAAATTAGCAAAGATCTCAACGTTGCATTTACGATTGTATTATTGTATTATTATTCAGCATCTTCAGGAGTGATCAGTCCCGATTCATACATCACACCCCCATCTCAGCCAAATCATCCGCAGATATTTCAGAGCGACCAAGATGGAAACTTATTTATTATATTTTCATCATTTTGTTTTTGGAATTTGTCTTTTGTGTTTATTACTTAGTAGTAAATAAATAATTTGGTACGTTTAGTGATAGTATTATTTAATAACTTAATTCCATGACTTACCTTTAAGTAGTCTTGTAGAATCCATAATAATGAATACTTCAAAAGTTTCAACAACTGGTGAATTGATTGAGGATGGAGACATTTTATAATAAAACTTTAACTCTTCAAAATTCCTTCCTATTGCAATGTTAGTGCTAGTATATCTTCAACTGATAAACAATTCCACATATTCGTGTCTTTCATAAGCAAAAAGGGCTTTACTATTTGTAGTAATTTATTTAAATTATCTTAATTCATTTGAAAGTCACCATGCTAATCTTCTGCATTGGTGATTTGGATTTCAATTAATATAGATGTGAGAATATAAATACCGTTTTTTTCAATCAATCCTTAGCCCAACGCTTACGTACATCAATTAGTTTAGTAGTAAATACTAATATGATTGTAATGCACACCTTTTTTTTCTACAATCCATTTCTCTCTTTAATAACTAATAAACCACTTGCACTCAACTAACTTTGATAAAAACACTGAGCTATAATTTATATTTTCATTGGTATCAATATTTTTATTTAGCACTGTGTCTTACTACCCGTTTGGGCTATACGCTAATGTACTAACTACGCTGGTGGTTTTGGGGATAAGGAAGGTGATGTTTGTATTTCTGTGCAGGAAGAGTAGAAAACTATTTTGGGAAAATCACCCTAAGTACACCCGACCGATATTCGAACCTTGATCTACTCATCATTGTTATTCTAATCTAACAAGAGAGTAGTGCGTTTGACCATGTGGCCACCGAAACGGGTAATATTCATCATTTAGAGTTAAAAAATTATTGATGAAGATGGTCATTTATACTGATATAATTATTACTGTCCCTCAAAGAGTTGGTCTAGAATAACTAGGTGCCGCTATCTGAGCGCTTGCGAACTGGACAAGGGTCAGACTGGGCGCCAAGACAATTGGGCACCAGTGTTAAAACATAATAATGGTTTTTTTAAAATAAATATTCATTTTCGGAGGGTTTTTTTTAAATTAATAACAGAGGAAATAAAATTTGTGAATATTTATAAAGTTGGACTACTTAATTTTATAAAATTCTGGAAATTTTTTGTAACACAAAAAAACCCATGAAACATAAGAATTTTGCGTAAAATAAACCACGTAAAGATGAATAACCTAACCTAACCTAACCTAATAGGTACCTAGTTGTTTGTTTTTATTATTTAAAAAATTGACCCTGGCACCCAGTTGTCTGGTCACCCAGTCTTTCCAGTGCCAAGTTAGCCACGCCCGTTTGGTAGCGCCCAGTTGTCCGGATCCGTCAGAGAGTTAAGCTTCCCTTCAGACCTTTGCCCCAATATAGGATTGCATGACAAGCTTAACGTCCAGACGGCCATTCGCTCTTGAGTTACTCAAGGACATAGATCTTATTAGTTCGTTAATTAGCTGCAAAGAAGTAGACCATAATTTTCCTAGAAATGACCTGCCTCGGTGGCGTAGTTGGTTAACGCGCTTGTTGTGTTAAGCCCGACTGCTAAGGACGGGGAGATCGAGGTTCAAATCTTGGTCGGGTGAACTGGGGGTGGTTTTTCCTAAATGGTTTTCCACTCTCTCTCTCTCTCTCTCTCCCCACGCAAATGCGGACTCACTTCCTCTACGTCAACCTTCCCAATTCCTAATCCATTAGCGTAATTGGTACTTAAAGCGTATAACCCGGACGGGTAGTAAGACGCGGTGCTAAATATTATTATTATTATTTTCTTACTAATGCACATTTGCAGCACATTTAGGAAGACAACAAATCTTTTTTTTTGCCAATATTGATAACATCTTAACATATATTATTATTATTATTATTATTATATAGGCCATTGATAATATCTATCAAAAGAGAGAGCTGTGGATAACATGACTTGACGTATGAATGCATGAAAGTATATATGATAACTTTATCTATCAGATACGTCTATTCGTAAGAAAATTGGGATATCATTAAGTCGTGAATGCCCTGAAAATTTGGGACCATCTAATAATTAAATTTAATAAAATCACAGCTCTCTTGCTGTTATCTTGTTTACAAGGTATTCTGGTAATTACACCATAATTCCTCATATTACCTTTGATTGTAATCTTTCTTCGTATAAGCCTAATATTAGCAAACAAAGGTCAATGACAGAGCTCCACACAATATGCCTTTTATTGTCAATCGATATATTCACTAGCTATATCGAAATTTGTGGGAAGCTAAGCTTAGAACATAACTATTTTTTATTAATTTATTTAATGCCAGGCCTCCACCGTGGTTCAGATTCCACGTTAAACTGTAGGTGCTTCATTTAATCTCACAATCACCCTACCATTTCACATTAGCGTAAGGGCGTATAACCCTAACGGTTAGTAAGACGCGGTGCTAATAATAATAATAATAATAATTTTATTTATTTGAGTTACTTCTTTCTGAACCGACTGATTATATCACCAGATAAGAAATTCTTGAAGCAAGAGGATTTACAATTTTTTTTGCCGGTAAAGGTACTTTTACATACCTACCCAGTTTCTTTTACATGGCACAATATATATGAAAACGAAGGCTTTACTTCCCCTCCAAAGGAAGTTGTGCTGAGGATTTATATTACTCAAGAAAAATCCATTGTCTCCAGATGGATTGAACACATGGACATCGGTTATTGAGGCGAGTGATTTGTTTGTTTGTTTGTTTGTTTTATAGGTTTTGTTTTATTATAGCATTCAACCATATACATAAATGCGTGAACAAAAACACGAGAAACATAAAGGGATAGACATTAACACCAGCCCCGAGGCACTCTCGAAAATGGACACGACATGGGGATACGTATAAACACAACAAGAATGGTAATGGTGCCCTTTCGGGCTGATTTTTGCTTTCAGTAGGTTTGGGGTGGGAAAATTTTACAAAAAACCCACCCCATCGCACTTAGCGGGTCGCCAGGACCGTAGGGAAATACAAAACGTACAGAGGAGAGGGAAAAGACAGAAAACAGTGAGAGGTGAACAAGAAACGGAAGAAAAACAATGATGTAGGTAATATAAATAATAGTTATATTGTTTCTGTAGAATATTAAAAAATAGCTGTCTTTTGCTGGAATTGGCCAACCCCCAATGACAAAAGGTGGGGTTGGAGACGGACATTTAACACGTAACACGTAACACGTAACACGTAACATGGAGAATCACACGGACTACCACACGCGCACTCGAGTTGGGCTGAGCGCCAGCCGGGGGGGTTAGACCGTAGGGAAATACAAAACGTACAGAGGAAAGGGAAAAGACAGAAAACAGTGAGAGGTGAACAAGAAACGGAAGAAAAAAACAAAGATGTTGGTAATATAAATAGTAGTGAAATTGTTTCTGAAGTATATTAAAAAATAGCTGTCTTTAGCTGGAATTGGCCAACCCCCAATGACAAAAGGTGGGGTTGAAGACGGACATATAACACGAAACATGTAACACGTAACGTGGTGAGTTTCACGCACCCACTAACAGATACTACGTCTTAAGTGCACAGCGACATAATCAACTATGTATCTCAATAATCATGATAAGTTATGTAGCTCGATTTGCAGCGAGGAGGTGAATCAGACGCCACAGCCAACGTGGTCTTCTCTATGAAATCTAGAGTGTCTCCGATGAGTGGTGATTACAATAAAGGTAACGTGAACAAAGGACCGGCTCGGATTTATACCAACGGGTCTATATTAATTGGCCGTGATTATTCAAAGTACAGATAATGGGGGAGGGTATGATTACACATCGCGTCACCTGACTCCAAGCGCTCGCCAACCAGCTGGCCTCTCCTGAACTGACCCCTTACTCATTTCTTCGTCAACCGGTTCATGAGATAGCAGTTGACTTGTGTTGTCTTCCAAAGCCGATGGGATTGGGAATTGGGAAGGTTGAATTTAGAGGAAGTGAACCCAAATTTGCGCGGAGAGAGAGTGGACAACCATTTAGGAAAAACCACCCCAGTTCACCCGACTAAGATTCGAACCTCGATCTCCCCGTCCTAGGCAGTCTAGCTCAACATGAATATAACACGTTAGCTAACTACGCCACTGAGGCTGGTACTTAACAGATTTCTTTTAAAAAATTCACACATGCAGTTATATTTAATACTATTAATTAAATGTTATAATTTAATTTTTTTACAAACCTTAGCTATGCATATAAATAATGAAAATCAGTAGTTTGTCTTAATTATACTTATAATTATTAAAATTGTGTTCGTGTAATAAAGTTGGATGACATTTATTTCTGCAACAGACTAAACAAATGTAGAAGTAAAGGCTGTAGCGTATTATAATTTCAATAGTTATAAAGTTAATATTTAATTTATTTACGTATGTCAAGGTTTGCTTCGACCCCCGCAAACTTTTTCGCGACCTTTGAAAGGATCGTGACTCACAGTTTAAGTACCCGTGCGCTAGAAGATTTCCTTGACAACAGTTTATTGCTCTCACACAATCAAATGTGCGCACTTTTCCAACTACATAGATTTATACACCCGTCTAAGTAATGAATAAATAATACGACTAAAATAGAAGTAGTTGCAGGATAGATACAAATCTAACTGAGTTGTTCGATAAATAATTTTACTTACAAGGAATATTATTATTATTATTATTAGCACCGCGTCTTACTACCCATTCGGGTTATACGCACTTACGCTAATGTGTAATGGTAGGGTGATTGTGAGATGAAATGGAGGACCTACAGTTTAATGTAGAATCCGAACCACGGTGGAGGCCAGGCATTCCTCACATTCACAAGTTGCGATTAATACACTACGGATTACCAAACCCTTCCTTCACCTCTGACAAGACATCTTGTGAATGTGGGGAATGCCAGGCCTCCNCAGTGAACTTCTTCTCACGAGCGCAGGCCAGTCCTAACGCGATCGTACGGGGCATCGGCGATTACAACCCTCCCGCACTTATCCACAGACGCATCAGAGATGGTGTGGTGGGCCCCCCCGCTGGTTACGGATGACCCGGGAGGTAGTCTGTTGCGTTGAGGAGCGAGCGCCCCTGGCCACGGCCTAAGGCCGGCTTCACCAGGTCGCGGCTCCGGTGCTCGGCGAAACCCCCCCGGCTGGCGCTCAGCCCAACTCGAGTGCGCGTGTGGTAGTCCGTGTGATTCTCCATGTTACGTGTTACGTGTTACGTGTTACGTGTTAAATGTCCGTCTCCAACCCCACCTTTTGTCATTGGGGGTTGGCCAATTCCAGCAAAAGACAGCTATTTTTTAATATTCTACAGAAACAATATAACTATTATTTATATTACCTACATCATTGTTTTTCTTCCGTTTCTTGTTCACCTCTCACTGTTTTCTGTCTTTTCCCTCTCCTCTGTACGTTTTGTATTTTCCTACGGTCCTGACGACCCGTTACTTGCGATGGGGTGAGTTTTTGAAACTTTTCCCACCCCCAACCTATAGTGGCAATTTTCAGCCCGCAAGGGCGCCAAATCTTTTCATGTTGTGTTTGTTCTTATCCCTATGTCGTGTCCGTTTTCTAGAGCCCTTCGGGGCTGGTTTTAATGTTTGTGTCTATATGTTTTCTCGTGTATTTATTCATGTTTCATATATTTGTTTAAAAGAAAATAATAAATAACCATACAAACAAAAACAAACAAATAGATTGCCTTGCGTGTTGAGATGAGTCTAGGGGAGTACATCAACAATGGATCACATTTACTATTATTTATGATCGATCCAAAAATATTTACTAATCGACTTGGTTTAATCCCTTCCTCATATTAGATAATAAGGGGCAAGATAAACTTATTTTTTATGAAATTAATTTAGTATAAAAGACTATATAAAAACATATTATTTTTGCTACACACAGTTTTAAAAATACAGTCCCTTTTAAATTATTTTTTAGCCCCAATTTTTACTACTCATTCGAGATATACATATGTAATAGTTACGATAATGTGTTAGGTTTTATAAATGTTGAATTTATAAAAAAACATTATACAAAATTTCGTTTAGGTAAAGAGGAAAACCAATTAAGAAAAAATGCCCTAAGTATGCCCAACCGGAATTCGAACCCCGATCTCCCCAACATCACCTATCCAGAGAGTGAAGCCTTAGACCATTAAACCACCAAATAGGGTTAGGGTACTCTTTCAAGTACCATATTGGGTGACCTGGCGGTCTAGGGGTAAGGTGTCAGACTTCTGTGCTGGCGGATGGGGTTCAATCCCCGGTCCCGGCAAAGATTTATCTGATTACCAAACCCTTCCTTCACCTCTGACAAGACATATTGTGAATGTGAGGAATGCCAGGCCTCCATCGTGGTTCGGATTCCACGTTAAACTGTAGGTCCTTCATTTCATCTCACAATCACCCTACCATTACACATTAGCGTAAGTGCTTATAACCCGAACGGGTAGTAAGACGCGGTGCTAATAATAATAATAATAAAGTACCTTATTTAATGTTAATAACTAATACTATGGTGCTGATTGCTTATTCAGTATTTATACTATGTGATTATGATTTAATGTTGGGGTCTTACTATACTCTCTCCAGGCTAATGCGGTTTTTTTCATCTGAATCAACCTCCTCAATCACACAACATAGATAAAGACGTAGCCTGATCACTTAGTACACTATTTTTAAGAGGAATAATTAAATTTGAATCAATTATAAAGTATGGTTTTAATAACAATTACACATTGCTAATATATTCCCTTGATGAAAATTGGATGGTTGATAGTTCTTTAATTTATCCCATATACACGTTATTCTGGCACAGTGACAAATCACAGGTGAGAAAATAACTCCAGAACTGTGGACGTGGTTCTAATCCCGACCTTCTCGTCCGTGACTACTTTGTGTGATATTTTAACGCACGGCCTCCAATACAAGGAGAGGTGGTGGGTTGGGGTGACGTGGGAAAAGGGGAAATAAGTTTAGATTGGATATCACAAGGTCATTTCACATTCCTTATCGAGAAAGACTCTCCGCAAGCAGTCTATCTCTGTTACTTAACTTTATTCACGGATAACAGTGATATTTAGACTACATACCGTATTAATAGAAAACAATTTACAATACATCAATCATACTTTTAACGTCCTAATTTTACATCTTCATCCTGGATTCGAACCAATGGAACGTGTTTCATTCTTAGTGATTTTGTTGGTGCAAATGGGACCCACCTTTGTATAAGACTCTGCGAACAATTATTTGGAAATAACTCAATTTTACCCACTTAGGAGACTATATAATAATCACAATGGGGGTTCTGAACATCGACACGTCAAACTCTTTCAAGCTTTGGGATATTATTTCAAAATGATGGGATGGTAATTTCCTCGGTGCTATCTTCAACAGCTTTGCTGTTTGTAGTTCCGAAACTATAAGCCTATACGAGTGCAGATAGCCACAAGTATAGTTAAGATATGATTAAAAAAAATTGAAGCTTGATTCTTTGATTTCTCGAACATTTCTTTATTCGGGAGATTATATATTTGTAAAAATATCAAAAATATATCTTGAACACAACAAAGGCCTTGATTCAAGATCAAAATCTTAAACAATTTTTGTAAAAGAAGTTATATTATATTCTTGTATAAATTGGGAAATTAAAATAAAATCACCNGGGGGAAGGGAATGTGTTAGAGTAATTAACTTACTCGAACGAAAAGTGTTCTCTTTGTTCTTTTAGGTCGTGATAAACATGAGAGCCAAAATATAATTTTTGTCAATGGAATCAATCCATTCAATAACGTTTACAAAATTAAATTATAAATATTTCACTTTAACCCAAATTCTATATTTTTTAAGGATTCAAAGTCTCAAATTTGTTTTCGAAATCCAAGATAAAATTCAAGATAGGGATATACGAAATTTAGTATTGGAAACATCTTTATAAATAACACAAATAAATAGATGAGTCATTGCTTAAAAGTTTATAAACAAAACTTACAGACAATAAAGATTGTGTCAGAGTTGCACCATATCGCCTCCGGGGCAGTAGATAGAGGCAGCTTTATTTAACTACAGTTTGATGATAAGTTTTATCTTTCAGTTTCACGTGCCGTCTGTTATATAAGAGTGTTCGTAAGCAAAGCATCCAGTAGTTGAGATAAATCACCTAATAGAGTTCCAAAAGTGTTTTTAGAATAAGTATTTAAATACAAAGTCTAGTTGGTCCATTCAGAAGTTTTAACATCAAATATTTTTCATAACTAAACATATTTCTTGATGGTATATTGTCATTGGAAATACCAATAAGCAATTAAGGAACGTTTTTAATTTGTATCAGACTTTGTTAATTTACGTTCATGAAATTAATATTATATTCAAAATGTCTTCTTTAAGATTCAGTACATTTTTAATTTTAATTTTCTTCTTTAACGCCCAAATGGAATCCATGACGTATGCCACTAGAATATTAGGTGTCTTCCCAGTCACATCAAGTAGTCATCAAATTGTTTATCGTGCGGTCATGAAAGAACTGGCCTTACGGGGGCACGAACTGGTGGTCATCACACCATATCCCATGAGAGATCCTAGCATCAAGAACTACACGGAGATCGACGTGTCTTTCATGAATAAAGCGTGGCAGAACCGGTTCAACTTCGCGGAAGGGAGAAGTGGCAAAGAAACTTCCCACGAAATGATGGCTAACCACCAAGATTTTGGAGGACTTCTTTGTGAGCTAATGTTAAGTCACCCACAGGTGAAAGAATTGATTTCATCGCAAGAAAATGACCAACATTTCGATCTAATATTTTTAGAAATGGTAACCACCCCAGGAATATTTGGTTTTATTCACCGATTCCCGGTTCCTTCTATCGGAATAGCTTCGTTGCCAGCTTTCGGTATAAACTACGATTCCGTTGGCAACCCAAATCTTCCTGCATACGCACCGGATGTATTTTTGCCATATTCTGACAGGATGGCGTTCTTCGAAAGAATGCATAGTATGTTTTTTCTTCTCTGGTTGAAGTATTATTTCTACTACACTGTGATACCAACGCAGGATGCCATAGCTAGGAGACATTTTGGTGAATCCATGCCCTACTTAGGCGACCTACATTTCAAACCAAGCATGCTGTTTGTGACAACTGATTTTATCTTTCACAGCCCCAGACCAAATGTCCCAGCGGTAGTTCAATTGTCAGGACTACATATAAACAGCCCCAAACCCTTACCTAAGGTTAGTAATACTTACCAATTAATCTGTTTATTGTTTGTATATTTATAGAAATAAAAATTAATGAATTGGAATATTTAAGAGATTTCTCTAGTTTATAAACACGTGGAATATGGAATTGTATGAATAAATAGAAATAAAATAATTATTTTTCTTCCGAAGTAGCTTATTAGCGATTCTAAAATCCGATTTGAACATTTGAAATTCTGTTAAAAAAACATATGTTTTGAACAAAGGGCCATAGTGAATAATGCTAAAACACAAATGATTTTGCTTTCAATAATAAAACAGCTGTTTCCATAAAATATACATATCTTTCGTTTAAAAATTAATTCTAAAACAAATACATATTTTCTTTGTGTCCAATTCGTAACAATTATTTAGGAATTTCCTAAAATTTCTAGGATTTATAATGTTTTATTAGTTACACTACACAATAAATAAACTATATATAATTTATTAAAATCTTAATATATTTTTGATGGCTATATTAGATGGTTATAGCTTGTTGTATTGCTAAATATTTTTCTCAATATCGATAATTTAATTTTAATTAGTATAGTAAATATATTATGTAATATAGTAAATAGTGTAAGGTTTGAATATGAACAAGAATAGTATAAATTCAATATAATAGTAACGTTTTAAATAATATAAAACAATTAAAAATAAAACAACACAAATATTAATTCAAGATGTAGGTTACAACTGCATAAAGCATTGATATTGTATTATCATTAAGAAAGATAAGATATAATAATTATATTATATAGTTATAATATTAGAAACAGTTTTAATAGAAGTGATACAATTATCAATAAAGATTACCAGAAAATAGAACAAGTCCTTGAACCAAGATAAATGTTAAAGCATATTATAATACTTTAAAAGTTACTTATCCAGCACACATAAGTGGACTACACCATTATTATATACAAATACGTGAGGGTCAACAATTTCTTAATTACTTGCAGGTAATTATGGTGTACATTTTTTATAATCTAAGTTCACTGTCTGATGCGTAGTGGTACATTTTGCACTTCAACAAGTTAAACTGTATGATACATAGTTGTAGAACTCTACTTTTTCTTATTTATAATCATAAAATCTACATTGACCCTTATTAAAAGCTATAGTGTTTTTTAAGATATTATTTGTTGACTGATACAAAAAAAATGTATTATTGGAACCTTAAAAATAGTTGTATCTGAATCCGCGTGTAAGGTCGGTATTAAAAAGTATTTGTTGGTGACCTGGCGGTTTAGGGGTGAGGTGTCAGACTTCTGAGCTGGGGGCATTGGGTTCAATCCTCGGTCCGGGCACAGATTTATCTGATTGCCAAACCCTTCCTTCACCTCTGACAAGACGTGTATTAATTACAGCTCGTGAATGTGGGGAATGCCAGGCCTCCACCGTGGTTCGGATCCCACATTAAACTGTAGATCCTCCATTTAATCTCACAATCACCCTACCATTACATATAAGGGTAAGTGCGTACAACCCGAACTGGTAGTAAGACGTGGTGCTAATAATAATAATAATAATAATAATAATAAACAAGTATGTGGGAAACAATTTTTAGAGTCACTAGTTGTGGTGGACGAAGTAGGAATCAAGCAACTTATTTGTTTAGTTGTAATATACATATATTTATTAACCTTTTATGTGTCTATTTTATTTAAAACTAAAAACCTATTTTATTTTAGGATTTAAAGGATTTTATGGGCACTGCACCAGAAGGCGTAATCTATTTCAGTCTTGGATCCAATGTGAGAAGTGACACTATGGATGCCCAGAAGCGACAGATCTTCCTAGAAGTCTTCTCCGAGCTGCCAGGATACCACGTGCTGTGGAAATGGGAGTCTGACAGTTTACCAGGTCAACCCAAGAACGTCAAGTTGGCTAAGTGGTTGCCACAGCAGGATGTTCTTCGTGAGTATTAATAATTTAATAAATTATATCTTTTCAAGAGGCACTTTTTATTGATAGAGATATCGGGACCGATGTTAGGGAAACTAAATACGTCCTTTCCTTACCTTAACAAATGTCGAGCCAGTTAAATCGTCGTTTTGATTCTGCCGTAATGTTTTAATACAACCAAACTAAAAATTCTTACCGAAACGGTTGTTAATGCGTTGGCAGGTTCATTAAAGAAAATACACTTAGGACTTTCCAAAATATGTCCATCTTCAATGTTGGTGTTTCTAGTTCTGAACTCAAGAATGTAATTGGGATTTACGTGATTTTGCACTTCCTGAATTAATTAAAAATAATTACCATTCTTTAAACAGGTATTGTAAGAAAGTCCACGATTGAATTCTGGGATTGTTTACCCAATTAAAATTAGTCATATACCAATATTTACCAACCAGCCAATTAATTTATATTTATAAAGGCCGAAAAGTTCTTTAAAATATCTTAAACATAACAAATCTTTTTACAACAATTTTCACTAACCTACCTATAAATTTACATTTATAAAGTCCGAAAAAGTTATTTGAAAATCTTAAGTATAACAAATCATATTACAATATCTATGAATTTATTGAATGCGAGAGATCGTAAATAAACAAATAGTAAATGTTAACAGAACTGATCCAATCCAATATATATTAGATAATCGAAGTTTAATTCATGTTATAACAAGTCTATGAACGCATCGGAAATTACAAGACCATCGTGATCTCATCCAAAGCCCCTCGATACAACGCTCAAACCAGTTAGCGGCTCTCGACGGTCTTTCTGTGAAACAATCCATCTTCCATAGCAGCTTTAGTCATTATTTTACGATCGATATTGCCTAGACGACCAGTATTGGTTCATCGTCGGGGTTTGAAAACCCATATTTGTTACTCTATCAAACTTAAGACTAAATATATAATATAATATAGTAATATATGTGCAAACTAGTTGAAAACCCACTAATAAGTGATTGGGAAACGGCCCCCCCAATAAATGAGAAAAAGACGCTTCAACTGTATTAGGTACTCAAGGCCAAAAAATTAATATTTCGTTGTAAAGATCGAAAAATTGATTGTTTAGAATGTTTAATGCTATGAAGTATGCTGTTAAAATGTTTACCTTCACATTAATGTTAAATTTTTACTTAGAGGTTTTTGCACCCTCTCTATGAATTTGGCAGTATTTACAACTGGGAGGAATGGTTGAATTTGAAGCATCCAAATCCAAGCAATACACAAGTTTTATTAGTCAATTTTTTTATTTTAACAAACATTCTAAAATAATTAAAACTGTTTAAAAATCATATAAATGAAAGTGATAAAAATGCAAATTAATATTGCGAATAACGAAAGAGAATAGTTTCCTAATTAAAACAAATTAAATTAACGTTGTGAAGATACGTCATATACCAATATTTACCAACCAGCCAATTAATTTATATTTATAAATGCCGAAAAGTTCTTTAAAATATCTTAAACATAACAAATCTTTTCACAACAATTTTCACTAACCTACCTATAAATTTACATTTATAAAGTCCAAAAAAGTTATTTGAAAATCTTAAGTATTCATTGGTTGAATTTGAAGCATCCAAATCTAAGCAATACACAAGTTTTATTAGTCAAATTTTTTATTTTAACAAACATTCTAAAATAATTAAAACTGTTTAAAAATCATATAAATGAAAGTGATAAAAATGCAAATTAATATTGCGAATAACGAAAGAGAATCATTTCCTAATTAAAACAAATTAAATTAACGTTGTGAAGATACAAATTGCCGAATTACATCTATGTGATCTCAAGTTCAAATCCATTATTCAACTTTAAATTTGACGCCTCTTCTTGACGAACACCGTGAATGCCTTCTTGCTCGTTGAAGACTACTGTTAAGAAATTGAGATTGTAGTTCGTTGCCCAACCTTCTTCGAAGTTAAGCTCCAGTCTTATAACATTTTTAATTTTAGCTTCTTTGAGGATTGGAACAGAATTGGGTCTGTATCCTTTCTTGAAGTTTCTACCTCTCTTGTTGAGACCTTTTGGTTCACCAACCTCGAAAATTTAGAAGGGCTTTCCTTGAACAAGACACACTTTTGCGTTTGGTTTTTCATGATTATAACTTTCTTGGATTAGTGAAATTAAAAGTGCCAACTCTCCTAATTCTTTACAATGTCATCAGCATTTTCTTTTCAATCACGAACTGGACACTCATATCTCCCCCCAAACATACCACTATTGCGAACTTATGAATTTGTTCTAAGTAGACTGATGTGTTTTCTATTACACAGATTATTCAAAAATGTCTTTATAAGCTGCCAAAAACTCTGTCACGAGGAGTAAAATAATTTCCCTTAATTTATAAACATATTTTGATATTTTAAATGTTGGCTGCAGCTTCATTCAAAAACTAGTGGAGTACCATTCAGAACATGGTCTTGTTTTGGTTTTATCCTCCACAGTCATCCGAAAATAACCGCACATTGGTTATTCCCCCTGGGTTTGTGTGGGTTAGTTTGTAGTAAGCTGTGAATGCAGTTTTGTTTGATCCTTTGGAATATCGATTCCCAAACCAAACAATGAAAATACGTTGTCGGTGTTTTGAGCAGCCTCCGAGGAACCTTGGTGTATTGAAGTTGTATCTATAACACTGTCTTGAGTAGTAGCTTAGGTCATAGTATTTTATTTAATTTTTGCATTCATAGCTCAAAGTAATTTCCCCCTTATTATCTTTTTTTAGTTAGTTTAAAACACTTTATTCCACATTTTGTGTACTTTAAGTTGGGCTTTCCAATTTTCTTTCTCGGTACTCCACTTTTCAGCAGTGATTTTGTTTTCAAGAGACGATAATGTCGAACATGAAATATCAACACACGTAGTTCCAAAACCAATATTAAGTTTTTACAAAATATGCTTTTGTAGCAGTCGTATTTGACGGGATTCTCGGCGTTTTCTTCGCAGTACATGGTCCACACTTTATGTATGCTATGTACACTACTTGGATGCTGCCTCTTGTGGTTTTTCCTTCTCAAGTACTTAATTTCTTTGGGAGTTAAATTCTTAATTTGTTGTTATACATTTTTTGTTTCCCCCCATATATATATATATATATATATATATATATCTGATCTCCTGTCGCACCTTCTACGCACCGAAGGTGCGGAATCCGTTTCCAAAACGTGTATTACCTTATATATATATATATATACTTTCCATTTTTATGGTTACTTACTCTTCTCTCGAAAACTAGGGGTCTTCGCAATTATATTTCATGAAGGTATAACAGACTTGATGTACAAAAACACGACGTACCGTGCATACTTTCAACAAAGGTAACAACGAAGAAAGATAACCTATCCTAGTGAGATTACGACCAGGCGATGCTTCAGTTGCAGTGCAGCCAACCTAACTTTGAATGTTTTAAATTATCCCTACATAAACACACACATATCTATCTATATATATATATATATGCATGTGTATTATAGATATAATTTTAATATCATAAAATTAAGAAATGGGCAGTAAAAACATTAAAAGATTTATATTATTTGCGTAGAAAGAATCTATAACATATTATGTTTTAGATAAGGCCTATTTCTGACGATAGCTCATAAGAAAGTTCATTAGAAGTGATACTTTAAGCTGTATTATGTTTCTTCTAAATACTGATGTAGCTCTCTTATTTTATAAATTTTGCTGTCTGCCATTATTTTAAAATGCTTGAACCAGAAGACGATGTCATGTTAACACTTGCATATCAGATTAGAAGTTTCTTAAAATGAAATAGAAAATTGATGGCAGTAGTCGAATTATTTTGATAAATTTTTTATATTGCAGATAAATAAGTTTTTATCTTTCAAGTGCAACTTAATTTTTACGTACTGAGCTCAGACGTGTTCTTGTAAAATTCTAAATAGGACCAACAAATTGATCCGTCAATTGGTTACTTCGGTGGCCGCGTGGTCTAAGCCGTTGCTCTCTTGCAAGATTATACTGATGATGACAGTATGATTGGCGTTCGAATTACTCTTGTATGTACTGATGTTGGAGTTTCCAAAATAGTTTTCCACTATCCCTTCAAACAAATATGGGTAAATATATTTTAAATTTAACCTTCCTCATCCATAGCTCAGTAGCATGTGACTATGACATCTACAAACCTTAATCTGCACAAAATACTAAACTAAAATAAAGTAATCCAATTCTGCAATAATATAATTTGTGTTCTATTTACATTAAGTGGATGTACCCGGATACAAACACCATGCTTCGACAAACTGTTCTGAAAGTATGGTGGAAGCGAAGGCGTGGCAGTTTTAACATACACTCGATGTTGACAAAGGACCTGAATGTCATTGGTTAAATGCTTCTAGCTACGAGCACTGCTGCCCTAATGGACTTCCTTGGCAACTCTTTCTCCACTATGCACCCCCCCCCCTTCCTTCCTTTTCCCTCATTACATGCCCATATTTGATCCTGTTTAGAGTCATAAAAAAAGAGAATATAACTGGTGACCCCAAGGTTCATTCTACTGTAGTTCATCATATCATATCCTCGTAGGGGGAACCTCTGCTCCAGCACCCAAAGAAGAAATTGGTGGTCTTGATGTTTGGGTAGTGGGTCTCACCGCTTTGACGCCGAGGGAATCTCGTCTGATGTTCCAAGTATTCAACAAATAGCTGAGTCTTTCAGACTTGTTGTAGTAGTCAAGGAGACTAATTGTGTTTCTGCTAGTCGAAGCAGATATAATGTTTTCTAAGTCCTTCAGACTTGTTGTTTTAGTCAGAATGACTAAATTTTGTTTTGTGTCAATCTGACTTAATTCCTTTAGTCAGATAGTCTGACTATATACTGTCCATGTAACATAGCTTAAATACAGAGGCTCTGATCTCTATATGTAATAAGGTCCTTGCTGTAAGGTTCCTGTTCTCCATAAGTTCATTATTCCGTTTTAAGTCCTTATGAATTCACGCCGTGGACGTCATGCTCACTTGTTCGAATTTTTGTACGTCTACAACCAGGTTGTCTAACGCCTTTATTTGAGGACCTAGCTAGGTCAGTATCTCACAACATTCTTGTTGGTACCCCTTTTTCTGTGTTACTATTTTGGGTGCGCCAAGTGCGGAACACGGTTAGTTTTGTATAGTGGCCCTCACAGATAGTTTTTTCATTCGCCCCTTGTTGGCACCTCATTTGTCCAATTATTTAAAGTTAGTGTGTACTAGATTTGATGTATACCCCAGAGAGTGGGTAGTGGTATAAATGTACTATTAAGGGCTCTGGCTGTACTTACTGAGAAAGGACCGGCCGTAGTATAATTTTGTGTTGACACCTGATTGTTAGCCATCTGCTAATGTAATTGACGGACCAGCCTCTTGCCATTTATGATTTAGTGTGTCTATGGGACTTTACTCAATTTCAAATAAAGGTAGTTAGCTTGGCTGACATTTAGCTTAGTAACTCTAAAACTATAGGATTAGCAGTTAAATTTTTATTAGTAATTAATTCGCCATGATTTATATTTAGACCCTTCTGATGGTAGTCTGGCGCTAGCTCGGCTGTTTTGGAAACCAATACTCTCGAAGCAACTTAACTTCCTTTTGACTGTTACCGTGTCATCTTGAACACGTATTCTCCCGTTCTATGGGAAGTTAATATATTTTTGGAGTTGTTAAATCCTATCATATTTGTCAGTTTAAAACTAAGTGTTTTCCTTTATACTTCTAAGAGTTACATGTTTTCTGTAAACAATTCAACGGACATTTATTACTGTTTATCTTTCTTTGGTCCTGGATTTAATCTTGTTTATCAGCTGTATCCCTATATTATCATCTTTTTATATTTAAAAAAAATAATAAATCTATTACTGTTACCACTTTATTTCTCTTATTAAATATTTTCCAGTCTCTACTTTGTTATACATTTACCTTTTAATAGTTATTGCTACCTCCTCTACATATTAGACTGAAGGAGAAGTCACGATACAGCTCATTAGCGAAATGTGTACTTAAACTTAAAAGCGTATAACCCAAACAGGTAAAAAGACGTGGATTTTCCTAAAAAAAACACGAAAACTAATCAGAAAGGTAGGCTACATAAGACTCAATACTTTACCAGTAGCATAAACTGTCGGGAGCTTGTCATATGGAGGCCTAATATTCATGACAATTAATTGTAAGAAAAAGATCACTATCAAGAACTATTGCAAGGCCTATTTTTAATTACGACGTTATAGATTTCTAGGATATCAGATTAGAAATAAAATGAATTTAAGAATATTTTTTGTTTTATTTATAGTACATATGTGTTACAGGTCATCCTAAAGTGAAGGTTTTCATTACTCAAGGAGGACTACAAAGCTTAGAAGAGGCTATTACAATGGGTGTGCCTCTTATTGGTATTCCATTTTTCGCGGATCAAGACTTCAATGTCAAGAGAATTGTGGAGAGGGGGATTGGATTGAAAATAGAATTCACCGATGTAACCAAAGAGAGTGTTCTTAAAAGCCTTAAGAATATAATCTACGACAACAGGTAATTCAATGAAATGAGTAGACATATTTAACTAACTAAAAGGGAACATTCTAGTAAGCTTAGAGGTAGTTCATTATATTAATTTCAATGTGAAATTAAAACAAGATGCTAATGTATATATATATTTATCTAGTGGCTTTCGATCCAATCTATTTGGTGGATCTCCTATTCATAAAAAAATGTATATTAATATCTGGAAGGGAATTTAAATATACACAAAATATTTCTAGTTTTCTTTTTTTTTTTTGTAAGACAAAGAACTCCTAAAATATTCCTAATTTATAAAGAGTAATGTTAATATAACACATTTATAAATGCAGTGTTGTAATATATATTTATCATCGAGAGTCAGAAGTAGCATTATGGAATCTCTCTCCATCTTACAATTACTGTAGTTAATAAGCTATGTGCTCTTCTCATATTCCTAAGCAATAGATGTTAAGTTTGATTAAATTTAATTTATTTACAGTTTCCGAGAAAATATTAAAAGGATTTCTGTTCTAAGAGAGGATATGCCCGATAAACCCTTAGAACGCGCAGTCTGGTGGACGGAGTACGTACTAAGACACAAAGGTGCCCCGCACCTACGCACTGCAGCTGTGGACATGCCGTGGTACCAGTTCCTGTTACTAGATGTCATTGCCTTCTTATTGATGACTGCGATAACAGTTCTTTTGGTGTTGTACTTATTTATTAGGAAGCTGTATCATTCAATACAATCGTTTATTGGTAAAAAGAGGAAATTTGAGTGATGAAGCAAAACTATCTATTTTCCGTTACTAAGAAGAATAAGCAATAAAGTATTTCCCTTTTCAACAAAATGCACATAATGTAAGTCATATATTTATTATATTTAGAATGAATTTAAATAATAATAATATAAGAAATCCTTGGTATACCTTATTTAAGCAAAGATTTTGGTTGAAATAATTATTTGTGTTGTAATAGCTTCCTCCAGCTTCGTTATAATAAGACATGATTTCAATGAAAAAGTTTTGAAAATTATATTCTTTTTTATACATATTATGTAACAGATAGTTAGGTGAATTCATTACACTCCGAAAAATCAATAAGTACTTCCGAGGCAGGGCATCATTATAATAATTTGACGAAATCATTGTTCTGTTAATAAAGCATACGAAGCCAATAAAATATAATTTTTATTATATCATCAAAAGTACATAAAGATATTATTACAAATGAAATGAAAGTATCAAATTACATAAGCCAGGCCACTTCTTATGAATTTGTTTGGGTAAACCCCGGATTATTCAGCCTTGAAATTAAAACCACTAATAAGAGTGAGAAAGGGTAGCACAATGCGCCGTCAAAAATGTCTCAGTAGGCAAAAGATGTTCCTGAGCGATCGATTCACTCCCCCAAAAATTTACTAAGCTGACCGTCACAGTATACCAACTTTTCTGTTACTATGTGTCAAATAGCAGCTGAGTAGGGAAAATTCAATCCAAACAGATTTACTGCTGTACACATCAAATATGTACGTTATTGCAATTGATTCCTCAACTTCATGGAAATAAATCT
This sequence comes from Timema californicum, assembly GCA_902141385.1. NCBI lineage: Eukaryota > Metazoa > Arthropoda > Insecta > Phasmatodea > Timematidae > Timema > Timema californicum. The sequence continues at coordinate 253,595 of CABFOW010000158.1, forward strand.
TGGAATATTGACGATGACGTGGTTTACTGATGAAACTTGTTTTTATCTCTGAGTATATATGAATTCCAAAAACACAAGAATTTGTCCGTCAGAAAAACTTCATTTGATTTATGATACACCATTCCCTTCTAAAATATTGAGAGTGTGATATGCGCTTTTGTTGAGAGAGTCGTTGGACCAATTTTCTAAGAGACTGTGAACACTGGCGCGTTAAGGAACATTTGCATGGCCTTTGTGGAGCAACTAGACGACATTGAGCTGACGCAGGGATACCTTTAGCAGGATCGTTACATATGCCACAGCTCCAATGAGTACACGATTCTCATCAACAGCTTCTTCATGAACCATTATATGTCCAAAAACCTGTAGCTCCCCAGGTTGCCAGATTTGACGTCAGCTGATTACTTCATGTGGAGCCATCTTAAGGGGAATGTCTACTAAAACAGCCCATAAACAATTCAGGATCTCCGGGCAACTATAACAACGAAATAAACAATATTGACGCCGGCATGTTGAGGCGTTTATCAGACAATATAATGAAACGTGTGTAAACATATCTATAAAAGGGGGGGGTGGGAGGGGTGACATTTTCATCACTTAATGTGCCGGTAAATCATTCAACAATTATTAACCCCTTGATTACATGTATTTGCGTTTCCATTTAGTTATTAAGTCAAGCAATTGACTTATTTAAAAAGTGGGACCTTCCAATGAAACGCCCCGTAGTTTTTAACATGTAAATATGAGTACAAAGAGTCCCTAATATATTGTTTTATATTTATGTAGGGGAAAGTAAATAATTGTAACCTATTCATAAGCAAACCTTTAATTCAAACATGTGCACATGCTTTGAGCAATAATATTACTACTACTCTATACTAGAACAATAAATTTCATTAATATTAAAAACTTTCTTATATATTATTTCATAGTTTGAAAAAGAAATTTTCAAGATCAAGCTCAAGACGTTTTTAAAGTAATATTTTCTCATAAAAATAAACAAATAATATTTTTAATTACCATCAACATTCTTCATAAATACATTTTAAACAAAATAGTTGAATTCATTCTTTAAAAATTTCATATTTTCAAAAATTCGACTATTTTATATTCGTAGAAATAAAAATAGTTTCTTATTTGTCATAAAACATTACTGGATACTAATTTTAAACTAAATCTTAGAGGCTATTTTCGAAAAATTTAAAATTTTAAGATTTTTATCTTGAGTAAAGTATCCTCAAATTATTTTGTTTGGAAAAAATCAACATAAACTATTAGGTATTGTATAAAATAATCTTCTTTCTCTAAATATTAATTTTGAACAAAATCGTTTGAGCTATTTTAAAAAAAATATCATTATTTAAAATCAATCATTAGTAAACTACTATTTAAGGGTTTAAAGAAAAACAAGTATTCGTGATGGTTTATAAAGTAAAATATTTGACAAATAGCCATTTTGAAACAAACCTTTTAGGCCAATTCCAAAATATTTTGAATTTATAAAAATAACTCAACAGTAAATTAATTTTTCACAGTTCCAATAGAAAGAGACATTAAAAAGAGCAATAAATATCAGTCTGAAATAAAATACGCCGCATAATATATTCTTCATCTTCTTCATCATCACCATACTCAAAATATATTCATGTGCTATACAAAGATATGTTCATGTATACAAATGTGTTTTACCAAATAACCTAATAATTTATTTTATCATAGACATAACGTTATTTCCAGTGCACACAATTGAAAAAAAAAATCCAGGCTGTGTAATCTCTTATCCGAACCACTGAAAACAAGATTCAGGTTAAGTCTTGGGTCCTGATCTTACACAGAACTGCAGACTAGAAGTAAAAAAGAAACAAAAAATAAATGGTTGATATTGTACTGTACTTTTATTATTAAAAGTATTAATTTTTTTTATAAAACATATTATTTTTATCACAGTACGTAATTTGTATAGTTACTGCAATATTTCTTATAAAAATAAAATTACTACTGAACTAAAAAATAATTTTTACAAAATATGATATTTTGTTAGGTTAGTCTAGATTATATTAGCTTAGGCTAGGAAATCATTAAATTCTTTTAAAATGCTTTTATTTAGCACCATGTTTTATAACCCTTTCGGTTTGTACCCCCATGTATTAATTACACAAATGTGCTAGGGATTATAAGGGTTAAATTAAATGGAAGTGTACCTGCATTTGGGTGGAGGTAAAGTGGAAAACCGTTTAGTAAAAATGCCTCTCAGTGCACCCAAATGTGATCCAACTCTCATCCCCCTGTCATCTGTAGTCTAATCTATTGCTAGATTAATGTCTTAAACCATAAAATGCTTATTCTTTCTCACTATAAAAAGTAAATAGATGTATAAATAAATGCCTACCAAGCTACTTTAAATGCAACATTGTAAAAGATGAACACTTTAAAAATAGCTTAGAACAATTCTGTTATTGTATTATAATATATGTTATAGTATCAAATCTCAACGTATAACTGATGTTAATTTGCAGTCAAATACACTTAAGTCTGGTCTTGTCCTAGTTAAGGTGGTTAAAATTTACTTGAAGATGTTATGTAGTGCAGAGCTAGAGATTAGTAACCATACTTATATACCTGCTAACAGGTATGCTCTATTTCTAATTATGTTCTTGTTTATTTGGTAAGGAGTAATACCCATTGATAGTAAGGTTATATCTTCTTTTTCATTCCCCTCTCCTTATTTTATATACTTATCTTCTGTGAGGACGACCAGTCCCGGCACAGAATTATTTGATTGCCAAACCCTTCCTTCACCTGTATCAAGACATGCATTAATCAACGCATGTAAATGTGTGTAATGCCAGGCCTTCACCATGGTTCGGATTCCACGTTAAACTGTAGGTTCTCCATTTCATCTCACAACCACTCTACCATTACACATTAGCATAGGTGCGTATAACCCGAACAGGTAGTAAGACGTGGTGCTAATAATAATATATGACCTTCCATTTGGGCAAGTGAGAGCAATATCTTTTTTCCTTATTTTAAACATCCTGCCCTCCCCCCCCCCCTGCCCCCGTCTTTGGACACAGAGCTACATCTCGGGGATAAAAGAGGAAGGGGTGTTCTCTGAAAAAATAAAGTCGTTAAATCTATACCCTTCCCTTCCCAAACACCCCCCC
>CABFOW010000158.1:256786-273012 GCA_902141385.1 Timema californicum
ACACACACACACACACACAAATAATGTTCCCCGCTGTTACTTATAATATTCCACAATTTACATAGAGTTTATTTGATTGCTTGATTTTTAATTAAAAACCAAAATTAATAATACATTTTGTTAATGAAACATGTAGTAATGTACCAATATATATTATTATGCAACTAATACATAATAGGTTGTTTTAATTAAGGAAGTATTTAGCTTAAATGACGACTAATATTGCCTTAACATTATTTTGGAAGGGCTCTTTGATTTTGAATTGCTGCCAAATCTTGCCATACTTAGTTGGTAATTACTTAAAGTTGTTAAGCTTTTAAGGACTTTCACTTTAGTATTCGTATATTTTAAGCTTTTATGATGACAAACATTCGTTATATGATTTATTTAGTCCTAAATACATGCCTAACTAACGTGTAAAATTCAGTTTTCTCCATACGAAAAGCATTGTAGGCTCTGACATCATACCCCAACAATAAAATACTGCGAGTACTCATTATATCTAGGTTATTCTACTATAAACCTTTGGACCGTGCAGTCTGGTGGACGGAGTACGTAATAAGACCGGCGCCCCGCACCTGCGCACTGCAGCTGTGGACATGCCGTGGTACCAATGCCTGTTACTAGATGTCATTGCCTTATTATTGCTGACTGCGATAACAGTTCTTTTGGTGTTGTACTTATTTATTAGGAAGCTGCATCATTCGATACGATCATTTATTGGTAAAAAGAAGAAATTGGAGTGATGCATAGTAGTCTATTCTATCGTTAGGAAGAAGAATAATCAATAAGTTATTTCCCTTTTCAACAAAATTCACATCATTTATGTTATTTATTTATTATATTTCAAATGTATCTGTTTAATTATAATTAAAATGGATCTTGCTGCGCCATATGTAAGTCAAGATTTTGGATTACATTTATTTTTGTTATTTTCATTTAACGCACTATAATCATCCTCTTGAACAAGATACATGTTTTCAATTTTTTTTAACGTATAAATAGCTTTATTTAGGGAATAATTTGACAAATCGTTATGTTAATTTTGTAAACGGCGAGACTTGCATACTAAGAATTCAAGAGTTAAACATTTCACTTAATGATATCGATACATTAATTAACGTGATCTAGGAAGGAATAAAGTAAATAGTCAAATAGAGAATACTTAAGAAAAAACTTTATAAGAAAATAGTGTGTTTTAAAGGGAATTAATCCATTGGGTAAACTAGTGCCTGACACACTCTAACGGAATATAAACCAATCTATCTATCTATCTATCTCAACTCTTTCTTCAATGGTTTGTGTGCCTATTAATAAGGTTTATTTTAAATATGAGTCCTCAATAATAATAACTAAAAATGCTTACTATTATAAAGTGAAAAGTATAGTAATAAGCTAAAATATAAAGTTTCAAACTTTTAATTAAATTTTAGTAGTTTTGATATAAAACCATTTGTACACACAATTTTGAATTACATGTACCTGAGAATATCATAGAAAATATACGTATAAGTTAAATATATGTTGTTTTTTTCTTCAGAATATAATCCAATACTAGTCATAATAATAGTTTATTATTATTCTACATTAATAAAAACTCTATTTTGTTTATCTGTCATGAGCATTGCTTGATATCTACCTCACGCCAAGGGCTGAAATTTTACAATCAGTTGGCCATGTGTACAAACGTCTGCACCACTAAGTCAGAATTTTAATATTTTGATTTTTTTTAATGAATCAATTCTGGCTCGGAATAAATAAAGAGAGTGTATAATATTTCTTTTTTTGGCCTGTTTGAAGAAAGTAAAGCTTAGCCAGGCATGACCACAAAATGTATTGCGAGGTTACCCCAGGCGACGCTTGGTACTTCTGTTAGTATGATATATAGGACAGATGACCAATATCAAATAGCAATATCAAGTTAATAACTAACTATCGGAAAAGAATAACACACAGTGTTAAAATAATTATTTTCAAGCAGATATAAAAAAAGAATAATAAAAATGTATTATATCTACTATAAATTATAATAATAGTAATAAACCTCATTATAATGGTGGGTAAGGATAGTTGAAAATAGGAGAACAAAGGTTTAATTAAATAAATGATGACAACATTGTTTTAATAACGATAACTTCTTTATTTGGTGCCTTGTAAATATAATTTAAGAAGCCATGTATACAATGTGAGTTCCGAAGTTATAATTATTATTTTTCAATATATTATATTTTGCATTCACGTTCCTCTCACATGATGTTCTGTTATACTGTGTATTTTTTAAATATACTTTTATCTTTTGCGTGGAGGTACGCATGCACTGATGCAAACCAGAGAGATCTGTTTTCGAACGAAGTAGGGCTGCTTGTGTCTCTGTATATTTGGCTTATAAGATTTCCCTGGCTTGTTTTTATTTGCTTCTTTATCTTCATCATCTTCACACATTCACCGCGTCACAAAAAAAAAATTAAAACAATAAAAACAAAAAACAGGGCAGTAACTTACTCACGGAATATTTATAATCTCATATTTTTAAACGAATAAAATATATCGACAAGATTAGAATTAAACTATAAAATATTAATTATATTTATATTAACATTTAAGCTTGTTTATATATAAATTATATATATATGAGAGCTCTTTCCTTTGGCGCGCAAAAAAGGCCAACATTTACATTAATCTTAGCGTTACTCATTTTTTTCCATTGTTCACAGCATGAGTTGTATTTAATATTTGGTGTTCAATGAGAGTTCTCGATGTTACTTCAAACAAAATTTTCTTGGTGTTCTTAAAGTTTTGCTTAAAATTTAAAAGTCGCCTTCAGGGTGGAGGTCGAATCTTGGCGGGAAGGCGTTACCATCATAAAGTGGCTTGGGTGTCTGCCTGTGGTGCTGTGAACAAAAAAATAAAAATAACATGAGAGCATAGATACCTTCACAAGATTAAATTTAGTTAAAAGGATTCACATTAAAATCTCTAGAAAGTTATCCTTCACGTATAACTTTAATTTTTCAATAATTTTATAATCTTACATCACAAATGGGAGTATTCAGTATTTACTACCACATTTAATTAAAGTACATAAGTTTTTCTAATACATATTTTGTAACGTACCGAATTAATATATTATGACATATTGTCCTGGCTGTACAAATAAATAAGTGTATTGTTTGCTTGAATGACTAGTACTTGATGATAGGTTTCCAAAAAAAATAATTAATATATTTATGTTTATTTCCAAGATCAACATGCATAAGGGGATACATATTTTACACGAATAAAATGCAGCCATATAATTGACCGTGAAGAATTGGCATTCAAGGACAAATAAAAAGAAATACAAGGGGTTGTATAACCCTTGGTAGAAATGTGTCATTCAAATAAAATCAAACCAACATTTTGGCACACATATAAATATCAGTAATATTAAGGATAGAAAATCGATTGCTAAAAAAAGGACAATAATTAAATTACTTAAATTACTTGGATACCTATGCAAACTAAAAGCTGTTCTATAAAAAACAAAATCTGCAGTTACTAGTATCTAAAAAAAACTAATAATATTGCATTTGGCTTGGCAGTAACATTTTTTTCCAATATGCTAAATTTTAGATATTATATAAGTGCAAATATTATATTCTTATCATACAATAATAATACATACTCTTACTCTACTTGATCAAGCTTTAATAATACATTATTAAGTAATAATTCCTCTTTTATATGGCAGTTAAAACGATTTAAAATATATACAAATAATATGCCTGGAGCGTTTACAATTTTACATTACAGAATTTTTTAAATAAAACCAAACATCTGATCATGCTATGAAAAATAATTCGTGGGTAGATTCGGGGATGGTAGTTGAGGGTTGTAATATTTGGTGGATGGTAGTAAGACATTCTATCAATAAGGTATGATGATATCAAATTCATTTGATATATATTCACTTTGGTTAAGATGCATTGGATAGATGGGCTCACACATATAGCTTGACCACTTACGAAATATGTTGTTAGGGTTACTCCTTACGGCCCTTTGATGCAGGCTGTAGGGCAAGAAAAAATAATTTACCATCTAAAGGAGCTTCATTTATTTATTGGTGGTACTTTTATTTTTTATCAACTTTACGTTTACACACCAAGATAGGAATTGTATAATTGGCCGTAATACAAATGGGAGTATATTTCATATTTTAATATCTCCTTATAATATTGGTAGCTAACATCTAAATAAGTTTTACTAAATAGACCATCAATTTTAAGTGTGTGAAAGTTTAAACATATGAACTGGAGAAATTAAATTTGAATTCCTTCTAGAGTTATAAAGAGCATTATATTTAATTTCAAGCAGTCGAAATGTTCAATCAAATTCTATATAAAAAAACTTAAAACAAATACGATCCTAACCAATATTAGCAGTCCCAAAGCTTATCCGGCATTATGTTCGCCCACACAGTTCATAATTTTGAAATATTTCATTACTCTAGGTCAGAGAGTGTCAGGCCTGCATGCATGCTTATAAACTGAGGGTTTCACATTTGTTTTGGCAACATCTCTCAATATAAATGCTCTGTCACATGAGAGAATATCCACAACCTGAACTTTGTATGATATCCTATAGTAATTGGTGATTCCCATAATTGCGTGATCATTAGCGATTAAAATGAACAACCAGCTTCGGTGGCTGCATGGTATAAGGCACTACTCTCACTGTAGATGATAATGATGTTGACGAGGAAATAAATGTTCGAATCTCAGTCTGGTGTACTGAGAGTGATTATTCCAAATTTCGTTTCCACTCTCCTTTCTCGCAAATTCGGGTACACTGCATATAAATATAACTTCCCTTATCCCTAAAATCATAAGCGTATAGCCTGAACGGGTAGTAAGACATGGTTATTAAACCAAATTTTAAGTCCCTCTCTGTTGTCCTGAGTGATTCTTACTTGATCACTTAATGTATTACACCTCAGAATAGGCTGAGGAAAGGACTAACATTCTCGGAGCTTGAAGATGGACACTCTGATCTACTCCAACGCGAGATCTACTGTTTCTTTCATTTAAGATAGGACACTTACCACTGGGCTGAGTCCTCTTGCAACGGATCCACCTCGTCCCTTCGCGCGGAACTTGGAGATGGCTTGTTCGGCAAGGTCAGCTCGCTCTTCGGCTTCCTCAAGCTCTTGCTGAGCCTTGCGGAACTTGGCGAGGTTCAGAGCTGCGATCTCCTCCTGTAAAATAGTAAGATGAAGACATCCGTTACAGAGCGTGGTTTGTAGAAAAATTAACAAGATTATTAAACTCTAATTTGATTTTTTTTTCTCCCCTTAAGATCATGATTAGAGATCTCGACCAGATATTTAGTTGGTGGATTAAAAATAGCATATTCTCCAACTTAAGTCCATTTAAATAATAGCTGTTAATGTAGATTATATTCTTGAAGGATAAAGTACAGCTTGGATAGGTAATACAAATTGTAGCAGGTCGGCATCACATCTTAGTGTGTTTTTACGTCGTCCTAGTTATAAAACATTGAAACGCCACTTTGATGCTGTTAAGAATCCTAGCTCAACTGTGAAAGGTATATTCAATATCACGGTCAATAGGAATTGTATATGGACCCTTGAACCACTCGAACAGAATTCTGTTCAACTCTTAACTAGTAATGTTACTCACGGCTTCCTCAATCTGCCTCTTGTACGTCTTGATCTTCTGCTGCAGCTTGTCTACAAGGTCCTGCATGCGCTCGTGGTTCTTCCTGTCTTCTTCACCCTGGAAGCTAAGCTCCTTGATGCGCCTCTCGGACTTGCGCAAGTTCTTCTGCGCGTCGGCGTGCCTCCTCTGTTCACCGTCAAGCTCGTTCTCTAGCTCGCGCACGCGCTGTTCCAACTTCTGGATGGCCTTCTTGCCTCCCTTGAGTGCGTTTGCCTCAGCTTCATCCAATCGGACCTGAAAAAAGGGAGTTATAACGCTCAACCTAACGGTGCTTACCCGTTTCTAGAGAGAGGAGTAATAGTTTTGAACAAAATTGGTTTAAGACATAGAAACTATTAAAGCTACTAAATAAATAATGTTTATAGTTAAATAATAAAATACGATAACCCAATTAAATGACCATATAGTTTAAAATTAGGTTTGTTTTACACCGAAATTAATTAATTTTAATTATTCATGGAATATCTCTATTATGAAGTTTTTTAAAAATATATCCAAGCAAGGTATTACATATTTACTCTTAAATGATAGCCCACATGAAAGGTAGTTAACGTTTATAAGTATAACTATGATCACTATGGTGATACATAAAGAAAGATCTCCTAGATTTGATAAAACGCGTACCTGCAATTCCTTGATTTGAATCTCAAGAGCCTTGCGCAGCTTCTCTTGCGTCTGGGCATGGTCCTGCTCTGCTCTGAGTTCGTCAGCCAACCTGGCGGCGTCAACCATCGCCTTCTTTGCCTTCTCTTCGGAGTTCTTAGCCTCGTTCAGGAGCTCGTCTAGGTCGGACTGTGGATAAAAGGAACAAGATTGTACTGTATGCCAGCGATTGTATCATATTTAATTTTGAAGATTAATATCTGTTGTCAATGTAGTTTTGTTTTCTTCCCTACTTAACGGCATCAGGCACTTTAAACTTAATCACCAAACTTACAAAAGTAAGCCACCTATCCTTATTTTGAGCATGCTATATTCAGTCCAATTAATTATACACTATCCCTATCTTGAACTAGTTCTATCATGACCAACTCATTACACCCTATCTCTTTCAGGTCCCTTCAAATGCTATACTATCTTAGTCTAGGTCTTCTCAATGGTCTTTTCCCATTGTATTAGTCAATCAATACTCTGAACATTTTTCAAGATTCTTTCATTCTTGCTACATATCCTTCCTTCGTAATCTACAAGGTTTTACTGTCAAAAGAATGGTTTTTTTTCTAACGTTAGTATGCATATTTTTATTTACAAGCAAACTTGGCGTTAAATTATATTAATAAACACCCAAGACATCTTGTAAGTTGAAATGGTGGTTGTAATTGATGGATCATTATAAGAATTGTCTTTGAACATATAGATTGAGAAGGCGTGACTAATATCGACAGTGCAATGGTGCTTTCCCAAGTTTTAATTTAGAAGTAAATCACCTAGAATTGTATGTCATAACCATAACATTCTTTTGATTAGATTATAATCAAGAGTTTAGTGATTCTAATTTGTTTATGATGTGTGAGTTCTCAAGTAGCTTACTAGAATGTGTTTTTTTTTTATTGAATATCAAACCAAACATAACGTTTGATCTGGACGAGACATGGTTTTGGTTGTTACTCACGTGCAGTGTCTGCAGCTCACTCTCCAGCTTCCTCCTGGCAGCGGAGATGGAAGTGTTCTGGGCGGACAGCTCGTTGAGCTGGTCATGAGCATCGCTCAACTCTATTTCGGCCTGTCGCCTGCCTCGGTCTGCCTGTTCCAGGAGAGTGCGAGACTCCTCCAGCTCATTCTGCAGAGCGTTGGCGCGACGCTCGGAGATTCCTAGAAGCTCTCTGGCATCATCGCGAGCACGCTGTTCCTCCTCGAGAGCGGTCTGCACGTCCTTCAGCTGCTGCTGGTAGCGCTTGATGGTCTTTTGAGACTCAGCGTTTGCCTGGAGGAAAGAACATAAGATTTTTAATGAAGGATAATATTTTTTTAATATATGGCTCTTCTAAGGCCACTACAAGGTAATCGAGCTAGCAGTTTTGTGGCTGTAAAATAATTATTTTTTTAATGTGGTTTTGACTTCAACTCTCACCAATTGCATTGAAAATACTTTCTAAAACAAAAAAAAAGTCAATTCTCAGATAAAACAAATTATACATAAATTACTTACCTTGTTAGCATGGTCCAAAGCGATCTCAAGCTCGTTGATGTCAGCCTCCAATTTCTTCTTCAACCGAAGTGCCTCAGCCTTACCCTTGGCCTCGGCTTCCAGGCTGGCTTGCATGGAGTCCAGAGCACGCTGGTGGTTTTTCCTACATTCAGACATATCCCCAAACATTAATACCTTTATTTGGTAAATATGTGTATCTATCAAATGAGCGAGTAGGAGGATTAGTAAAGGAAGAGCCAGTTCAGGCCAGGATGGAGAAGGTAAGATTAAAATGGTCTGGACATGTGAGAAGAATGGAGAGGGAAATGATGTCCTGGAGGATGTTTGATATGGAGGTATATATTTATTTACACCATTATTCCGATTCCTATCATGTAGCTTGGGACATATATCTCTTGAATTAACATTATATCTGTTAGTTATTTTCTTTCTTAAATACAATAATAAGTTTAGAATAAGCACCTAAATCTAAATGTCCTATTTGTCTTTCTTTCCTATAACTATCCTGCTAGTTGGTCCACCCCAGGTATATTACACCCTCTGGTACCCTGCCCCACTGGGTGTCCCACAATACTCTGGATCTAATAGTCCCCAGATTGGTGAGAAAGGAGGTGGGGGTAGGAGGCTGAGAGAAAGACCAAGGGACAGATGGTTGAAGGGAGTATATAGGGGTGTGGAGGAGAGATGAGAGGAATTGGCCATGGTGGAAAGGTAGTGGGAATAAAGGAGGTTGTGGACAGTTTTATGTTACAAAAAGATCCAGTCAGTGGCTGGAAGTTGTTCATGATGATTATGATGATGATAATGATGATAATGATGTGTTTCTCTAAATTTCACTAAAACTATTCATAAATGTATTAGCTGCTCACTATACTCTAATGCATTGGTTTAATCTAGCATTAATTTTGTTTTAACTAGATCATTGGGAAATGCTTGATTATGTATTTACATTTAAATTTCAAGAAACCTCTCTTTATTGAAAGGGACCGGTCCAACTAAGCCTGATATAAGTGCTATCTTATTTATTGTTTGATGGAATGTATTCACTTCATAGAAATACTCTTCCAATGTAAGACTTCCAAAATTTGTTTTCTCCCTGGAACTATTTATTAACCTGGACATATAAGGTACAGACCTGGTGTTCTCGAACTCTTCCTCCTTCTCCTGGATGCGGCGGTCGATCTCCTGTCGCACCTGGGACAGTTCCAGTTGGGAACGGAGCACCTTGTTCTCCTCTTGTTCCAAAGCAGCCTCAGCCTCTTCCAGGGCAGCCTGAAGCTCGTCCTTCTCGGCTTCCAGGCGCTTGCGTGCCTTCTCGATCTCGTGGATGTTGCGGCCACCCTCACCGATCTGGTCCAACAGGTCCTTGACCTCGTCTAGAAATTACATGATTACATGTGTGATATTAATAAATATATAAGAAATAATCAAATTTGTTTCAGATAAAAATTCAACAAAACTAGACACAAGTGTAATAATTTAATATTATGAAACTTAACTGACCGAAGATGCTATGGTTAGTTGAAATTAATTAACAATCTAATTAGTTAATTATAAGTTATCAAATAGCCCTATTCTATCCAGATATGTGGGGTGGTATAGAGTATTTTTAAGGTAGGCAAAGCTTACTAAGTATTTACATGTGCTATGTTCTCACATACTCATTCTCCATTTGACTCATCAAAAATATTATTTTCTCTTCACAACTCATAGAAAGATGAAGTTTTGTTTATGCCTGGTGAAATAATGTTCTAGGGATGTTCAAGGATAGTTTGGATAAACTCTGCTTAGCGAAGTAACATTTCACCTTTATACACCAAACCAAATGGATCCCAGTAATAAACATTAGTTTTGTAAAATAGAAAATAGTATTAAACTGTCGTGATAGGGCAAAATACAAGTTTGAACCGATTCTTAATTTGGATGGAAAGCTAAATATTTTAATTTGTCCTAGCTTTTATGACAATCTTGGTGAGGTATCGTACTCACCAGCAAGGTTCTTGTTCTCACGACGAACAGCCTCAAGCTGCTCCTGTCCCTCCTCATAAGCTCCCTTGAGCCTGAACAGCTCGGTGGAATAGTTGCGGCACTCTTTCTGACTGGCGTCCAGCTCAGCCGACAGGTCATCGACCTTGAGCTTCCATTCGCCAATGATCTTGTCGAAAGCCTTCTGCTTCTTCTCAGCGGCGTTAGCGATGGCAGTGGCACGGTCGACCTCCAGCTGAAGATCCTCGACCTCAGTGGCCAGGCGCTGCTTGGTCTTCTCCAGGGAGATGACCTTCTGGTTGAGGGACTCAATGGTCTCTTCAGCCTCAGCAAGTCTTGCCTGCAGTTTGCGCCTTGAATAAACAAATCACTAACTGTCAGTATGGAATATATTTTACCATTTTAAGAAGATTTAACTGGATATCACCAGCATTAGACAAATTTACTTTACTTTACATCCATTACTGTTTCCAGCCTGTGGTCTGAGTCGGTTTTTTTAAAATTCAAACTACATCTATTCCACTACTGGCTTGCTAGGCTTGTCGTAGCTTCATATGCCTTATAATCTAGCTTAAGGCTAGAACAAGTACAACATCAAGTCCCCAACCGTTAATTTATCATTATTGAAGATTAAACATACATTTCAGCAATGAAAAATGTTTCGGTCATGCCAGGGATTGAACCTGGGTCCCTTAGCTGAATAGGTAGACACACTACCGAGTGGGCTAGGGTGTCGGATTGCATTAGTTAAATATTACAACTAGACAGATATATTCTAACTATTTATCATCCAAGAAAACCGCTTAGGTGGCCATCCTCGGTGGTCTAACTCAACATGACTGGTGCGTTAGCTAACTACGCCACCGAGGCGGATTTATATATTATTAATTTGTTTGAAGAAATGTTACCGTTTATCTTTAAGTTGTGGTATCTATTTTTCTCCCTAGTCTTAATTTTAATAAATAATAATATACGATGAATTACCAGACTATAAAAACTGTCTGGTTGACAAGCCGGATTTTCTCTATCATTTACTTAACGGTTATGAAGGGTTGAAATGAAAAAGGGGGAAACATCCAATTTTTAGCTCAAATGAAGTTAGTGCTGCCATCTGTTAGACAACCACTAGACGAATATAATTCCACTTGAGATTATGCTTGAAATAGGGCTCTATCATATTTAACTTTTTTTAAAAGTAATTAGCAATGATTTTGATACTACTTACTTGGCCTCCTCAAGCTCCTCAGCACGAGCCACACCTTCGGACTCGTACTTGGAGCGCCACAGCTGAGCCTCAGCGTTAGCCTTCGACAGCTGCCTCTGGATGTCGGCCTTGCCCTCAGCCTCCTCTTCCACCTGCTCTCGCAGGTTGTCCAGGTCATGCTCCAGGTTGCGGAACTTGCCCAAAAGGGTAGCACGCTCCTGTAAAATAAAATATGTATTGAATAAATGGGAGAGCCTTTTTATTTAAGAATAAATCAATAGGTTTGCTGCCTTTATGCGCACATAGAGTAGACACTCAATGGAGGAGCCTGTGAGTTGATCTTGGTTATGTGTATTTTACAAAAAGTATTTTAATGGATAATCTATGCTCTGTTATTTGCCAATTTAAGGATTTTAAGCTCAACATTTAAAAAAATTGCAATTAAAATAATATCAGTGGATAGATGTACGGAGAATTTAGTCTTGTTTTCCTTTTATGGGGAGGTTGAGGTTTCAAGCTCATCCGGATAATTTAAACCAAACCTTACCCCCCTCTCCTAACTGGTTTCCCACTGTCCTTGCCTGCAAATGCAGACATATTTTCTCTATATTCTATATTCTTCATTTCTAATATATTAGAGTGATTAAAATGACATAACGGATAGTAGGACTCGATGTAAATTAATTCAGTATTATTCTAACACTTTGGATTAGGGACTGAACTAATGTTTAGCCTGGAATCACACACATTTCACCAACTTTTTTTGTACTTGACTAATTTTGGGAGGGTAACCAAAATACCTTTTAGAGAGCCGGCCTTAATTTGGAACTAATAATGAATCCAATTTACTTAACATTAAGATTAACATTAACTGTAAAATTGGTACAACTCAGAACATTCAATGATCAATAATGAGGGAAGCTACTGATAGCGAGGTAAAATTTGGCAACAAAAGTAATATTTCACTTTAGTGAACTTATTCCAAACACTAAGCCTCAAACCTCTTTTGGGGGAATATAATTAATCAATCATTCTTCGAAAAAAACCTTCACCTATGTATGTTCGTGCTAAATACAATAAGTAATAAATATTAATTGAACTCGTTTCCATCACAATATTTTATTGTATACTTGTCAGTATAGCATCCCTACCAAGTCGCAGAAGGAAGTGCTATCTAGTGGCATCAATTGGTCGCTCATACGTAGCTGACAATTATTTCCCCACGTCCATCATATACTCTGCCTTAATATATGCGTGAGGAATGACCGTGAGCATGGGATGGTTCCTGAATAGCTTAGAGTTAAGAGCAAAGGTCTCAGGGTTAGATTTCCTTGTCAACGGGTCATTTTCAACTAATTTAAACTATCAATAATCAAACTATTGACGAGACCTACCCTAGATTCCTCATCAGCGAGACGCTTGGTGTCCTCAAGCTGAGTCGTCAGAGAGATCTTGATCTTGCTGAGTTGAGACACCTGAGACTCGGCCTCCTCCAACTGCCTCAAGAGGTCACCGTTCTCGATGGACAGCTTCTTCTTGGCGGAGTCGAAGTCGTTGAGGGTCCTGCTTGTCTCATCCAGCTTGCCTTGGATCTCGTTCAGCTGTTGCTGGAGCTGTTTGGCAACCTTCTCAGCGCCGGCCTGTTCGGGTTAAGGAACACGTGTTCGGTCGGGTTCTGAGAAACCTTTTGGTATTTACTCGGGACCGTCAAGGTTTTTGGACGAGCCTATCACCTGAATTAGTATCTAACGTGTAATAGTAATGTACACTTCGCCTATCCTTAATGGTAGCAGTCTTACACAAACTTCGGTAGCTGCATGTTCTAAGGCATCGCTCTCGCATTTGACTATAGTGCTGATGACAGGAAGATTCGGGTCAGAATCATAGTCGGGTTAATTTTCATAATAGGTTTTCCCTTCTCCCTCTACACGGGTACAAATTAGCGTAATTATTACGTATGCATATAAAACGGACGAGTGGTAAATACGCGGTGACCAAAATAATAAATAAAATAATCTTACCTTTATGGTCCTATCACATAAGCTACTCTAAAGTGAAACAATAAAAGGTAGGTTTGCCATTTTTAAGTTTAAATGAAGGGTACAACTTTTTTGATTTTTTTTAAAGATTGAAGCTATGATATTCCAATATGTAAACCACGGTTGTTAAATACCTCCCCTTAAACACGTACATACGAATTAACCAAATAAGAACACGTTGTGTACTTCTCTATTAAAATATGAAAATTGATATATTTTAAGATTATAATTTATATACTTCCTTAAACATTTTAATAATATTTTAACTGTATAGATTTCTTGTTCTCATAAAGAGTATATATCAACATATATATTATACGTCAATTGAAACACTAATTACACTTAACACACCTTCTCTCCCATTAAAATTTTAAAATTGAACAGCTATCAATATTATTTTCGCGGATGAAAGCATCTTGTTTTTAGAGAGTGAGCAGTAACTTTTAATAATTGGAAATAGCTATAGTTTTATTTTTAAACTATTAAATGATATTATTGCTAAACTAAAAGCAAGAAAACATATTAGATAAATAAATAATCAGGTTTTATAAATACCATACTAAAATCTGTGTACATAAATATCTATTTTAATTTATAGATTAAAGTATTCTAATAAAATTAACATTTAGTTAGAAAACACATTTATTTAAAATATTGCATTAGTTAAAACTACATGTTATGTTAAACATTTAAGAGTAGATCATGCAATACACCGTTATAAAAAAATGGTATGTAAAAAGAGTGAAAAAATTGTAAGGAGAATTATCAAAAAATGAGAACTATTAATAAAAATTGAATATCTATGAAAAATTGGTCCCGTAAAAAATTATCAAAATTAACAGTGCTGTAAAAAATCAAAATTATATTTTGAAAAACACGTACTATGATAAAAAAAAATGGTAGAGGTCAGTGTGTTTTAAATTAATCTTACTAACGAGTGTTAGAAAATTTCAACACACATTAAAATACGTAAATATTGAACACGTAACAAATAAATACATTTTGCCATGCTTGGCAAGTGGATAAAGCTGGTTTTTTCGATTAATTAAATAAAATCTTAAGAAATGTTGGTTTTTTCAATCAAAATCTGCGTCAACAAATAGTTGTTGTTCAAAATAGATGTTAGAAAAAGTACAAACATATTATGAAGCACAATATAAATAAGCATTGACCGGCAAATTTTGAATTTCATGTATTAATAAAAACATATTAATCTGCGCACAAAACCCCATACGGGAATAAAAGCTTTTGTATTGTAGCATTTATGACAATCAACTTAATTATATTGAAATTAATTTACAAAAAAATATTCTCTATTATAATTCCGCATCTTTTCAAACATAAAATTACCTCCAAGCCACCACAAAGGTTAGAGCGAATCGAAAGAGCCCCCGCCAAACTCTTTCAAAAGCAGCAAAGCGATACAGCGTTATTGATTTAGCTTTGCAACAACGATTTTTATTTTTCAATTGTTGGTATTGTTTCGCCAGCCGAACATTTATCCGAATAATACCTTCTCGTTGGACAAGTGGTCGACACTGGCGCGCAGATCGTTCAATTCACCAGCAAACTGAGCCCTGTCCTTTTCGGCTCTGCGGATAAAATGGGACGTTTCTTTTTATGTGAATATTTTATTTGTGTGGTTATATATAGGAGGCATACATGTATGGGGGTGTTCTTTTGTATTAGGGGTGGAGAATTTGGGTGAGGTGGGGGAAATAAATAAATTAGAATTAATAATAGACGACATGTACAAGGGCATAGGGGCAACCCATCAACATTTCTGTTTTAAAACACTTTGCATGTAATTTATTTGACAGTAACAGAAGGTGTTTAATAAAAGCCGATATAATTATTTGGCAGTATTATTCATGTAAAATTACTCTTTCAGTAATTTACTTTAATTAATTTTTTTTTAAAGTTAAATTAATTTGGTAGCAAAGCCAGGTTTATATTTAGTTCATACTTTTACGTAGGAATATCAATCCGTATCCCGAGTCTGACACACAAAATTCTGAATTTTGTTCACTTAAAGTGGATATCATCAATGAGGGAACTACATAGTTACTATTGGGAAACAGCTTTGGCCATTCTCTCGTTTTCGTGTGGTCAATCTCCCCTCAAATATAATATGCGTTTCGTAACGCTGGTTAGACGAGTTAGCCAGTAGCTCCTTCTTACCCTAGTACACCTTCCGATATAACCGAGAGCGAGGAGGTTTGACAACAGCTACCTGAGAGAGAGAGAGAGAGAGCGCAAATATACATATTTCCCCCATAAGACCTGCAGTTCCCTCAGCAATGATATTGGGTGTAGTTCTAATATTTCGATTGGTTTTAAAATGTTGATGTGATGCCACCTCCTCTTATTTTCGTGAGGACCACTACGACGAACAGGGGCACATTTTCTACGGAGTTCATGCTGCTGGATACCTGAAAACATTCCTGGAAAAGGGGTGAAAGGGGGTTGTGCGGATGGGTGATGGGAGTTTTACCTTATCCCTAGTCAGACCATCGATGGCTCCTCGAGTCTGGTTCAACTCGTTGTAAACAGAAGAACGCTCGTGCTCTGCCCTGTTAAATTGGAGAACAATGTCTAACTACTCATAGATGGACTATTAATAGTTTGTTTTAGAGGGAGGGGGAGCTAATATTTTATTTCAAATAATTTTATGGGTAGCTAGAATTATTAACTTTTCACTTGAAGTGCTGAAGCAATATGTATTTTTCCTGAGGATATTTTTTTTTCCAAATGATAGGTTTCAAAATTGATTATATTTTAAGGGGTTTTAGGGTTTGGTAAATATATGTTTCATAACTTTCTTCGTCTTGTAGACCAAAATGTGTTGTTTTTTTATTCGCCATTTAATTGCTTCTATGTAATAAAAAATAGAAATACAGCAAGGTAAAGCAGGGATTGATTACTCTGAAAGATAAAATAAAAGTAAACATATTTAAGAAAATAACCTTAGTTGTATTTTCAATGATTAGAATATACTCTTCTAATAGGCCTATTATTAAACATCACGCTTGAGCTTCCAAAGTGAGGATAAATACTTTTTTTTCCTAGAAGATATTAATTTCCGTTATATATATATATATATATATATATATATATATATATATATATAT